>JAVBJF010000462.1:0-252863 GCA_033439095.1 Pseudococcus viburni
AAAATTGGGGTTTTGGGGAAAACTTGGGCCCACCCTCTTTTGGAAAAAGGACCAAAAATTTAATTGATTTAAGAAAATTTCTCGCTCGACGTCCGATTCCAAAAGACCGTTTTTTTTCGTTGGCATTTTTTTGGGGGTTTTTTAAAAAATTGGGCCTTTTTTGGAAAAACTTGGCCTTTTCCCCAACTTTTGAAAAATGGAAAAAATTCAATTTTGGGGGTATAAAAAGATTGTCCTTTGCGTCCTGATTCCGAAAAAGACCTACTTTTTGGATTCGGTTTTTTTTTGGGGGAGTTTTTGGGGGATTTTCTAAAAAAGTTGATTTTCTGGAGTTCATCGGCCTCTGGCTTCTATCAAATATACGGACCGGGTTGGAAACCGGGCTATCCAAAAAATTTTCTCACAACCCCCCGGGTTTCCAAAAATGTCTTGTTTCTGCATTTCGGAAAATTTTTTACCAGGGTTTCGCCTCATGTTATCGAAAATAGGGCTTTTTTTTTCCCGGGCCCCCGGGGGAAAAGCCGTTTTTAAACGTTTTTCAAATTTTCCCAAAATTCTTGTGATTATACAAAAAATTCGTCTCCACCCTCCTGATTCCGAAAAGACCAAAATTTTTTTTTAATTTTGAAAAATTTTTTGCCGAGGGTTTTGCGATTAAAAAAACATTAGCCGTTCAAAAAAACATTGGCCACCGGAAATTTTGAAAAATATCCAAAAATTTAAATTTTGATTTTAGGTTCGATTTGGGCCCGACCCTGATTCCGAAAAAAGACCCTAAATTTTGCGATTCGGAAATTTTTGGCCCCCAGTTATGGGGATTTTTTAAAAAGTTTACTTTTTTTTGGATGGTTTAATCGGCCCCTGGGGGGCTTCTATCGAAATTACGGACCCCATTGGAAATCCACTAAAAGCCCAAAAAAATTACTCACGCCCCTGGAATTCCAAAAGTGTCTTCGTTTTTGAATTTCGGACAATTTTTGACCAGGTTACGCCCTCATATATCTGAACTAGATCTTTTTTTCCGGCCCCAGCGAATGCCATTTCCAGCCGGTTTTTTTCAAATATGCACCAAAATTCAATTGTGATTTATACGAAAAAAGATTCGTCTCGACATCCTGATTCCGAAAATGACCAAGTTTTTGCAATTCGGACAATTTTTGGGGATTTTCAAAAACATTGGCCTTTTTAAGGAAAAGCATTGGCCTACCCAAACTTTTTTGAAATATGGACCAAAATTCAATTGTGATTTTACGAAAATGCTCGTCTCGACGTCCTGATTCCGAAAATGACCAAGTTTTTGCCATTCGGACAATTTTTGGGGATTTTCAAAAACATTGGCCTTTTTTGGAAAAGCATTGGCCTACCCTAACTTTTTGAAATATGGACCAAAATTCAATTGTGATTATACGAAAATATTCGTCTCGACGTCCTGATTCCGAAAATGACCAAGTTATTGCAATTCGGACAATTTTTGGGGATTTTCAAAAACATTAGCCTGTTCTGAAAAAGCATTGGCCTGACCGAACTTTTCGAAAAATGATCCAAAATTCAATTGTGATTATATGGTTCGATCGGGCCCGACGCACAGTGGGCCAGGAGACCCCCAAAAACGTTCGTTTTGCTCAAAAACCCCGAAAGAACGTTCAAGAAATGTTTACCTCATGTTTTTGGGGTCGTAGATTTCAAATTTTGAAGAGAAAAAAATTTTCGTGTGAGGGGTGGGGCAGGAGAGAGGGATTTAAATTGAAATTTCATAATAATATCGTGTAATATGTCTAAATATACGTTTTCGAGGTCGTAGATTACGAATTTCGCACTCAAAAAAATTTTGGAGTGAGAAGAGGGGCACGAGGAGGAGTAAAAATTGAAATTTCACAATAATATTGTGTAACTTGTCAAAATATATGTTTTCGAGGTCGTAGATTACGAATTTCGTACTCAAAAATTTTTGGAGTGAGGGAGGGATCGGAATTGAAATTTCACAATGATAATGCACATATAATATGTCAAATTATACGTATACATTCAACAGGTTGTAGATTACAAATTTTGTACTCAAAAAATTGTACGAGTAAGGATATAGCGAAAATTAAATTTAAACCCCACCTACTGCCTTCCTTCTACAATTTTTGAGTACGAAATTCGTAATCTACGACTTCGAAAACATATATTTTGACATATTACACGATAGTATTGTGAAATTTCATTTTTTACCCCTCCCTCTTGCCCCTCCTCCAACTCCAAAATTTTTTGGAGAATGAAATTCGTAATCTACGACCTCGAAAACATATATTTTGACATATTACACGATAGTATGGTGTAATTTCATTTTTTACCCCTCCCTCCTGCACCCCTCCTACTCAAAAATTTTTTTGAGTACGAAATTCGTAATCTACGACCTCAAAAACGTATATGGTGATATATTATACGACACGATAGCATACCATACCGAATTTTTAATTTGAACCCCTCTCAAAAAAACATGGATTTTTTTTCTTATTTCTGTCAGAAAATTGCCCGTGTAGACAAATCGTGCAAGTTCGTGCAAAAAATAACTCCGGATTCGGTTTCAGGACACTAAAATCTATAATTTAAACCATAAGCGGACACTGACGCCGACTGGGAAAGTATAGTTTTATTCCAAAAACCATTTAAAATCTTGCAAAAATATGGACATCTTTCGAGAGTTATGATTGAATTATCATTTCTCAAATCGAAAAACCAAATACATGGCTGAATAGCCCTTACTTTTCTGATCATTTTGCACTAATTGACATCTCAAAAATATTAACATGAACCAGAAAAATATTGCTTTGTAAACACCCCATAAACAAGATAAAACTAGTTGACTGCACATCGTCAACTTTGGCGGGTGCTGGAAGGGACGGGGGGACGAAAATCAAAATTGCGCTACTCGTTTCGTGCTACCCTAATATCTAACAACAGATTAGCAGTGTTGCCAACTTGATCCATGACAATTTTTTTCGCAGAAAACGAACGTTTTTGGGGGTCTCCTGGCCCACTGTGCGACGTGGAGATTCCAAAAATGACCTAGTTTTTGCATTTCGAACAATTTTTGGCCGAGTTATGGGCGATTTTCTAGAGACTATCATCTCTTCGGGGCAAAAATCTGAAAATCGTAGAAATTGGTCAAAATTCAATTATGATTACATGGTTCGATCGGGCTCGACGCCCTGATTCCGAAAATGACCTACTTTTTGCGATTCGGACAATTTTTGGCCGAGTTATGGGCGATTTTTTAAAAACGCCGACTTTTTCTGGATGTTCAACGGCCTCGGCTGGCTTCTATCGAAATATACGGACCAAATTGGAAATCCGACTATGCCAACAAATTACTCACACCCTGGAGATTCCAAAAGTGTCTTCGTTTTTGAATTTCGGACAATTTTTGACCGGGTTACGCCCTCATATTATCAGAACTAGGTCTTTTTTTCCCGCCCCAGCGAATGCCATTTCCAGCCGGTTTTTCAAATATGCACCAAAATTCAATTGTGATTATACGAAAAGATTCGTCTCGACGCCCTGATTCCGAAAATGACCTAGTTTTTGCGATTCGGACAATTTTTGGCCGAGTTATGGGCGATTTTCTAAAAACGTTGACTTTTCTGGATGTTCATCGGCCTCTGCCGGCTTCTATCGAAATATACGGACCGAATTGGAAATCCGACTATGCCAACAAATTACTCACACCCTGGAGATTCCAAAGGTGTCTTCGTTTTTGCATTTCAGACAATTTTTGACCAGGTTACGCCCTCATATTATCTGAACTAGGTCTTTTTTGCCGGCCCCGGGCGACGTCGAGACGAATATTTTTGCTTAATCACAAATAAATTTTGGCACATATTTTGAAAAATTAGGGTAGGTCAATGCTTTTCCAGAACAGGCCAACGTTTTTGAAGATCTTTCATAACTCGGTAAAAAATCGTCCAAAATGCAATAACTAGGTCGTGACATTTATCGGTAATTAGTGCGTCGCTCCTACTCGTCACACTCGATCAGCGTAACGCACGCACGGATTACCTACCAGGTATACCTAGACCTACGTAATCCGCGTCCGCGTGAACGTGTCGCCGGCTTTCAGCTGACGGGACCAGTGCAGTGACGACAGCTTCTGCGCAGCGCGAAGCGGCCGCCTTGGCATCCGTATTCCTCTCCGCTTCGGTATGTCCCGATTTCCTCAACTATAATACCTCAGCGCCGCGAATGCGACACCCGGACACCGATTAGCGACGCGTAACAGCCGTGCCGGCGTTTTGGGAGTCGTCGCGGCGGAATTCAATCGTCAAGTTGTTTTTCAATACATAGGTATTCTACACGTCTACGATTCCAAGTGTGCCCGTATACACATGGTCGTCGAATTATGTAATCACTAATAACGTCTTCAACGTATAACCTTGCTAGCTATTCAGCTCTAACGTCACTCATTAAATATGCTGATGGCATGAAGCGCAGCGGTCGCGCCAACCGGAACCGAACACCATGATGCTAGTTGGATGATCGCGTTATCGACTTACTACCATACGTACGTAGTAATGGTGCTCTGCAGTTAGGTATACTGTAGTGTACACATACTCAATTTATTCTATATCCAGTACTTATCAGTAGGTAGTAGTACCTATTTATCAGTTTAGGTAGTAGTATGTATTGCGTACCTACTACCTACCTACATTTTTGTAGGTGCCTATGTATATGTACTTATACTTGAATACTTTTTGGTACCTACGTAAGTAGGTATGTAATGAATTCGCGGTTGAATTACTTACTTAGGTACCTAGCTAAATAGAAGCTGTAGTACGAGCGTTAAAACGATCCCAAACGTAAACTAATGAACTATTCGCGTACTGCACCTGCACGATGTTTTGACGTTCACTTACCAGCGGCGGCGGCGGCGGCGGCGACGACGCGGCCGCAGCGTTCCGTATGTACCTTTCTGCCTACCTGCGCGTGCGCGCGTATAGAAGCTAGGTACATCTATGTGTATGTACCTCCCCCCTTCCCCCTCCCCCCCCCCCCCACGTATGACAGTAAATGCGTACTGGTAGGTATCTTCTATGGGTACAGGAAATGCACATTACACGTATTCTTGTATTTACTTACGTTTATTAGGTAGGTCGGTAGGTAGGTACCTACTTATTATTTACTTTTACGTACATGTACACGAGTACACGTGCGTATCGTACGTACAAACGATACAAACAAGTCTAACTTAACTAAGTACCATATACGCCATATACGTACATACGTAAGTTGGCGTACCTATAAGTAATTTAATTAGGTACGGTATCTTATTCTACTTCTACTCGTGTTCGTGTAGGTAAGTAACCTTAGCTAAGTACTGTATGCATAGGTTCGTTACATACGAGTACGTAAACGTACATGTTACATCTACATCATTAGGTACATCTACATACATCATATACTCGTACATATAGGTACCTATGTACCTATGTACCTAACGAATTTTTAACGAATTTATTAGATAGCTAGTAAACCAGATATATGATACAGTATTACAAATTGATGACAGCCTCCAGTACGCAGAGTTGCGTGAGCGGGGGCCGGACTCCTTGTAGGTACCTAAGTAGCTAAGTACCGTACATATAGATACATACATACAATATATGACAATAATCGCAAGTCCAATTACCCTCGCCCGTACAGTTTCCAAAGCTAACGTAGGCAAGTAGTAAGTATGTAGGTATTTGCATACATGTAGGTGCCTCTGCCTATCTGCTTTAGGGTTAGGGTTAGGGTTAGGGTTAGGGTCAGGGATACCGTACCACTGTTTCGTTTACCTCGAGTATCTACACATCTACTCGTACTCGTACACGTACACGTACACGTACACGTACACTTAAATTAAGTAGGTAGCTAGGTACTCACGGTAACCGGATAAGGAGGCGTTAATCGAGATACCTAAATAAGATAGGTAGGCAACTAGGCAACTAGGCAACTAGGCAACTAGGCAACTAGGCAACTAGGCAGCTAGGCAGCTAGGCACTTGTAAACCAAGTACCTAGTTAGTACCTAGCTACACAATTCACTTAGGTAGGTAGTAGGTACTAATCGCACCAACTGTCAAATATACTGGATGGCGGGCCGGAGACGGTGGCGCAGGCGGATGGAAGGCTAGGGAGGTGGGTAGATGAGCAGAAGGTCCGTATATTGTCGTCAGTCGTCACCTGTATTTCACCCTGGCCGTGCGGGTGCAATTTTACTCGCCCGGGTATAGGTACCTACTGATTGAATACCGTAGGTACCGTGCGAAGGTACTTGCTAATCGTATGCTTTAAAGAGCTCTATGCGAATGGTCGCACCGCACCACGTCACGCCACGCCACGCCATGCGCTACCTGCGCTAAACTATGGCGCAGGCGCGGCGGCGCACATTATTACCTACGCGGCTACCTATACTCGTATAGTACCTAAGTAGATATAGGTTTGGGTGGGGTATATTGTATATTACGTATAGGTAGGTACCTATTTATAGCGATGACGGTCGTCGTTTGGTTTAAACGTACCTACGGCTAAAAACAACAAGAACAACTACAAAAAAAAATAATAATAATAAAAAAAAATAAAATAGAGAGACGGAGAAGGGATAAGGGAACATAAATAGGAATACCTAAGTACATAAGTACGGGTTTTGGATAGCCGTCGGATAACGCGATGCGATGCGATGCGATGTACCAACTCGCGTAGGTGGGTACAGATACCCATAGGACGTAGATTAAGAGTACCTACGTAGGTATTCCTAATCTATGCCATAGGGTACCCTAATATGTACGATATGGATACCATAATGGGCATGCGAATTGCGAAACGAAACGAAACAAAACTAAACAAAGACGAAGCCGATGGATACCGTGTGTAAATAGGTAGGTAGGTAGGTAGGTAGGTAGGTAGGTAGGTAGGTAGGTAGGTAGGTAGGTAGGTAGGTAGGTAGGTAGGTAGGTAGGTAGGTAGGTAGGTAGGTAGGTAGGTAGGTAGGTAGGTACTAGGTAGATAGATACCACCTGTTGGCGTACCTATGTAACTATGTACGAATATGTAATTTCCATATCATTCTCGACGATCGATATATAGGTACTGACCTAGGCATGTAAGTGCTCGAACTGCATTCGCAATCCGCATGCGGTGCACAAATCGCAATTAAATCCTTTTATAGGGGATTACAGTTCAGGTACCAAACTAGGTAGGAAACCAGTGGTTTTTAAAACCATACCAGTGGGTTTTTTTTTCTTATTATTATTTAATCACTTCCTTTATTGTGTTTTCCCTCTACTTATAAGATTATTCTCCTTTAATTTTTCACTTATTTGATTCTTTTTGTTTATCATAATTATTCTCCATTGTTTCTTAATTTTGTTTATCCTTACCTCTTATACATCTTTTATAATATGCTCCTTTCAACAATTCAAATGCTCCACCATTCCCCTTTATAAACCTCCGGTATGTAAGGGGATGGTGTGAGCTTTGTAATAATTGTAATTTATACCAATAAATGTTTTGCACGAAAAAAAAAAAAAAAAAAAAAAAGGTAGGAAGGTAGGTCTAGGTTTGCGTACGTAGGTAAGCGAGTGCAAAATTACACCGAATAACGAGCAATAACGTAAATAACAGGCGGCTAGGCTGCTGGTTCAAAGTTGTTAGAAAATAGAAAATGCCAACAGAAACAACTGCGTACCTACCTAAAAAGTTAATCAAAGATACCTATCTATCCCTGCCGGCACCGGCAAATAAACCAATAAATTAGGTAAGTACCTAGCTACCTACCCTTACGCAAAGAACTAGTAGTTTTACTAGTAAAAAAAAACTACTAGTTTTAAACTAGTAGTATTTTCGGCAACTAGTTTTACTACTAGTAAAAAAACTAATAACTAATAGTAAAATAACTAGTAGTTTTTACTCTCTACTACTTTATACCTGCGAGGAACATACTTATCTAGATATCTTGATTCAGAGGAGCACGCCACCATGTTGGGTTGAAATTATGGTATTTGAAGTAGTATTTTAAACATGAAGTAGGAAATTTTTTTTCTTCAATTTTAATTAAATTGAGGAAATTTTTTTATTTTCTTGTTTATTATAATTTTATAAAATTTCTGGGCACATTCGGCGAACTTTTATTCCACCCCTGGGGGGCTGGAGCCTCAAGATACAAAATTTAAGAAAAAAGGGTAGCAATAAAACCTAGAAAAATTGGAATTTTGCAATTTTTGAGTAATATGCCTAAATCTGTTTTCGAGGGCATAAAATACGAATTTGACAATTTTTTGCTTAGGGATGAATGGTAGGGGTGAAAAGAGGGTGAAGGAGGAGGGTGAGACCTTTAAAATTTTGAATTTTGTAATTATTTCGAGTAATATGTCAAAATATATGTTTTCGAGGGTGTAGAATACGAATTTGACAATATTTTCTGCTTAGAGATGAAGGATTGGGCTGAAAAGGGGGTGAAGGAGGAGGGATGAGACCTTGAAAAATTTGAATTTTGTAATTACATATTTCGAGTAAAATGTCAAAATTTATGTTTTCGAGTTCGTAGAATACGAATTTGACAATATTTTTTGCTTAGGGATGAAGGGTTGGGGTAAAAAGGAGGTAGGTAAAGGAGGGGTGAGACTAGAAAAAATTTGTGATTTTTCCGAGTAATATTTTTTGACCTTATGTTTTTATGGTGAATAGAATACAAATTTAGCAATAATTTTCGTTTAGAGATGAAGAATTGAGGTAGACAGGAGAAAAAAGCCTGCAAAATGTTGAGTTTTGAAATTTTTTCGAGTCCAAATCTATGTTTTCAAGGGCGTATAGAATACGAATTTAGTTTTTTTTTTCTTTTCGGAATGAAGGGTGGCCGGAGAGGTAGGGATAGAAAAGAGATTTGAAAATTTTTGAATTTCGCTACTTTTCAGAGAAAAAATGTATTGAAATTGATGTTTTCGAGGGTGGTAAGATATAAATTCGATAAAAATTTTTTCTGAGAGATGACGGGTATAGATTATAATGATTGTACCATATATCATTACAATTTTTTTCAAATAAAATTGTCACCGAAAGTCCAAAATAAGATCAGAAAAAAGTGACTTCTGGTCTAAGTCATAATGCCCATTCATTCGAACCATAGTAATAAAATTTTTCATCAGGAAAAATAATACCCGTTATACACAAATTTTGCAATATTTTTCGCTTAAGAATAAAGGGTTAGGATGTAGATGGGGCGAAGGAGGGGAGAGGTTGAAAAATTTGAATTTTGTAATTTTCTCGAGTAACTAATACTTGCATTTGCTGACAAGTGGTAAAAATAAAGTTGTTAAAAAAACTAGTAATTTTCACAAAACTACTACTTTACTACTAGTTTTTTTTTAAACACTACTAGTTTACTACTAGTTGTCTTGAAAAAAACTAGTAGTTATTCAAAAACTACTAGTTTACTACTAGTTGTTTTGAAAAAACTAGTAGTTTTTTTGATACCTAACTACTAGTTTACTAGTAGTTTTTTGGGAAACTGCTAGTTTTACTACTAGTTTTTCGAAAATACTACTAGTTCTTTGCGTAAGGGTACTGACTTACCATACATATTATGCATACCTATGCTCGCTTTTGATAGGTAGTAGGTAATGATACGTAGATAACCAATACCTACCTACCTGCCTAATAATATAATAGGCAATAAAATAAAAATAGGTGGGTAATAAAAGTGACGATGACAACAACTGTAGGTAAATTATAATATGTAAGTACTTTTATACCAGATGAAAGCACAATAAATGTATATTGGTAATTATAATTTATGTACCTACCTACCTACCTATCTACTTACTTACTTACTTACTTACTTACTTACTTACGAGTGTTTAAAAAAAAATGTAGGTACATACTTGGGCGTTGAAAAAAATATGGTAGGTATAGGTATAGGTGTAGGTGTAGGTGTAGGTGTAGGTATAGGTACCCGTGTGAATCGGCGAATAACTACCTAGGTAAATGCAAGTTGAAATCGTTGTAAACGCGAAAACAAGTAGGTATACCTACCATACTGAAGGAAAAAATCGCGAACAGTACTATGTGAACGTGAAGTAATGAGTGGATAACGTCGCGTCGTCGGGTCGGGTCGGTTATTTGACAGGCGAATGCTGAATAGGTAAGTAGGAAGTAACTTTGCTTACGTAGGATAATTGATAGGTACCTACACCTAGGTACTTCAAACCATGGGGTACATGTACAACCTACGTTGATAATTAGGTACGGGAGGTACCTATAGCTAATAATACTTAACTTGGGTAGGTAATGTGCGAAAAATGCGAATGCGCTATTACACACAGCACCATACCGCATACCGCATACCGCATACCCCATACCCCATACCCAATTTAAAGAACCAAGAAATTTTTATTTTTTTGAGATGTGTTGTTATTGCACTGAGGGTGCGATATGTATGTACCTTTACCTACACCTATACCTATTAAGTAGGTACCATAAGTGTCGGTTGGTTTGGTTTGGGTTGTTGGTCGATCGCAGGTAGGTACCTACTTACTAGGTAGGTACACCGCGGTCAAAATGAAATTACCGGCGCGGCGCGGCGCGGCGCCCTTGCGGCTATTCAACTTTGATTAGGTATCTACATTAGCGTGGTTGTAGGTATAGGTACATACTACATATAGACACTGCACCTATGATAAGACTGGTAACTCGCAGCCTTATTGGCAAAATTTCATGAGTTCTTCCAATCGCTCCGCTGGGTGCTCTTGGCTGCGTTGCAGTCGAATTTTTGTTGTAATAACAATAACACGAATACCATAACCGAACGCTTCCGGAAAGTGACGAGCACGCCGAGCGTCGAAACGTCGATGTCTCATTATGTAGGGGGGAACAAGTTGAAGCAGAAAAACGACTGCGCAGTCGATTCTGCGCTGTGCAGCGCAGCCAAGAGCACCCAGCGGGATAAATTGGAACAACTCAAAAATCAGCTATTCCCGTCTTACCGCTCTGTCTACAGTTACTGGTCTTATCTCGTAGGTCCAGTGTCTATCTCTATAGTACATACGTATCGGGATACCTATAATAAGTAAGTATGTAGTTGCCCAATTATTTTGCTTAAACATATCTAACGTACGATTACTTAACACGTAGGTAATGGTATATACGTAATTACGTATCCGTAAGCCTTTTTCAAACTTGTTCATCCACGTACCGCCCATACGATTATCGTAATTCGTAACGTAACGTAACGTAACGTAAAAAAAGTTTTAAAAAAGTAATTAAAAAAAAAGAAGTAAAATAAAAATAAAAAACGACAAACCGGCGAGTACCTACTTCGCCGCTACTGCGATAGATAGGTAGGTAGGTAGGTAGGTAGGTAGGTAGGTAGGTAGGTAGGTAGGTGGTACAGTACAGGTTTACATAAGTAGGTAAGCGAAGAGAGAGAAAAAGAGAAAGAGAAAGAGAAAGAGAAAGAGAAAGAGAAAGTAAGAAAGGCGAATAGGGAAGTAAGTAGGTACTCGAAAAAGGGATTTCTTTCTGTTTTTGTCCAAGTTTTCTTGTTTGTTTGTTTTTTGTTTTTTTCTTCTTTTCTGCTTTTCGTTGTAGATACTGTACTTAGGTATTGAACGTAGGTGCGGGTGAGGATGAGCTCGATTTTTGATATCATACCGTAATCGAGTAATTTTTACCCGGTCGTAGCGTCGCGCCGTACGATCTGCGATATACAAATTTACAAACGAATTCCGGGATTACGCGAACGGACGAAATTCAATAGTTCGTCGCTATCTTCGCAAACGAATGGCTTGAGATGGTGGCAAGCGACATCGTGCCATTTAACGCCGTCTTGATAGAAATTATTTAAAATTGCCAAGCAAGATTCGTCGTTACCCTGAAAGCATATTTTCAAATCATCGTCCAGTTAAAATCGCAATTAAAAATAGGTAGGTAGGTAGGTAGGTAGGTCTACGGTCTAGGCATGTACAACTACATACGTACAATTGTACACACAACGTATGTATGTATCTATCTACATGTAGAAACAGGCGTTACACTTGCGACTGCTTGGCTGCATACCGTGCGGTGGTTAGGCAGACAGGGCGCCGCGCCGCGGAGACAGTTTACATTATTTGTTGACCTGCCTACACGTACCTGGGTACGCTTACGAGCGGAAACGGAGACCGGTTCACCGGTTCTTTTTTCCACTCGCTCGCAATTAGGTACTTACCTACCTAATTCTCTTTTTTCCAAACGAATTGCAACAGGATACCTACGGTACCTACAGTTTTCCTATTGCGGAATCGCTGTCCCAAAAAATGCCGCGATTCGTAGCATTGCCCCGTAGCAATTGGAAACAAAAAGAAGGTAGGCAGTCAACGTTTGACTGGGCAGTTTTTCAACTTTTTTGTTTCGGAGATTACCTACTCGACCCATACTCGGAGTTGATTCGTTTTTTTTTTAAAATAGGTATTTATATAGGTATGTAGGTAGGTAGTTTGCAAAGAGTAAGAATTTCAATTGCAATTCGCAACTGTTTTATTTTTTAATAAAGAGTCGAGCGGTGACTAGTTGGCTCCCTCCTCCTCCTCCTCCTCCTCCTCCCCCCCCCCCCCGAAATATTCGCTGCTAAACGAGCAAATTCATTTGTACCTGAGGAGCTTCTCTATTATCTGGCTGCGCTTGACCGAAACCGCCGGTGTGACTCCAATCGCCAGAATTTCGTTGCGTCGTGGGTCCGATTTTAGCTCCTGAACCGGACCAAAACCATCCGTTTACATTTGCCGGCGTTAGATCGGGCCTTTCGCAGCCTTGGAAATTGCATTTTCGTCCGGACGTCCAAATGTAACGCACGTTACCTGCAATAATAGGCATGACAAGGTAACGAACAATTTCGTATAGGTACATATGCACCTACAAACTGCCTAGCGCCCGATACGATGCAGCGAACAGTTAAATTTTTTAGATTTCGCACATTTTTCGGTACCCTATGTACCTGTATGTATATTAGGGTGGATCGCGAAAAAAAACATACCTCGAATTTGGACCAAATTTGGTGGAGTGGGTCTCCTAGATATGGAGACCTCCCAAAAAAATTTTGAGCCCCCCAGGTGCACGTGGGAGGGAGCAGGAGGTGGTCAAAGTGCACCTATTTTTGAAAAAATCGCTGTTTTTTGTGTTTTTCAGTCACTCAAAAGTCGTGCGAGAAGCCTTCGTAGCACTTAAAAGGTGCGATTTGAGTTTCTACATCTCCCTAAACCATCGCCATCCTCCTTCGATCAAAACTCAGACGGCTACCAGGGGGTGGAAAAGTTGCAGATCGCAAAATTCAAGTAACATTTCGAGCAAAAAATGACGAATTTTCAGGGAAGAAATGGCCAAATGAAAAAAACAATTCGAAATTCGTGTTCAGCAGGTCAAAATACCCCGATAAACACACTTTTCGCGATAATTTTACTTCAAGTCTGAAAATTCATTTTTTCATGATAAAATTCACTTTTTTTTACTGCTTTTTCATTATGAAAAAATGAATTTTCAGACTTGAAGTAAAATTATCGCGAAAAGTGTGTTTATCGGGGTATTTTGACCTGCTGAACACGAATTTCGAATTGTTTTTTTCATTTGGCCATTTCTTCCCTGAAAATGCGCCATTTTTTGCTCGAAATGTTACTTGAATTTTGCAATCTGCAACTTTTCAACCCCCTGGTAGCGCTCTGAGTTTTGATCGGAGAAGGATGGCGATGGTTTAGGGAGACGTAGAAACTCAAATTGCAACTTTTAAGTGCTACGACAGCTTCTCGCACAATTTTTTTCTACTAAAAAAACACAAAAAACAGCGTTTTTTTCAAAAGGAGGTGCACTTTGAGCCCCCCAGCTCCCCTCCACTAGCCCCCTGGGGGCTCAAAATTTTTTTGGGAGGTCTCCCACTCAAAGTAAACCACCTCACCAAATTTGGTCGAAATCCAAGATATGTTTTTTTTTTCACTCCACCCTAATGTATATGTATGTACTAGGTACCTACTACGTATTTTTCTACTCGCACACGCTAGATAAATTGGAATTCCATCAAATTTTTTTTTCAAGATCAGTATGCGGTTAAAGGTAGGGGTTCGTCGAGTAGGCGCCTAGATTTTAAAAATTGGCAATTTTTTCGAGAAATTAATCTTTTGAATGCGGGAAAACGTCGCACTTTTACGAGAAAAAATTCGATACATTTTTAAAGATGGTGAAAACTTTCGCAAAAGAAGTTTTCAAATCATAACATTTAGGTACGCCCTCTTTTATAAAAAATCTCGGTTGTAGGTATTAGGTAGATATCTAGTTATTTTTCTTAAATTTTCAAACTTTGCAATGAAATTTCGTACTGTAGGTATTTGAACTTTGGTACCGCATCGGTCATTTTCATAGGAATCTTTTTCGTGCTCGTATCTTCGTACCAAGTAGCTCGACTTTATTATGTATTATTCTTCACCAATACTACGAAGCTTCGAGGACCCAACACAACCCACCGCCACCGACCCACGAACTATTCTAAACAAAGGATGCGCAACTGCGCGCATCGGTCCGTATGGCCCTTCCGCACGCCACCGAGGTCGTAAATGCATGCCTCGAGAATGGAAATCTTTTCTTATTGTTCGCTTTTGAATTCCATTTTAATTCGTATGTGTACCTAACCTAGCTACCTACCTACATATGTGAGCCTGGATATAGAAACCACCCTTAGGTGTAAAAAATTGATTTCTGAGTTGACACTGATTTTGGGCGTTTCAGAAGGTATAGAATCAAAGGAGAACCTCCACTCAAAAACCAATTTTTTACACCTAAGGGTGGTTTCTATATTCAGGCTCACATATGTTAAAGGGTAAAGATAATTTTTATTTCGGACGAAACAGAGATGGTCACTTCGCACTCGGTACTCAACTAGGTACCTGATTGATACGATAGGTATACCATATACATCTACATTGGGGTGGAGCGCGAAAAAAAAAGTATAGGTATCTCGGATTCTGACCAAATTTGGTAGGGTTGTTGGGTCACTATCGGAGACTATCCAAAAAAATTTTGAGTCCCCTAGGTGGAGGTGGAGTGGAGCTGAGGGTTCCCAAAGGACACCTTCTTTTGATAAAAAAAAAAAAAAGTGGTTGTTTGTTGTTTTAACATATGTAGGCAGTAAAAATGGTGTGAGATTCGCGGAACAGCACTAAAAAGGTGCGATTTGAGTTTCTATTCTACATTTCTCTGAACCATCACCGCCATCCTTCTCAGATCAAAACTCATTCTGCATCCAGTGGATCGAAACGAAAAGTTGCAGATCGCGAAATTCCAATATTGTGAAATTTTCGCTGGCCCTGAATTAATTATTTTCGCGCCGGGTAAATTTTTCTTTTTTATTTTTTTCAATTTTCGAATAAAATTTTGAGAATTATTTCCTTGGAAAACTTCACAATTTTTTTTTCAATAATCAGAAACAAATTTTGAAACAAAAATTTTCGTACCAGTGCAGCCAATTGTAAACCAACACCAGTGTATAGAATTTACGTTAATCTTGAACCGATTTTTTTTCCACAACTAAAAATCATCCTTAATTTTAGAAAATTCTCAAACCAGTGAGACAACCGGGCCTCATTTTTCTTATGAGATTAAACATAACATAGGTAGAGAAAAAATAACGCAAACTTTCCTCATTTTTCTCAAAAATCTAGAAATACGAGTTAATTTTGATTTTTAGGGATGAACTTCGGACCTCGAGGAGGCGAGGAATCATCCTAGGGAATACCATGTGAAAAAGAAAGGCGCGGCTTAGCGTATGGCCTCTGATTGTTGTAGAGGGCTAAAATTTTGAGAATCTCATTTTTAAAGGAAAATGGGCCACCCCCGGGGAAGGGGCGAGACTTGCGAAATTCGAAAATTTGATTACCAGCACCAGGCACCGGCCTACCACTCACCCATTTCTACCACTACCTATCTGCACGAAAGGTACTCGGTAGTACATACATAATGTAGGTACTACTACAGTCGGTGCCTAGTCGGGGCGACTTGCAGTAGCGAACTGGAGTCGCAATTACGACTCCCGACTTGGACAATCCAACTCATTTCAGTATTTCAAAGATCGCAGACGCCGCGCAGCGCAGCGCCGTAATTATCCGTTTACCTACTTTTCTCGGTGGTTTCGCGAAGAGAAATCACAGAAGAATCGCGACTCAAAATAGTCGGATAGGTACTTGGGAACATGTAAGGTAGGTAGGTAGGTAGGTAGGTAGGTAGGTAGGTAGGTAGGTACGTTGCGTTTTGGTTTTACCTATACTACCCAGACGTATCATTCGCGTTGGTATTTTTACCTCGAGTCAATCTTTGCTTGATGAACTCGTTCTCCTGCGGAGTTTCCAAACTGACGGCGTCCATGCAGTGCCTCCGGCATATATTCCTCGAATCTAACCAATCCACTTCCAACGATCGGGTCGGCTGGTGCTCCCAACTGAAGAAATACGAATGCGTTACACCTCTAGCGTCCCTATAGGTCGAGTGACGAACACCTAGGTACACGCAAAAGTATTAAATAAAACCCGAAGTAGGTACCTACCTACTATCTACATCTGGACTATATACCAGGGTGAATCGGGGAGGAGGAGGGGGGCGAGGACAAAAGTATTCGGGATTTTCACGAAAATTAGCGCGATAGTTTCGCTTCGAGTGGGAGACCATCCAAAAAAATATCGAGCTCCCAAGCCCAAAAAGAGGACGGAGCTGGCGTTTAGGGACGTGAAAGCGGAATACCTATGTACTTAGTGCCACCGGGCGAGGCGCGGCGCGGCGCGGCTGCAGGGAACCTCGGTCATTCCCCTAAAAAGGTGTGATTTGAGTTTCTACATACACCTCCGCGAACCATTGACCTCGAAACTGGATATCACTTTTTCCCCTCCACGCGGACGGAGCGGAGGAGAGGTTGAAAAATTGCAGATTGCGATTTTGAGAATTTTTTGATGTTGAGGTATCAAATTCAAAGTTGTTCGATTAGACGCCTCAAAATCGAGTCAAAAATTCTTTTGATCCGAGGATAATTTCGGATGGAATTTTTTTGAAAAATTCTCGCGCGACAGTGCCGCCAATTACTTACATTTTACTTTACGAAATTTTCATAAAATTCGAGTCGTTTGTTCGTTCGATGAAAAGTAAGCCAAAAAATGTTTCGGTCGGTCATAAAAATAAGAATAAAAATTTTTAAAAAATTTTTTGAAATTTTTTTAGCAACGCTGTCGACCGAGATTTTTGAAAAACGCGATGAGATCGACAGGACAGCGGAACGCGTTTCAAGAACCATCATCGCGATAAAAAACATAACGGGCGGATCGTGGATTTCTTCGGCAATGGGGCCGTTCGTACAGGCGAGTATCTACATATTACGTACCTATGAGTTCGAAGAAGAGGCCCGTTCGCCCTCAACTTCATCGCATCTCTAGGGCACGATCTCGGCCTTTTTTTTTTTTTTTTTTTTTTTGTGGGTTCCCCAATTTGGACTTGCCGGTGGGGCAAATTTATTGGCAGATTTAATATATTCGAATACAATGTCACCGAAGTCGAGTTACGCGCTTTCTACTAATGATATAGTTTATAAAACCGCAATCCGAAACGATTAACATATCCGAGTACAAATTTATATAAGATGTCGAATTTAAATAAAATAACGAAATAAACGGCCTCAGCAAACCTGACGCTGCTTGGCATTCGCCAATAGCTGATTTTTTCGGGAATGTCTCGCCGTATCGTACCTTAAGATACTATACATATGTACCTAGGTAAACCTCTACAGGGGTGATGATAGTGTGAGTATTGAAATAATTGCGACCTTTTTTATTTCAATAAGTAAATGTTTTTGTTTTGATCCAAAAAAAATAATAAAAAATGAAGAAAGAAAAGAAACGGGGAAAAAAGAAAAGAAACGGGAAAAAAAGAAAAGAAACGGGAAAAAAAGAAAAGAAACGAAAAGAAAAGAAAAGAAAAGAAAAGAAAAGAAAAGAAAAGAAATGAAAAGAAAAGAAAAGAAAAGAAAAGAAAAGAAAAGAAAAAAAGATGGGTAAGTAGACAGATGGGTCGGTGGGGGCAGGGTAGAGGCTAGAGGGTACTAACGTCAAATACCTACATATCAAGGAGGTACTTACGGCTAGCGCAACTTCGAGGGTCTGGTAAAGCCAACCGCCTTTGAGCCGAAACCGCAATCGCTCCGCATAACAGTAGTAGCACTTGTTTCATCATCGCGTTTGCGCGATTTTTTTGTTTTCACGCCTGCAAAAAGTAAGAGCACTAATGGATAAGCTGTACGCAGGTACCGTAAGTAATGCGATAGTCATATCTGTACGTAGTAGGTAAGTGTAAGTACATACATAGGCACAGTAGCTATACCTAGGTATACTAAATTAAATCGATTGCTTTGTACCTATGTGACGCAATTTGTGGGAAGTAAAGTACCTAAGCGTAAGTAGAAAACGGTGTAAACTGTCGGTCTTCTCGAGTACTTAAGGCATAAAAGATAGGTAGGTAGGTAGGTAGGTAGGTATACTTGGGTACCATAACTGGCTATACCACCGCACCGCACCGCACCGCACCGCACCGCACCGCATCGCACCGCCAACATATTTTAGGTACCTAAGTACATTACATAGGTATAGGTAGTTAGGTACACACATCATCCGCATAAATAAACCGATCCGATTTATCTACAAAGGTACATAGTATGGGGATGGTGGTACTTGACCTATGTAGGTACTAGGTAGATGTATGTATCTAGGTACGTATCTACGTACTCGGTAGGTACTAGGTAGCTAGGTACACGCGCCCGCGCCCGCGCCCGTCCTACGAAGCCTATATAAATACATAGGTAGCTATGTAGTATGTACGAGTAGCTACATACCTATTACCTACGTGTAGGTGTACTCAAATAGGTACATAGATACAAAAGTACGCGGGTAACAAAAACAAAACACGCGTTAGGTGCCCAACCGGCAAAAAGGGGTGGGGATTTTCGGCTAGTTTGAGGTTCGTCTATCGTCTTCCTCGTTTCGTTTCGTTCGGGCTATGAACCTCAAACCTGTCGAAAATCACTTTTATCTCCCTAGTTGAGAAAGTGATGCAAAGTCATTACCATGAGCCTGTTTGTGAACAGCGGCTAGGTATAGTAAATGAGGTAGCCGAGGTAGATAAATGAGAGAGCATCTCGAGAAAACTGCAGGTTTGAAATCTCGATATGTATTCCTCGCATTTGCTTACATCGATGTAGGTAAATAGGTAGATCTGCTAGGTATTGTACCAAGTAGGTACTACGTACTAGGTAGGTACCTATTTAAGATCACCGAAATCAAACTTTTCAGGATTGGATTTGCACTAGGGTTTTCAGACATACCTAATGTTCTCGATTGGACACCTTGAACTGCACTCGGTAGCAACACCAAGCCCTACTGAAATTGAGAGAAAAAAAAAACAACCATCTCACAACTGCGAAGGAAAGGGCATACGAGTTTGAAATCTACATAGTTAGCTACCTAAGCGAAGAGCGAAGAAAGAAATGGGCGCGGGCGGGCGATGCGAGATGCGATGCGATGCGATGCGATGCGATGCGATGCAATGCGATGCGATGCGATGCAATGCAATGCGACAAGGCGTGATCACGCGCCGCGTTGTCTAAGCGTGTTTCGTCATTATTCGCGATTATTGCGGCGGCGGCGGCGCTGCGTCGACAGAACAGTTTTGAGAGATTCTTCTTTTTCATTTCGCAAGCAAACAACCAGCTCTAGGTAGGCACTTAGGCACTCTGCTGGTAGGCAGACTGACAGGCAGATAAGTCTAGGTAGTTACTCCGAGTACTTGGTAGAAATACACCATCGCCATGGCCACGCGGGACGGGTCATTATGTAATTCAACTGTTTATTCGATGTCGCGAGAGACGATGAAACAACGAATGAATTAAGTATAGGTACGTAGGTGCAGGGGAAAAAAAAAAGATTTCTTACAAAATTACCTACGATAGGTGAGTATCTATGTAGGTACCTACGTATCTAGTACTTACCTACTACAAAAACAAAATACACGTAGGCAAAACCAGAGAGAACTAGAAGTAGGATTAGCCTCGTCGAACGAGAGATTAGTCCCCTCCGCCGATGAAATTTCCATCGGGAGTAAACACTGACAGGTACCTAACTACCTACTTACAAAACTGCCGAGCAATGATTCGAAAATGACTCGTTAAATATTCACCGAGTAGCAGTTTTTTGCTTTTCTAGATGTTTTTTTTTTTTTTTTTTTTTTTGAGATTTTATTGGGGGCGAGGATACTCGCGTTGGATCTGGGATGGTTAATCAATCAGGTACCTACCCAACCACCTAAGCATAATTTGGTGGATGCGCAATGCGCAATGCGCAAACCAACTAATGGTTAACTTTCATAATTTTTGGTTTTGCCATAAGTAGTTAAATAATCAACGATTCGAGGATTCGACACCGAGTAAGGTTACTGAAATACTGATTGTGCAACCGGCCCTAAGTGAGTAGGTATGGTACCTAGACTAGACCTATGTATTGTATGTATGTTGAGCAGGCTGTGCCTAAATCGAGCTCTTGCCGTACCATACACGGTTTTTCCATCGAGGCGTATTTTCAATTTCCACGAATGATGGAAAATGTTTTTGAAACATTTCTACTCGAAGCGACAGCGCAAGTTTGAAGGTAGGTATCGTACTTACAATCGGAAGAAAAGAAAAGAAGTTTGCTCACTTATCGCCAATAGGTAATTATAGGAACTCGATTCGGACCAATAATATTTTCGAACAGTACCTATGTAGGTATTCTTTTTATATGTAGGTACCTAAGCATTTCAGATCATCATCTAACGAGGAACCCTCACCAACTGTCGGACGCCGATCCACCTGAGGGATTGCCAGTGTACGAGTAGTCGAGTACCTATAGGGTTTCAAGGGGCAACGCGCAAACTGTGCTTGAAATACCTATGTAAGTTATGTACGATGTGAAACGGGGCTAGTTTGGAAGATACAGCGTTGCATTCAAAAATAATGGAAAACTAACATAGGTACGCAAATGGAAGGGGGTGATATGGAGAGTAAGAGTTGCGATATGCACATTTTGCCTAATTCGTCATTTCAATTAAGGGGCAATCGACGTTCAAAAATATTTATTTTGAAAATCAGTTTTTGTTCAACCTTTTCATGTCGAGTTAGGCAAAAATTTTAAAAAGTTTTGTTCAACATAAAAATAGGTACCTACCAAAAAGTTTTAGAAAAACGATTAAAAATATACCTGCGTAAAATTTTGTAGGTAAGGCACCTAGTACTTACGTACTTGAATCAGTAAAACAAAAAAAGAAAAAAAATTGAACTTGTTGGACAAAATTTTTTCACTTCTGATTCGTGATCTTGATCTTTTTATCAAGTTTCGGTATTCGTCGCAGCTAGATCAAATAAAGAGAGCAGAAAATGCAACGTATCCTCCCCTCCCTTCTTCCCTCCTTCCCACCAATTAACGGACAAAGTTGCACTTACAACGGGGAATTTTTCGAAAATGATGATCCTGTGGAATTTGATTTCGTCGGGAATTTTCAAAATTCAGGTTACTCGAGGATTTTAGATGATTTTTTTTTTTTTTTTTTTTTTTGATTTTGACAAGTTGTAAATTTTGAGCTAATTTGGTGGGCAGATTCAATTTTCACGACCTTTTGAAAAACGATGAAAAATGTTAAAAATCTTGCGAAAGTTGACTAAGAAAATTAGTCGACGTCTCGTGGTATTCTAGCGGAAAAAAGTGGCGAGACGATAAAATGTTGCTAAGCACCTACTTCGTTGTTGAAATTTTTCGAAATATTGCGCAAATTGCTTAAGAATGTCGAGATTACTCAATTTTTTGTAACCTAAAATTACCTACACTGCAGCACTGAGGTTAAGATTTTGATACGACTGCATAAATTGGTGTTTGATAAGTTTTTTTTTTTTTTTTCAACTCCAACGAATGCAATTTATAGAACTGCGTACCCGACTGACTCTCGATGAGCAATTACTGCAGTCGCGAGTAAAGGAACGGTGTGGAGACTCGAGTTGAAGCGCGTACTGAGTGGCGAGTGGGCAATTTTTTTCTAGTTCGCATAAGTACATATGTACACATGTACGCGGTTCGCGGTACGGTACGGTACGGTACGGTACGGTACGGTACGGTACCGACTGACGGACTGACCACCATCTGTAGCAGGCGGATAGCCGATGAAAATTTGTATAAATTAGACGAGTAGCCGAGTACCTAGGTGCACAATATCATCGGCCCGCCGCACCGCGCCGCGCCCCGCCACCATCGCCAACCTTTCTCGCTTTCTCTTGTTTGGCGTCTCTGGAACACGACCAGATAAACAAGCGAGTCGCGTTGCTTGACACCGATAGGTACGAGTTTGAGTTGGGAGTGCGAGTAACGAGTACAACTGCGAGAACGAGTCGAGTCGAGTAGTCGAGTCGAGTACAAATACAATACGAGTATGTATGTATGTATGTACTTATGGTACCTATACGGTACCTAAGCGTATTTCGCCGAAACCCAGAAACCCGAACTGAATGCCAAAATCCATGCCCATACCTACGTTACCGGAGGCGGACGCGGACGCGGACGCGGACGCGGACGTACATTTCCGTAGATACCATACCGACTCGTACCTACAGATACAGATACAGATAGATACGTTATAAGTACGTTATAAGTACGTTATACCTACGTATTAGGTATACGTCTATGCACTACGTACATTTACTCGAACACGCGGACGGATGTTCACATTTCATATTCATACGCTGCGCTTCGCTACAGGCTATACACTCGCAGCGCAACGCAACGCAACGCATATGCGATGCGATGCGATGCGATGCTGCGCTAGTTAAACCATTCGTAATTAGACTTGGGTACTTATTTACGTAAGTAGATAGAGATAGCTACCTAGGTACTCAACTCTTAACGTAGGGTACGTACCTATACCTATAGCTACTCTCTCATTTTGAATCGGTGAAAAGAGTCGCCGATTTATTTCAGCGAATTTCAGAGATTTTACCAACTTTCCGGTGAATTTTCACAGATTTTCTAGCAATTTTTTTCATCGTGTGTTTTCGGTGAAATTTTTTTCAGCAATTTATCGTTACGCTGCAATTCTGACTGTTTTCCAGTGATTTTCCATCATTTTCGCCGATTTATAAACGAGAGAGCACGAGCACGAGCACGAGCACCTATACCTACCTACATACTCGTACCATATAGGTAGATTAGCACTACTTGGTTACTCTAGGTAATAGGAAAAAGTTGGAAGCGATTGTATCGACGATTTGTCAATTTTTGACGAGAAGATTCCGACAATTTTTTTTTTACGAATTTAGAGTTTTTCGATTGTGATTTTTGTATAATTTTCGCGAAATTTTACTTTGGTAAGTGGTAATCTTATTCCATTTTAACGTTATTTTGGCCGTTTTTATGTAGGTAGGTAGGTAGGTGTAGGTACTGTTGTTTTTCTTGCTTTTTTATCGGGTTTGCGAGAAATTGATTTTTTCAGAATTTCGAACATTTTTAAAATCATTTTGCAGCGGGGGAGGGGGACTGTAGCGTGAAATACGAGCTGGTCCCCTTCCGAGCGTTGGACTCGGTGTTTTCGGCTTACCGAGAAATTTAATTCTCATCGATTCTTTTACGAGTAACTTGAATCAGCCCAAAGTTATGGCGGGGGCGGCGCGGCGGCGGTGGCGGCGGCGGCGGCAGCGGGGGAGAAGGGGGTGAAAGATGGAACCTAAACCCGGGCTAATTCACGTACGGAGCGGATAAACGGCCATAACTGGCCGTCGCCGATGGTATCCGGGTAGTGAGCACTGCTTCCAGTGAAGTTTGTAGTAGGTCTTGGAATGGTACCGGTAGGTAAGGTACTGCGGTATTCAATTAGCAACTCACTCATCTTACCTGCTTACGGTACTGGCTTACTAGTGTAGGTAGATAGTAGATACCTACAGTACTTAATATATCGATTTACATAGGTAGGTAGGTAGGTAGGTAGGTAGGTATGTATTTGGTAGGTAGTGGTTAGTTGGTTAGTTACTCGTGTGTAGATACGGTACTAGGTACTAGGTACTAGGTACTAGGTACTAGGTACTATGTAGGTATCAACAAGTAGGTATGTTTACTTATATATTGTGTTGGCGTAGTTATTCTGTCGAATGGTTAGGTAGAGATAGGTACGGTATATGGTGGTACTTACACGTATCGCGTATCGCGTATGCAGGCCACTAGGTTAGTCGGTTAATACGAGTACGAGTACTGGAGATGCGCACACTACGCTAAATGCGACGCGACCTAGGTACTTATACGCGATCGCGATCGCCGCGAAAAACTTTCGGGCGGCCGCTGTCTACGATCTACAATCTAGAAACCTGTGCGGGCGCGGGCGCGGGCGCGAGCGCGAGCGCGGCACAATACGCAGGTATTGTATCGGTCGATGATCGAACTCGAACCGAATAGGTACCGAATGCCGAAATACGAAATGCCACACCGTACCTACTACCTAGGTGCCTATATGTCTTGTATCCGCGTACGTCAAGATGCACTTTCAACACTTTTATCCACGCGTGTAGTCAAAAACGTAGTTGGAGCTGGAGCTGGAGCTGGAGCTGGAGCTGGAGCTGGAGCTGGAGCTGGAGCTGGAGCTACGCGATAAGGTAAGGCAAGGCAATGCAAAACAAGACAAGACGAGACAAGACACGACACGACGCGACGCGACGTCTTCACTGACGAGATATAATAATGAATGAACTTGGCTAACGGTAAAATCAAGAACTAAACGCGGCTATCGGTATTATTCGCCGTTTATATCAAAAGAAGAATCGTTTCAACTCTTCGTCTAGTTTCGTCAGTTTGTTGCCCTACCGCTGACTGCGGCGGCGCGGCGCGGCGGAAAATATTTACCTTTGGTACGCTTTGGCTACGGCTAGTTCTTCTACCGCATGTAAACAATCGCCGTCGCTGTCTCCCCCGCCCCCGCCCCCCACCACCACCGCTACCGACACCTCCGATTTCTTTGCCACTACCATCTTCATCACCAACGCCATCGCCATCGCCATCGCCATCGCCATCGCTATCGGCATCGACTTCGACATAGCCACCTTCACCGGCGGCGGCGGCGCGCGTATCAACTATGCAGCGCAGCGTCGCGTCGCGTCGCTCGACAACGCTGCGTCCAACGTATCATGGCGTGGCGTGGCATCAGCATCAGCATCCGCGCCGCGCGTAGATGCATGCATGCCGATATGGATATACGAGTATGTGCATATGTAGTACCTAAGTACATAGAGTACATACATTTTGTGTAGGTATGTCAATGTCAGGTAAGCACCAAGCACAGGGAACATCAAGCAGGACCGATTGTTGATTTTCACCGAATCCAAATGCATGCATACCTTCCTTCCTTCCTTCCTTCCTTCCTTCTTTTTTACCATCCTACCTAACCTACCTACCTGCCTACCTATCTGCATCACATACCAACCACCGACTCATCTAGCCGTACATCTACAATTCTACGTTCTACATAAGTGCCTAGCTGCCTACCTAACTGTTTAGCTCACTACCGTATCTAATCAACCAACTAACCAACTACACATCACATAGGTATGTAGGTACGTAGATACTCGTAGTCGATTGTAGGTAACTATAACTATCATGTGATTGGTTGAGTAGGTAATACCTACGCGTGGTGTAACTGCGCAGTGCGCATCTATCCAAGTGCGTAGGTGTATGAGAACTGAGAAGAAATACTCAGTTGGTATCTGGTCGAAATTGAAGGAAATTTAAAAATGACTATTCGATTTAAAAAAAAAAAAAAAAAAATAGGTAAATAGGTAGGTACCATAAATAACGAACGAACGAACGAACGAACGAACGAACGATGACTGCAGTGTGAGGGAGGGAATGAGCGAGTGAATGAACGAATGAAGAATTGAATGAAAGAAAGTCTTTCTGTAAAATGACCAACTTGTAAGTAGATTAATAGGTAGACGACTGGTTACGTGGTGCAACACAGCGTACGTATGTACTGTAGAAGTGTAGATGTGTAGGTACTCATCTTAACCGCTTGCGTAGAAAATAAATTCGAGACGAGACGAGACAGACGCGTGCACTTATCCTACATCTACATATCGTACTTGGCTATGTAGGTAGGTATGGTATTCATTATTCAGTACCTATAGGAAAGTAGATAGGTTAGGTATACCTTACGTATGTACTCATGTGGGTATCCGGTATACGTATATGTATGTTACGTACGATCAACGGTTAACGATCAACGATTAATGACCAACGACACACCGACCTGTAGTCAGCACAGGTACGTCTACGTACAGTACGTACCTACCTAGAGTATTCGCAATTCGTGGTTGTGGCAATAGGTAGTAGGTAGTAGGTACGCACCGCAGTACGCAGTACGTAGCTACGTACCTATACATTAGGGTGGATCGCGAAAAAAAAAACATACCTCGGATTTTGACCAAATTCGCTGGGGTTGTTGGATCACTATCGGAGATTACCAAAAAAAAATTGAGGCCCCCCCCCCCCCCGTGAAGATAGAAGGGAGCTAGGGGTTCTCAAAGGATATCTCTTTTTGAAAAAAACACGGTTTTTTTCTGTTTTTAAGGTCGAAACTATGGCGTGAGATTCATGACACAGCGCTAAAAAGGTGCGATTTGAGTTTCTACATCTCCCTAAACCATCGCCATCCTTCTCAGATCAAAACTCAGACGGCTACCAGGGGATCGAAAAGTTGCAGATCGCAACATTTCAATATTATGAAATTTTTTATTGCCCCAAATTAATTAGGTACATTTACGCCGCACCGGGTAATTTTTTTTTTTAATTTTTGAAGAAAATTTTGAGAATTTTCCTCGATTAGTGCAGCCAACTGAAAATTGTGATATTCAAATTTCTGGAATTCGTATTGATGTGATCATGAAGTTGCTAGGTAACTAAGTACCTATATCTTATGGCTAAAAAACTCCACAATTTTTTTTTTTCGTTTTTTCGATCATCAGAAACAAATTGTGGAGAAAATTTTTCATACCAGCGCAGCCAATTGTGAACCAAAAAACATCATCAAAGTATGGAATTTACGTTAATTTTTAACCAAGATAACAAAAAACCCTAAAGTCTTTGAGAAAAAGTTTTTTGTCATTTTTTACTCACTTTTACTTCCTGAATTTGATTCTGAGAAAAATTATTTACATTTTTCGCTCATTTTTCTGCCTACAAATTATCTTATTCTACTCAACGTTCGACAAATAATACAAACACATAATAAAAGCGGATTTTCCGGCATTCTTGGCTTACTAATTAATAAGTTTGACTAAAATGAACAATGAATTTTCTAGGTACAAACCTCAGAAAAATTCTAAATACCGCTTATAACTCGTAGAATTAATTAGAATTGAGAAATCGCTGCGTTTGGCAGCACTGTACACTTGTCAACATAGGTAACTTATATGGTAGATAGAATTTCACTCGTTTAGAGTTTTACCCGTTACAATTTTATGTTCACATTTTACTTTATTTAAAATGTAATCGTATTATAATTTCATTTTAATTAAATTTCCAATCCGGAGTATTGTGGTTTACAATTGGCTGCACTGGTATAAAAAATTTTCCCCATAGATAATTTGTTTCTAATGATTGAAAAAAGAAAAAACTAAAAAAAAAGTTTGTGGAGTTTTCTAGCCATAAGATATACCTACCTAGTTAGCAACTTCATGATCAGATAAATAGGTACGAATTCCAGAAATTTGAGTATAACAATTTGCAGTTGGCTGCACTGATCGAGGAAAATTCTCAAAATTTTCTTCGAATATTAAAAAAAAAAAAAATTACCCGGCGCAGCGTAAAAGTAATTAATTTGGGACCAGAAAAAATTTCACAATATTGAAATTTCGCGATCTGCAACTTTTCGACCCCCTGGTAGCCGTCTGAGTTTTGATCTGAGAAGGATGGCGATGGTTTAGGGAGATGTAGAAACTCAAATCGCACCTTTTTAGCGCTGTGTCATGAATCTCACGCCATATTTCCGACCTTAAAAACAGAAAACCCCGTGTTTTTTTCAAAAGGAAGTGCCCTTCGAGAACCCTTAGCTCCCCCTCCGCCCTTCTTCACCTGGGGGGCTCAAATTTTTTTGCCTAATCTCCGATAGTGACCCAACAACGCCAGCGAATTCGGTCAACATCAGAGGTAGGTATGTTTTTTTTTCACGATCCACCCTAGTAAGTATATAATATACATAGGTACTATAGGTAGGTACTACCAAATCGCCTAATCCACACACTCGCCACTTGGCTAGGTAGTAGGTAACTTACTCGTAGCCAGCCGTAGATACCTACGTCTACCTACGTATTTCTTAAGCAGATCGCAGATCGCAGATCGCAAATCGCAAATCGCAAATCGCAGATCGCAGATGCCAAGTACTTACGAATCTTGGATTAGTCGTCGGAATACTTTCGAAATTCCGCGTACAAACATACGCGTAGGTGTCTATGCCTATGTACATAGATACATACCTATCTACGTTTAGTACTCGTAGGTATACCTATACGTATACGTAATACGTAATACGTAATACGTAATACGTAATACGTAATACGTAATACGCAATACGTTATACGTTATACGTACGGTATGTAGGTACTCGTAGATACGTAAATCTTCATAAATGTGGGTATTATCGTATTGCAGTGGAGTGGAGTGCTAATTGCAGCTGAGCTAACTATCGAGTAGGTAGGTAAATGCTAAACCGTGCAGCTACAGGTACACCGCCGTCGCACCGTAAACCGAAACGGTACGGTGCGGTGCAGTGCAGCGCAGCGCAGCGTCCAGCGTCGTGCGTACCCCGGCCCCTTATCCGAGCATGTTGAAAGATTTCAACGGGTACCACGTACCAATATTACTCAACTCAATGCTATCGACGCGACGATGTATGTATCATATGTATGCTATGTCGATGTCGCGTCGCGTCGCGTCGCGTCGGTACCTAATTTGGAAATTTACTTACCGCTGCCGTGCGATCATTGTGATAAACGAGCGATTAGTTAATTCTCATTCCGATTCTCATTCTCATTCTCATTCTCATAGGTAAATCGTCAGTAGGTAACATCGTCATTAGATCTGGGATCGCGGATCGCGGATCGCGGGTCGGTGCTTCTGTGGCAATTCAGCACATCGAAAATACATTTCGCAAATGTATCTACTTAAGTACCTGGATCATTCTAAAATTTCGCAGAAATTCGTCTTAAGATTTTTAAAAAAAAAATTTAATTTTTTTCTGAAAAATTTTGATTAGAGTCGTCAATACTAGTGTGCCAGATAACATTCACATGCTCACACAACTGGAAAACAAAAATAGATTTTCCCCGTGTAATTTAAATGGGGAATGCCACGACGATGGACATCCTCGACGAAGGACAAAATTGTAGAAATGACAAAATAATAAGAAAATAATGCGTTTTGAGGAAAAGCCAACTATTGCATCGAAAACTGGTTCACCTTCTTATTTTGAGGCAGCTTTGAAAAAAATGAAAAATTGCGGTATAGCCTCACAATGAAGAGCCACGACGAGGACATTTCTGTGTGCCGAATTATAAATTTGGAAACATTTTTCACGAAATCGTTACTATCATGATTATGAACACTGAAGTCAAATCTACAGCTGGACAGTAATTTTATAATGTCAAGGTATCGACTTGACCAATCGTTGTAGGTATTCTAAAATGACCAACTGTCTGTCTCAGCCTTTCGAGAAAAAAAGCCACGACGAAGGACCAAAAATTCCGTAGCTACGCTACTTTCAGCTTTTAAAAATGTACCTACTTCATCGACTTTAAATATGTTTTAAACGTCATAATAAGTAATATGGGACCTCTCTGCATTAAGTTGGTGAAATAGTTCAGCTTGGAAAGTTGCGATAGGAGAGAACAGAAGTATTTTGACTTCAGCACGAAATCAAGTACAGACCCACGACGAGGACATTTCGACTACTTTTTTAGCCCCTTCGGGAACAGGAATATTTTTTGCTCCATTATTTTCGCAGGAATATGTAGGGGGGGGGGGGGGGTGATTATCTATCTATACATTCCAACCGCATTGTTCCAGCATGTATATTTCCTGAGATAATTACTCCGTACAGAGTTTATATGGTGCCTACCAACTCACTCTTACCAACAGAAAGAGTAGGGATTTCTTTTTCATCTTCAACTCGCGAATTAAATGGAACTTACGAGTCGAACGGTTCAACTCCGGGTCGATACTTTTAGTACCAAATTTTAAATTCATCGAGAAGGCTTAAGCGCAGCGGGACATTTTCGACTGCGAAATCACGCTCCTCGTCTGATTACCTTTAACGGTTTGATACTTTTCGCGGGGTACGGCGCGGCGCGGCGCGGCGTGGTTTTCTGTATAAAAATTTTTCCACAAGTAGGTAGGTACTTACCTAGGTATAACTTGAGAAGGAAGCGAATTTGTAATTTACCAACTTACAATCGATTGTCCTACATAAATACCTACCTAGGTACTGGTACCTACTACCTATTACCTAACTTGTTCAGAAGAGGACAACATAGGTAGGTAGGTATTTGTATGTGGATTGGCGAGGACCGAAAAAATATATATAGGTATGTCTGGATTTGGACAGAAATCGGTTACCGTAGGTATGTATAGTTTATTTTGAGTGGAAAACTTTCCGAAAAATTTTTAAGCCCGTCATCGGCTCTACGGTGAGCGGAGCTAAAGGGCTTCAAAGTGGTTTTTTTTTTCGAAAAAACACGCGAATTCTGCTACTTTTGGGTTGGTGTCGCCTGCTGGAAACTTGATCATCTCCTCCTCCCTCTACCCCCTCCTTCCGCTACCCCTTCCTCCACTATGGGTTCTTTGCGATTGTAGGTATGCGTCATCGTCATAATGGCCCGTTCGCTTTCAGCGGTTTTCTCACGACGACGAAACGTAAACAGAGTCGCGATTTTCTATTTCTATTCTTTCGATTTGAGAATCGAATTTTTGAGTCGCTGACTCCGAAAAGAACATAGCTGTAGGTACCTTACCTACCTAACTCGAAGAGTTCGCCTAGCATAATTACCTACAGGAAAAGTTGCAGATGGAGAATTTCAGAAACGAATTTTTAACCCTTTCGCTCCCGTCGTCACAGCATATGTGACGGCAGCTCAGTCCGTAGTAAGACCGCCGTCACACCGTGTGTGACAGTGAACTAGTTGATTCTTATGTACGATTTATCTGCGGCGGTCTGTGCAAACGCTTTGAAAACTTTAGTGGTAGGCTACCAACACCCCAAAGAACCAACTTCGGGGTTTGGTCTCCTTCATCATTTTAGCTCAAAAACTCATTTTTGAAAATTCCGACTTTAGGTACCTTTTCCCTGCACGGGTCACATATACTTATTATAAAAGATATATGATAAGGTGAATGGTAAGGGAAAAGATAAAAACCTACCTACCTATATGTAGGTAATGTTTAAAGAGATTTTCCAAAAAAGTTTCACAGAAATGCATGTCAGTCGCGTTTTGATATTATGTAGTTAGTACCTATGTTCTTACCTACGTAATTTTCTATTAGATTCGAATTGTTCATTCCGCGATGTGACTTTGAAATTACACAAGACAAAAAAAATAGGGAGGCCTACCACGCAACGTAAGTAAACCAAGCGCCTCGTCTGCGCCAGCGCCAGCGCCATTTTCCGTCAAATTCCTATGCCATGGCGATAAAGTTGTACTCGTACCGTTGCGTTGTGCGTACCTATTTACCTAATCTATGGTAGGTACCTATGTTTACTTTTCGCTCCACCCTAACACGTTGGTAGTAGGTAGCTACTAGCTAGGTACGTAGACGTACTACGTACGCTTATTCGGAGGTGTCTATTCGTATTTGGTAGGTATACCTAAGTATACCTAAATGCGAGTAGGAAAGCTACGTTAAGCTTGCCACGAAAATAATACCTAACGATAACGATGATTAAAAATGTGAAAATTTTAAAGAAATAGAAAGTTTCGCTTTGCGCAACGGGCTCATGCAACGATATACTCGTAAGTACTCTCGAAGATACGTAGGTAGCTAGGTACGTACGTCTACGTCTACGTCTACGTCTACGTTAGATGGTACCTAGGTATAGATATAGGTTCGTTTACGTATACGTATACGAAACGCACGCACATGCTTGTAAGTATGTAAGTCTAACGTAAGTACCTACGAATGTATATGTGTAGGTAGATTAGATACGTATACTTAGGTACCTAAGTGTAAGTACGTATATTAATCATCGGTCACAATCAAGCCGTCATAATAATATACGAATACGAATACGAATACCTACGAATACCTATTCGTATCGTTTATTGCTCACATCCGAAAGTACTCGGTACCGGTACCGGTACCGCTAATAGGTGGTACTTCTACTTACATATCGGTAAAGATTACAATTTATCATCGTTAGGTATTCGGCATTGGATATGCCTTGGCTGCGTACGCGTACGTAGGTACATGTATAAAGAGATGTCATCGGCGTTATCATCATTCATTAGGCATCATCGTCGTCTTCATCACCATCACCACCATCACCATCATCAAGCATCATCATCATCATCATCGTCGTCGTGAAATGAATAAAATGAACAATAACGACGACATGGTCAGTAGGGTGGAGCGCGAAAAAAAAAACATACCTCGGATTTTGACCAAACTCGGTAGGGCTGTTGGGTCACCATCGGAGACTACCCCAAAAAAAAGTTGAGCCCCCTAGGTGGAGGTGGAGGGGAGCTGGGGGTTCCCAAAGGGCACCTCCTTTTGAAAAAAACGTGGTTTTTTGTGGTTTTTTAGCTACTTAAAGTGGCTGGAAAATTATGGAACAGCACTTAAAAGGTGCGATTTGAGTTTCTACATCACCCTGAACCATTGCCATCCTTCTCGGATCAAAACTCAGACTGCTACCAGGGGGTCGAAAAGTTGCAGATCGCGAAATTTCAATATTGCGAAATTTTTGCTGGCTTTGAATTCTTTATTTTTGCGCCGGATGATTTTACTTCTTTTTTTTGGAATAAATTTTTGAAGAAAATTTTCAAAATTCCCTCGATCAGTGTAGCCAATTGCAAATTGTGATAGTCAAATTAATGGAATTCGCGTTGATCTGAACATGTAGTACCTAACTATATCTTATCCCTGGAAAATTTCACAATTTTTTTTGTTTTTTTCAATAATTTGAAAACAAATTAAGAAGAAAATTTTTCGTACCAGTAGTATTCAGTGCTGCCAAACGCAATAATTTTGATTTCTGAGTAATTCTAAGGATTTTAGGCTGGATTTAGAATTTTTCAAGGGTTGTACCTAAAAATTGATAGTTCATTTTTATTCAAACTTTCCAGTTATGTAATCAAACCTAACTTTGAATATAACAATTCCCAATTGGCTACACTGATTGAGGAATCAACAATTTCCTTCAAAAATTAAAAAAAAGTAAAATAATCACCCGATGCAGATATAATTAATTCAGGGCCAGAAAAAGTTTTACATAGGTATAGAAAATTGCGAAAAACCATACAGAAATGTCGTTATTTCAGCACAATTTTCAAATTTTGAACATTTTATGCAGGTAGGGAATACTAAATCACGAAACTAACGGGAGATTCGTGTTCAGCGAACCAAAATACCTCGATAAACACTCTTTTCGCGATCTTTTCACTTCAAGCCTTAAAATTCATTTTTTTCGTAATTAATGAAAAATCCGGAGTTTCGTGGTTTGCAAGTGACTGCACTGGTACGAAAAATTTTCTTCTTAATTTGTTTTCAAATTATTGAAAAAAACAAAAAAAATTGTGAAATTTTCCAGGGATAAGATATAGTTAGGTACTACATGTTCAGATCAACGCGAATTCCATTAATTTGACTATCACAATTTGCAATTGGCTACACTGATCGAGGGAATTTTGAAAATTTTCTTCAAAAATTTATTCCAAAAAAAAGAAGTAAAATCATCCGGCGCAAAAATAAAGAATTCAAAGCCAGCAAAAATTTCGCAATATTGAAATTTCGTGATCTGCAACTTTTCGACCCCCTGGTAGCAGTCTGAGTTTTGATCCGAGAAGGATGGCAATGGTTCAGGGTGATGTAGAAACTCAAATCGCACCTTTTAAGTGCTGTTCCATAATTTTCCAGCCACTTTAAGTAGCTAAAAAACCACAAAAAACCACGTTTTTTTCAAAAGGAGGTTCCCTTTGGGAACCCCCAGCTCCCCTCCACCTCCACCTAGGGGGCTCAACTTTTTTTTTGGGTAGTCTCCGATGGTGACTCAACAGCCCTACCGAGTTTGGTCAAAATTCGAGGTATGTTTTTTTTTCGCGCTCCACCCTAATGGTCATACCAGGCCTTTTACTTAGGGTACCTACATACTGTATACATATAGTGTCGGTATACCTATGGGGCAAGTTTGAAAACCGTATGTACCTACTACCAGTACCTACATAAGATATAGGTACTTAGTTACTTGGGTATTTGTACTTGGATAGGTACCTAAGGTACCTACCTATTGATTTCAGAAAACGCCCAAAAGGGACTTGGACTTGGGTATGCATTTTTTTTTCTTTTTTCGTACCTACAGGTTAGGTTAGGTTAGGTATCTGTAAAAGTGTTTTCGTCAGTTATCGATTTCCAAATGGCTGAAGAATGCGCGAAAAAGAAAGCTACGCTAATAATATTTTACAAACATATCTAGGTACGTAGGTGCAATAATAAGCGGCTAAGCGGCTAGCTCCAGCTGTACCTACTGTATACGGTACGTACTACGTACCATCTACCATATAGGTATAAGTACGCGTATAATACCGCACCGCACCGTACCGTACCGAAACGGATGCCCAATCCCAATATTGTACGTACTCGCGTCCTGCAGGCCTGTTAGCAGAATTTTCGCAATCGGAAGCGGTTTGTAATTTGTATTGGTTAGGCAAGTTGTACCGTACGGTTCCTATTTTATACGTGGGTAATTCTACCAAAAGCACACATTTTGGCGTACATGCTAAAATTTCGTGTACAGCACACATAATGAAATGTTTGAATATAGCTGGGTCAATCATAGTGACCCCCTTTACCAATTTTATAAATTGTAATGTGTCCACCCCCTTCCCCTTCCCCCTTCACCTCGCGTTTTTCAATGTTACCTATTTATATGACCAGCAACGGGTGATGGAAGTTCTGCAATTCTGATTTGGGTTCCTCTATTCTTGATAGGCACCTGTCTGCAAATCAACGTCTAAAAAAAAAAAAATTTTAGTGACAACCTCGAGCTCTGAGGTGGCCTTAAAGCTCTGTAGCACAAGTTTTGTTCCATCGCCGCCCGCCGCGCCGTGGTCAATTTTCATTGCTCATGTACGGCTCGCTGTAAATATTTTTCGGGGATGTATGAGGTAACATTGCTTCAGATGATGGTCAAGAATCTTGCGCACCGATAAAATATTTAATTCGAGTAGCGATATCCAGTGTACCTATTCTAATAAGTTCGTAAAAATTGTGCTCATTACTTTTTTTCGTTCCATCACCGTGGCTCCGTGGCTCATCAGCTGAGGCACGCAGGAACAGGTTAGATTCAAAAACCATTGAAAAAATATCGTTCGGTAAGTAGTAGTTACGATTATGTGGGGAAAAAATAATAAAAACCATATTACCTACTACATCATTATTATCTTTGTATAGGTTATCAACTTTTTTCCATCACCGTGGGCGATCATTTTTTTCCTTCGCCGTTGCCAGTTTATTTTTCGACGATAGGAAGGATTTTCTTCTCAAAATACAATTGATTTATGCGCTGAGAAATATAGTCGGAATTGCAGCGCATAGAAAATCAGCGAAATTCTTTGTTTCAAAAATATTCACCCATTTTTCAAAGAATTTCACCAATTTTTCAGCAAATTTCGTGGTGGTGGTGGTGATAACGGTGGAGCAACGCCTGAAATGTAACATACCTAGGTAGGTACTAGGTACTTTGGTACGTAAATATAACTGCGTTGGACGTAAGTTGGTATTGAAATAAAAACTCGCGCCGGCGCTCGCGCCCGATTCCGCGATACAATGTTGATGTTACGTGTAGTACGTAGTACGTAGGTAGCTAGGTACTCGTATACGGTTGGACATTTGGTAATAGGTTCATAGGCACGTAGGGACACAAGTACTTGAACAAAACGCCATTACGACTTGGGTGAAATTGAGAAGCGCTACTCCGTAGAAAGTTATGGCGACATTACCGTACGCGATATAGGTACTTACTTTCTTTTATTATTCTCGTACTCGTGCTCGTGCTCGTGCTCGTGCTCGTGCTCGGCGTACTCGTTGGGTAGGTACTCGCAGCGACTCCATAGTCTACTCGTACAGAGACAGAGATATCTACACAGTTATATTTACCTCCATGTCCACGCATAGGAAATAAGACTGCGTGAGGTTGAGTTATCAACATCAAGATGCAAGACCATCGACTAATCAGGTACCTTATAAATCAGTACATAGATTACCTACCTAGAAAATCAGCAATGGCAAGTAAGTATACCTACATAGTATATACCTATGCATGCGCGTTAGTCGTTGTACGAATATGTTTCGTCTTTGTGGTCTGGCGCTGGCGTTTAGCGAAAAAAATGGTGCTTTACGACGGATGCGAAAAATTCCATTTTGCGGCCACTCTACCTGCCCTCGCCCTCACCCTCGCCCTCGTCGCATTACCGACAAAAATGAAGATGACGTGTGGGCATGGATTTGGACATGGATATGGGTATAGGGCGGTGTAGGTGAAAGCTCGAGGCGAATTTTCATTGATTATCAAAATGTGCATTGTAATTTGGTAAAAACTTTCATTTTCGACAAAATTAGGTAACGATAGAAATTTTTCAACTTGTAGCGCAGACGTGGCTGCGTTTTGGCGCATGTTAGGTACCTCAGCGTTATGATTAATTAGGTACCTATATAGTAACGGGCAGCAGTACTTATAGGAACCTATATTTGTAGACACAAGGGAGAGACGCATTAGGGGGGAGCGCGAAAAAAGAACACATGTACACGTACGTACCTCGGATTTTGACCAAATTCGGTAGAGTTGTTGTGTCATCATCGGAGACTACCCAAAAAAATTTTGAGTCCCCTAGGTGGAGAGGGAGGGGAGCTGGGAGTTCCCAAAAGGCACCTCCTTTTGAAAAAAACACATTTTTTTTTTGTTTTATAAACTAGTAAAAATGGCGTGCGATTCATGAAACCGCGCTAAAAAGGTGCGATTTGAGTTTTCCCGCCGACTCCACACATGTGACAAATGTTCAAATGTTACGGGCCGGGTTTTTTCGTGCATTACGTTGGCAGGAACGAGAGATCGGGTGGTAACGCCTCCTAGTACCTATGCGCGCTTGGTCCACCGTTCGTTTCCACTATTCAGCAAATTGTCTACTTTTTCATTTGAAGGGGTAAACGTTTCTGTAAAAAATCTTGATCGGTACGAATTTTAATTTTTTTTGTCCCTTCAATCCAAAGTGTAGGCAAAGTGTTGTGCACGAACCAGTAGGGCAATAGGTACACAAGTATCTGTCGGGTGACGATTTCATCCCTTCCACTTTTCATTCAGCGAAAAAAAATTATCAATAAACACGAAAAATTTGTATTTTTTTCTAAAAATTGGCCCCTCCTTCAACTACGAAAGTAGGCAATTTGCTCATGAAGGGAAATGGAAGGTTGAACGTTTATGTACACCCCATATAGAAGTTATAAGGTTATAATGCCGTATCAAACGTTGGTCCAGCGCTAGAAAATTGGAGTCGTAGGCTATTTCTCTCTGAACCATCGCCATCCTTCTCCGGTCAAAACTCATTCTGCTACCAGTACCAGGAGGTCGAAAAGTTGCAGATCGTGAAATTTCAGTATTTTGAAATTTTCGCTGGCCCAGAATTAATTATTTTTGCGCCTGGTAATTTTACCTCCTTTTTTTTTTTTTAGTTTTTGAAAACAATTTTGAGAATTTTCTCAATCAGTGTAGCCAATTGCAAATTGTGATATTCAAATTTATGGAATTCGCGTTGATCTGATAATGTAGTATGTTAACTACCTATATCTTATCTTCTTATCGTTGGAGAACTTCACAATTTTTTTTTCAATAATCAGAAACAAATTACAAAGAAAATTTTTCGTACCAATCCATCCAATGTAAACCATGATACACCAATGAATGGAATTTACGTTAATTTTGAACCATTTTTTTTTCACAACTAGAAATCATAATTTAAAAAAAGTCTCATACCAGTGAGACAACCGCTAATTAAGCTTTAAAAAAATCCGTAGAATCCTTAGAATGCCTAAGCAAGACGTTGTAGACACGGCAAATAATTGTTTTCATCTCTCCTTCAAAAAAAAAGAACCTATTGAAAGTCCCTAAGAAAAAAATTATTGTCATTTTTTACTCACTTTCACTTCCTATAAATTTGATTCTGAAAAAAAAATGATTCACATTTTTTTTGCTCATTTTTTACACACAAATTATCTTATTCTACTCAACAATTCAACAAATAGGTAATACAAACGCACGACAAAATCGAATTTTTTGGCATTCTTAGCAAAATAATTAGAAATTTTGACGAGGTACTTACATAATTAGAAAGCTCGACTAAAAATAAGCAATCAATATTCTAGGCAAAAACCTCTGAAAAGTTCTAAATCTCGCCCAAAATCTCTAGAATTACTGAGAAACCACTGCGTTTGCCAGCACTGCACAATCTAGGGATTTTTTAAAAACATATTATAATTACAATTAGTGGGTTGTCTCACTGCATGGTATGAAAATTTTTAAAATTATGATTTCTAGTCATGGTCATGGGGACAAAAATGGTTCGAGATTAACGTAAATTCCATACATTGGTGTATCATGGTTTACAATTGGCTGGACTGGTACAAAATTTGTTTCTGATTATTGAAAAAAAATTGTGAACAGGGCTGCGAGAACGAACGAGAACAAAGAACAAAGAACCAAAAAGAACCAAAAATTTTGAGAACGAAAACGAGAACAAGAACAACTTTGAAAGCATTAAATGAACAAGAACGGTGATTTTGCATTGTTTCAATTTTTCAACTTGAAAAATGCCAATATTTTCTGACATTGACATTCAATTACTTTTTTTTCAACCAATTAGACATATCTACAGATAATCTGTTTTAAGTAGGTATTACTTCGTTTACTTATTTCAGGGTGTAGGTATTTTAAGAAAATTTTGGAGCTGCACAAACATAGTTTCATTGGGAAATTTTTTACGTTTTATTGCTCCTGTAATACGTATACAGGGTGGCTCAGTTAAGGTGTGAAATATTGAAACCTCATATTCTACTTATCAATACGAACAAAAAATGTCATATTCAACATGGTCCCAAAACGCTTTCTTTCTGAGATATTGCCGAGTAAAGAACTGGAAATTCGGCAACGTTGCGCATCACGACGCCCGTTAAATGTTGCGTTTAACGAGACGAGCGTCGGGGTTACTTACGCGGAAGTTAATTACAGCGTTGCCACAAAATAAATTATGCTGAGATACCCTCCATTTTTTGATTTTTTAGAAAAAAATTTTAGGCGAAATTTTTTTTATAATAATGAGGAATCATGAGAAATCATTAAATTCGATTTTTATTGTAATTTTGTGGGATGGTCGAAATTTGATAAATTGATTACTCAGCATACTTACAATAAATAAAAAAAAAACAGAAATTTGGGTTAATAAGTGTTAAATAAGTAGTACTACCCCTTAAAGTGAATAAAATTTCAAAAAAATGATTTCTTGTTCTTGTTCAACCATATTTCTGGTACAGAAACACATTTTTTGCTTTAAAACACTTACTTATGAACCAAAAAAAAAAAAAAAATTGGTATACGTTTCTATGGACCTCCTTTCACTTTTTCCACCTCCTACCCCCCGAAAATTTTCACTGCTAGAGAAAAAATTGTCAATTTTGGGTGAAATGTGGCCCCCCCCCCCTTTAAAGGCGAATAACTCAGTAATGAAGCGTTTATGACCCATCATGTATATAACATTTTTTACTCCAAATGATAAGAAGAATACGTGGTTTTAATATTTCTTTCACACCTTAACTGAACCACCCTGTATACCTATACTAGAGTAGATAGACCATAACTTTTTTGAAGGAGGGGGGGGGGTGTTGAGTCCCAGTTAAAAAGAAATACAAAACAAAAATGCTCATTTTCGACCCTCTAAAAAATTTGTCTACCATTACCACTAAGTTATCTTCATTTAACCCTTTCACTTTCACTTCCAAAAAAAAACATTATTCCTTAATAACCTCATCCCCCTCCAAAAAAATTGAAAAAATTTGAAAATTCCACAAATGATCGACATTAAGACCTCTAAAAAAATGAGGAATACAAATTTCTTTTGCTTCAAAATATAATCCCTAGGTAATTGTTTTTGGAAAAGAACCGGGTTCATACTTACCATTATTTCGAGAAAGAATTATGCAAATTCATCGAACCCGAGCGAAGCGAGGGCGAAAATTTTTTTAAAATGAAGCATCCAAAAGCAGAAATTTCTTGATTTTTTAAAGGAGGCAAAGTGTGTACCGAAATTTTTGTAACTGCACAATTTCTTTTTGGAGCTGCACAAAATGTGCGAAGCTGCACGTTAGAATACGCCCGCCCTGACTTATTTCACTTGAACCAAACCAGAGTTTCGAGAAAAATAAAGAACCAAGAAACAAAAAGAATAAAAATAATGGAAAGAATGAGACCAAGAACGAGAACAAGTTTTGAAGAACGAGAACGATATTAATAACTAAATATTTTTGAAGAACGAGAACGAGAACCAAAATTTCATCGTTCTCACAACCCTGATTGTAAAGTTTTCCAATGATAAGATAAATGAACTATGTAGGTAGTACTACTACCTGCATTATCAGATTAACTGGAATTCCATAAATTTGAATACCTATCACAATTTGCAGCTGGCTGCACTGATTGAGGAAATTCTCAAAATTTTCTTCAAAAACTACAGAAAAAAAAGAGGTAAAATTACCAGGTGCAAAAATAATTAATTCTGGGCCAGCGAAAATTTCACAATATTGGTATTTCACGATCTGCAACTTTTCGACCCTCTGGTGGCCCGGTGTGCAAAAAATGCGATTTCGCTAGCGATATCTTCAGAGTTTTGTAAAAAAAAAAAAAACGCATAAAATGGCGGCTCCCGATATCGTTAGCGTTTTCGCTAGCGATATCGCAGTTTTTGCTGGCGATATCGCTGCTTGACTCGATATGATACGTTGCAAGTTGGAGTTGCCTACATCATCGAGCCAAGCGCAACGGCGATACTTATCGTTGAGAAAAACCGCTAGCGATATCGCCGGCGCGGCTGTCCTTGCACACCGGGAGCAGAATGAGTTTTGACCGGAGAAGGACGGCGATGGTTCACAGAGATATAGAAACTCAAATCGCACTTTTTTAGTGCTGTTCCATGAATCTCACGCCATTTTTACTTGCTTAAGTAAAAAAACAAACAAAAAACTGGTGACTCAACAATCCCACTGAGTTTGGTCAAAATCCGAGATAAGGTATGTTTTTTTTCGCGCTCCACCCTAAGGGCCATGGCCATGGACATGGGGTTCACCACTAGCGCAATGCTTTCGGATTCTTGTCTCGCTGCGGTTTGTACGAAGGGGTGGGGGAAAATTAACGAGGACCAAAAACCATAGAAATAGGACTGACGGCTGACGCGGAGGAAACCCACTCAATGGGGCAGGCGTCCAACGTCAGACGTCAGGTCAGGAGACTTTTTTCGACAACACAAATTTAAGATCAGCCGCTACTTGATTACATAGGATCCTCGAAAATCGTGCAAATAAGTACGGTAAGTAACACACGCGATTTCGCCGACAACTCGACGATTTCTACCCATAGCTATATAGCACTGAGGGTCGACGACGTCCCACTGATGGACAATGTCAGTGAAAAAAGGACTTTCAAAAATTAAATTGTACGTGCTCGTTGTCGTTATCTTGAACTTTGACGCTGCGCCAACAGGCCGCGGACGGACGGGTCTTCTCTCTTGTCTTTTAATCTAGAAAAGAAAACTGCGAAGGTTGCCCTTTTTCCGTAACAAACTGTGAAGCGAAATAGATAGGTATGTAGGTACTTGGTTACAGACAATATCAACGTAGGTTCTCTCATCCGTACGTGTTTTGTTTTTATAGGTAGGTACCTAGGTAGGTACGGTAGAGAATAACGGGGAAGTTTTCCTCACTCGTTCTGTCACAGCAAAATCGTATGTCCCCTCAAGAGCTTCCTGACTTTAGAAAACTGGGAACAACGACGAAGCGACGCATCAAAATTAGAGTCGACCGGCGAGAATAGCTTTTTGCCAACCAAATGGAATTTCGGCAAATTGAAGCCGTACTTTTCTGAAGATAAACTTACCTTGCTGCGCACAGACCGCGATCACGCACTCCACGAACCCAAGGTGCGAAGGAGGCAACCCAACTACGATTGCGGTTTTGCGGAGACCGCTGATCTGGCGCTAACAAAAGCATTCGCACGAGCTATCCCTATCCGTAGAGCTAGTACGCGTACGCGCTGCATCGAAATCGGCTTCCTCCAAACACCACTCTGAAACGACTGCTACATAATTATAAAAAAATATAAGCAATGTTGGAAAATAATCTACCATCTACATACCTACGCTGTTGCTACCGTTTATCGTTGCAATTTTTCTAATCGTTTTTGTAATTACCTACCTACCTAAGTACCTACCTACCTCTCTACCTACAACATCGAGTATAGACAAAATGACAGAATGACAGATGAGGGATGCGGTACAGCGGTACAGCTATGTACCGCATCCTGGAATACGGAATAGATAGGTACCTCGGAGTCACGTCGGCGGTTGCCAATTTGAAAGGAAAGAAAGAAAAAACATCGAGTAGGTACGTAGAAGTGGGTAAGCACAAGTACTTACCTATTTACGTACTAAGTAGATACATAATACATACCTAGGTACATTCGACAACGCAACGCTTAAGTATTATGACATAATTTCACGTGCTGATGCTTGATATAGGTAGTTAGGTACCTAAAGGCGCCTCGCCTCTATTTTTTAGCGATGCGACCCTTGCGCTACGCTGCGCTGCGAATAAAAAATTAGGTATCTAAATACGCGGCCGCGAAACAGAGAAACTTTGCGCTTCGAGCGTTGTAATGTCGTATCGCTCGCTCGAGCGTTACCCTTATTTCTTAATAGGTACCTAAGACGTATTTGCGCCAGCAGGCATCGCGTCAAAGCGTCGAGGCGTCGAGGCGTCGAAGCGTCTGGCGTAGGCGTTTAGGCGCAGTACCTACTTACACCTTGATATGTACCTAATAGCTATCCGCTAGTCGCTATCTAGATTATAGCTAGATAATTCCAAGTACCTGTCGTAATTTCGACTCTTAAACAAAAGTACCTATACCTACCCTACGTACCCACTACCCAGCTATCCGTTTGTACGCATTGAGAAATGTCCGCGCGGCAGCGGCAAGTGTAACCTTACTACCAGCCCCCAGCTCTCCAGCCCATCGCCAAAAATCAGGCACACGCCGACAAACTGCAACTCTGCAAGTTTAGAGATTGATCTTGTTCAATGTAAAACGTAATGTTGACGTTTTAAAATCCTTCCTCGGACAGCTTTGTAGTTTGTACGAGTACTCGTACAGTGTCAATCCATCAGAATCGCCGAGTAAAATGGGATCGTGTAGCGATTCCATTGATGTGGGAAGGTATTGTTTTGCAAAAATTGGTCGTGTTCTCGTGTTCACTCGCGGAAACGGGAATTCAAAAATTGTCAGTTTTTCAAAATTGAAAATTGATTTTCTTTTGTTGAAAAATCGCTCCAGTGCAAGGTTAATACGAGTACCTACGTATGATACCCATCAAGTCTGTAGTGCAGCGCAAACGCTCGCAACAGGCATGTGCGCGTACCTAATAAAAATGTAGGTTTCTCATTCAAATGTTGTAAGTAGTAAGTACATATATGTAGTACATCGGTACCTACTTACATTCCTAATAGGTACCTACATACGTACTAAGTACATACATACCGTAGGTACCTACATATACTGTCACAAAGTATAGGTAGATAGTTTACGCGGTACTTTACCATGTTTTTTTGTTTTTTTTTTCCACGTAGGTATCTCATTCAGATATGTATATGGTAGGTACCTATTCAAATTTAAAATATCAAACCTACTACTAAAAACAATGAAGCGACGAGTCGATGACGCATGACGATGACGTAGGTGATTGGCGATAGGTATATAGGTATGTGTTACACCTAATCCATGTAATTGCCAAATGCATGAAATAGGCAAAATTTTTGCCTAATGCACGAATTAAGCAATCGCTTGCCCAATTTATGAAATTTCTAAATTCAAAGCTTCCTACCCCTACCACTTTTTTATTTCACAGGTCAAAAATTCAAGATATTTTGGCATAGAGAACAAACATTCAGCTACATTTCAAAAAAAAATTCAACCAGCTACTTCAATTAGAAAATTTTTTACACTGAATGAAAAATATAATGAATGAAAAATTTTCTTTTGCAGCATAAAAATTGTCTAATTGAAGTAGCTGGTTGAAATATTTTTTGAAATGTAGCTGAATGTTTGTTCTCTATGCCAAAATATCTTGAATTTTTGACCTGTGGAATAAAAAAATGGTAGGAAGCTTTGAATTTAGAAATTTCATAAATTGGGCAAACGATTGCTTAATTCATGAAATGGGCAAAAATTTTGCCCATTTCATGAATTCGGCAATTACACGGATTAGGCGTAACATATGCACCTAGCTATCATGTAGGTAGTAGGTAGGTACGTAGTAGGTAGTACGTAGTACGTACTACGTACCTATGTAACTCGTAATGGAAAGTTAGGTACGCGTTTCTTTATTTCCAAGGTACTCTACGCGAGACTTGAAAGCACAAAGCACTACATACTACATAGGTACTTTCGAGTATGGTATCTGCGCCTGTGGTTGCGGTTGCGGTTGCGGTTGCGGTAGCGGTACCCTTATCGTATCCCCCGTATCTTTGGCTAGGTACACGTTTGTGTACGTAGGTGCTAGGTACTTATGCAATGCGTGCCTATAAGTAAGCACGCTCTTATAATTAGATGCTTAATAACAATATCTACCGAACTAAAACGACCGCGTCGCGTCAGATTAACGCGTAAAGTCGAGTCGAATCTCACGTTGAATCGGTACCTACCTGACGCCTGCGCCTCACTCTGCGACGACCAATTATCTTTCGGAGCCGAGCCGAGCCGACTGACAGCACAAATTCTTACAACGAAAAATAAAAGCTTACCTACACGAGGACGAGGCTACCGCTACCGCTACCGTAGGTATCAAGTTTATCGCACTGATTTAATACCTACGCACTCCTACTTACACTTAGTACCTACTACGATCAAGTAAGTATCGATTACGATTACAATTACCTACTTACCTGAGTTACCGTACTTATCTAACCATCTATCTAAATGGTATAGGTATGGTAGGTACTAGGTAGGTACTACTAGGTAGTACTTGCAGTGCATTTGCATTTGTATTTGCATTTGTATTTGTACCATACCCTAACCTAACCTAACCTAACCTAACCCAACCAGACATACATAGGTACTCTTACGTCGTACTCCTATTAAATTACGTAACATCGAGCGATTAGATGCCCATTTTTATTTACGTAAAGTTAGATGCTTACGCGCATATCTCTTTTACCGTATATAGTAGTAGCTAGGTACCTACGTAGAAGTACCTACATAATACACCTACTTAGTACTTTGCTTACCCAAGTGAGCACTGCCTATAGGTACTTACAGTATCGACACCAACCATATGTACCTAGGTACATATGTAGATGTATAATTGTATAGGTACCTATATATGCACTTACTTTTGTTATCTTACGTTAATAGCAATAGCAATAGCAATAGCCATAGCCATAGCAATAGCGGTAGCGGTAGCGGGGTAGCGTAGCACAATAGTGAGATGAGAACTGAGAAGTCAACACTCGGCTGAGCCGACAAAGTAGTTGCTGCTGTGTAGGTGCGCTGGTGTAGCTCTCGCGCTTCAATCGCCTCAAAAAACAAAAGATTCGTAAGACCAAAACAAAACAGATAGGGCTGGCTGGCTGGCTGGGTACAGCTTGTTCCTGTACCTAAAACCTAAACCTGCCACCTACTACCAACCACCTTCCACTTTTCATTTTCCACCTACCTACCATCCTATGCCGACACAATTCGATTTCGGACCGAAAATTCGTTTCGCGATATTGAAAAACTGCAAAAAATACAACTATACTTACCTACCTGCCATCCTAATTGTGGCGTGGCGTGACACGTGGCTACAAATAAGTAAGTACCAAGATAGTTTTTATCTTATTTGTGGCTGCCTACTCGAGTTAAAATACAATTACACTTACGCTAGGTACTCGAGTGCAGAGACCGACTGCGACTACTCTATCGTATGACTAACAAGTTGAAGACGCGTTTACTGCAACGAGCGACTGACTTTCCGCATCGTCCGTCGCAGGTAGCACCAATGCTTAATTACCTAGGTACCTATTACCTAAATAAAGATTCCACTGTACGGTAATCGCAAATCGCGTGATGGCCCAGCCCGGCCCGTTCCAACTTCTTAGCTCAGAATGACACGACTAAAACTAAAACGTATACTGTTCCTACGCAAAAGTTGAAACCAACTTCTCACACCCATATCGGTACCTCCGTTAACCCATTCCGAGAATCTATACGTAGGTAGGTAGGTAGGTAGGTAGGTGGGTAGGTAGGTAGGTAAATAAAGTACACAGCGATGTAGGCTGTGGCTGTGTTTACTCTGCGAATCACCGGCCAACATTTTCATTAGCTTTCTACTTTGAATAATCCGTTTCCATTCGAGCAGAGCACCGCCAAAGTTTGCGCCGACAAGAGAAATTCGCCTTTTTTTCATTTTCATTTTCATTTTCATTTTCATTTTCATTTTCATTTTACTTTTACTTTTACTTTTAATTTTAATTTTCTTTTTCTATTTCTTTGTCTTTTCCGTTTTTCCCTTTCTTCGTTTCTCTTATTCTTTCTTTGGCCCACGATCATCGACTGTGAGGAATAGGTAGGTATGTAATTGTACGCTACCAATGTCGTATCATTACTACTATTCTCGACCATCGAGCATCCATTTCGCCAAAATTGATGGAAATTTAAAATTTTCTCAAAGCGATCGGGTATGTCTATGTAGGTACCGTACATAAATACGTAGGTACGTCTACGTAGTACATACGCCGCGCCGCGCCGCGCCGCGCCGTGCTCCTATTTAGATGAGCGAAATAAATAAAGAGATTAGTACCGATCGCTTCTCGGCCGTTTGCATGACTAAGGCTACGCTACGTAAGGTCAAAACGTATTAGGCGAAATGAATACTTACGAGGCTTTTTTATCATCTTACACAGGTATTAGGTATAGGTATAGGTATAGGTATAGGTACCTATGTAGCATGTACGCGACAACGCGAGTACCATAATACAGTAGGTAGGTACGCCGTACGCGTACCTACGTCTTCTTTCATACTGTACCTATTGCTATTTGGTTGGTTCATTGTTCGTTAGTTGGAGAACTGGGTGTACCAGTAGGACCAATAGGACCAGCACCTGCAATACTTACAGTCGTTCACTGATTCCCTTTTGAACGGGCACACGCAAACGCACGCGAATTGTATCGTTTACCGTTTACCAATGGAAGACAATTTGGCAGTCGCTTTATTAGATGGCGGATTTTCCTCTCAGCTAAGCTACCACGTGAATACAGACGCCGAATACGCTAATCATCCGCTGTGGTGCGCTAAATATCTCGTTACCGATCCTGAATCGGTGATAAAAACCCACAGAGATTACATCAAAGGTACCTAGACCTACCTACAATACTACAATACTACAATACTACATACTACCTATACTTACTCGTAGCCTGTAGCGTAACTACATAGGTATAGGTACCTACCTATTTATTTACTCCGCGTACTCCGCGTACTCCGCAGTCGTAATGAGCAACGTATTCGAGTAGCAGGTAATACTAATACCTACGTATAGGACACGAACTTTACATGTGTACCTATCTAAGTAGCTATATCAGTACATGGGTAGGTAGCCTAGGTACTCGTGTCCATAAATACGTAGATCACGAATTGTGTTCATCATGTCTATGTACAGGTAGGTACTTTCTGTCTGCTATTCTTAGCGATTTTTTCGTACCTATCGGAACTCAGAAGTACGACCCGGCCAGAGAACGGGGCGTAGAAAAGAGAGTTTGCCCCTGCCCGCCTTCGTTTCACTTAAATGACAATAGCGCCGCTTCATCCCCCAACAGCAATAAAAATTGTGACTTTTTTTCAAAAAAATTACGGTCGAGTTGACGAGAAATTTTTCGCAAGTAATGATTTTCTTCTTCGGAAAGTTTCGTATTGCGTAGGAAAAACTCGGAAAAAATCTCGGTCGAGTCCAAAAAATAGGTACCTATGCAAAATCTCATTTCAGTGGAAAATTTTCGTTTTGTTGCCCGTCCTATAAGCCATAATTTTTGTTCATCGTAGACCTACATAGGTGTTCTCTTTGCGCGTTTATTTGTTTGTTTGTTTGTTTGTTTGTTTATTTATTCATTCATTTACTTATTCGATTTTTTCTCTGTTTGATTTTAATTTTCGAATGGAAAAAGCGGGAGCCGACATAATTACGACAAATACGTATCAAGCCAGCGTAGACGGTTTCAACAAGCACTTGCAATTATCGTCTCACCAAAGTTATCACCTAATCAAACGAGCTGTTCAACTAGCAAGAGAAGCCATCACTCAAGAGAATGCTAATAAAATCGTGAACAGAAAAGGTAGGTAGTGGGTAGGTACTTACCTACCTAACACGAAAGTATGCTCGGACCAGTTCGGCGTTTCGGTTAGGTTACGTTGGAAATGGAAAATAAAAATTGAAATACCTAGGTATCGCATACCGCGTGAACAAGGAAACCTTCAAAAAAATTCAATAGGTATCTACTTACACGTAGGTACGTAACAATCGTCCGTAAAACGACAACTCCAATCAGCATTTCTCTACATAGGTAAGGTACCAATGAGGCGATAATTTGAAAACAGACTAAGTACATATGTACCTAACTACCTATACACCTGCCGAGGCAACGCACCAAGTTCGGTACATTATTGTAAGTTGGTAGGTACGGTGATTCGGAAAATCGATGAAAAAATCAGTTTTCACCTCAGTCTGAATCTGGACTAGCCCCAGCCAAGGAGCCCGATCAGCTCGAATTATTACCGCGGTGCGTCACGACGCGATTTTTTTCCGCTACCGATTTTTATCCCTGTCTTCATTTTGCGATGAGTTTTTTTTTTTCACTTTTAAAAAAATTTTATTACCTATAGGTTGCATCAACGTTTTACGTTGATTTTTCATTAGTTGCCCTTTGCCCCAACGACAGCGTGAATGTTTTTGTTATTCGGATGCGTATTACGAACATTATTTTTAATAGGTAGGTAATCTAAAGTAGGTACTAGGTACTTACTTAATGTAAGCGTGTTGATTTACCCCTCGATCCAAAAATTCAATTCTTTATGATGATGGGGGGGGGGGGGGGATCATCGTCAAGCACCAGTACATACCTAAAAGAAGATTTTTGAGCAAACTTGCGATTTTTTTCTCGACCCCGGGGGTTGGAAGAGACCTTGCAAAACGTCATTTTTACGTTAAATTCTCTATTTTCGCGAGTTTTCAAACCATCTTTTTCAATCTTGTTGGTTAGGTATCGGTATTTGGAAGAAGCAGGTATTATGGAATTTTTTTAGATCCATGCTGCATGCCTACCACTTAAATGACCTTGAAAGTGACCTTTTTAGGGCTTAAAACTGTTCTGTAGTGCGCTACTTCGAGCGTGGCAGGTTGGAAAAAATTTTAAAATATGTAAGTACCTAGTCTAGCACTTTCGAGAGTATTTTACACTTTCTCGAATGTTTTCCAACTTTTTGAGTTCGAGGCCTTTTCTCCGGCCCCTAAAAATCATTTTTACAAACGTTACTTGAATGTCATTTTTTGCTTCAGAAATCTCTAAAATCATCATCAGAGCTCCATTTGCGATGGGGTTACCTACCTAAAAATTTGTTGTAGAATAGTTGAGAAAACGTAAAATTACGCTGAACATGTACGGAAGTAGGTACCTACGTGCAGGATGAATCACAAAATTTCTATCCGCAAAAGAACTGCTCTAAATTAAAACGTTTTAAATAAGTAGGTAGATATAAATTAATGTCGACTGAGAAGCACCTGATACACCCAGCAAGTTTGAAAAAAATCGTTTGAAAACGATCGAAGATAAAGAATTTAACGTAAAAATGACGTGTCTTTCAAGGTTTCCCTCAACCCTCGGGGTCGAGAAAAAAATCGCAAATAAACTCAAAAATCTTCTTTCACTAGTTCCCAACAATCGTCCCCCAAGTCGTGAGGTAAATCAGCATCAGCATGCTTACTTACTTAGAGTACTTACTTTCGATGGTACCTACCATATTCAAAATAATGTTCGTGTGCATCCAAATAACAACAACATTCACACTCTGTCACGGAGGCAATTAATGAAAAATCAACGTGAAATCGCAAAACGAAAAAAGGGATAGGTATTAATTTGTACCGAGGTGGAAAAAAATCGCGTCGTAACGCACTGGGCGCAGCTGAAGTCGCTTCCTTATGCCAATTGGTTTTTTTTTTTCGGCCCCTTTGGAGTGAAAAAAGTAAATCCTAGTTTTCTGACTTCAAGGGGGGGGGGGGGGTAAACGGGTAATTCTTGAATTTCCAACTCCTCTAAACTTCGTAGCCGAAAATAATTTCCAATTCTGATACAGTAGGTACCTATAGACTAGCTGCACAAGATGTGATTTTGCCATATGAGATTCTGCGTCTACTTGTACATAATTATGTACTTGCATGCTAATAAGTAGAAGATGCGGTAATCTATTATACAGCTAGTACTATAGGTACCTTATTTGGTATTACACGACTTAGGTACTTCTTGATACATATTTTCATAACGAAGTAGGTGAGTAACTACTAAATACATACCTATTACCTACCTACGTTTTAGGTACCTACTACCTACCTACCTACCTACCTATTGGAAGGTTTAATAGGTTATATGAACCGTGTTAAATCAAAAGAGACCAAGCGACATCAAAAATTTCACCAAAAAACAAACTTGAAAGTAAGATAACTTCTGAAAAAGTTGAACAAGGGATAATAAGTATGAGAAATATGAACTCTGGTAACATTAATCGATCAGTAATTTACGTGTTCAGAAGCTTATTTTGTGTCCCCAGTGAGAAAAACGTTAAAATCTCAGCACTCTCAAATTTGTCGCTTGGTCTCTTTTGATTTAACACGGTTCATATGAACTTACTTCGGAATGGTGAGCGATCTGGATTGCGTATGGTTTCTCTTGTATCTTCATCTCAACTACAACATTATAAATATATCTACTGCTGTAATGTACTCACTACTCACCTACGTATCTAGGTACATAGGTATTAGGTATGCCCAAAAAATTTGTATTTTTATTTTAATTATTTTGCTGCAGTGCTAATCGCCGGATCTATCGGATCGTACGGAGCTTGCTTACACGACGGATCGGAATATCACGGAAATTACACGAAAAATATTTCAAGGGACTTTCTAAAGAATTGGCATCGGCCTCGTATGTCGGCTCTAGTCGAAAGTAACGTCGATTTTCTAGCCATAGAAACGATACCAGCCTTATCCGAAGCCGAGATCATACTCGAATTACTAAAAGAATTTCCGAATCAAAAGGCTTGGATATCGTTTACCTGCGAGGTATGTACCTTACCTATCCGAGAATTTATTCATTTTACTATTCTCAGCGCATTACCTATCAATGTAGGTATACCTACTTATCGTCAGTAAATACACCTACCTTACCTACCTTACCTACCTTACCTACCAGGTAGGTGATATAGGTACTGGTAGGTATTGCTGGGGCTGGGGTAAACTTTATTCGATCGCATTTACAAGCGCACCTTGTTGTCGTTTTCATTTAGAGCGGCCATACGACCGTAGCCCACGACCGGATCGGCCATGCTGCTAATAAATTATGGTCGACGAGCAAAAACCAACTGATCGCAATCGGCGTCAATTGTCTGAAGCCGTCATTCGTTGGATCGCTATTGAGTACAATACGTGAAGCGAATTCGACCCAAGGATATTCGCAAAGTCCTATACCGACCATCGCGTATCCTAACAGTGGCGAAAATTACGACATAACCGAACAAAGGTAGGTAGCTAGCTAGCTAGCTAGCTACATAGGTACTTGCGGATTTAAAGCACGCGCGATCTTAGGCTACCTAGTGTACCTATACCTACTATCTGCTACCTACTTCTAACGCCAACCTCCATCCTTCTGCTCGAAGGGGCAATACAAGACGTAGGCCGTATATGGTACCTACGTATATACTCGTACTATATACTTACATACTTACGTATTACATAGGTATACTTATAGGGTGAAACTTTGTGTGAGGGACTACCCAAAAAATAGATGCGAGACGCCTCCCTCCCGGTGATGTCATTTTTCGAGAAAAAAAATAAAACACGCTCAGTATGGTCACGGCGAAAAACAAACATTTGGTAGGTATCTCGAAGAAATCTATTTTTTCTTTTAATTGACTGGGTGGTGGCTGGCGGGTAGGTACCTATCGTTGACTTTCAAATTCCCTGCACGTTACTGATCAGATAGGTGCCTACGTACTTGATCGAGTTGCCGACGATGCTGTTGCGTGTTGTAACTTGTAAAATTTTCAAGTTTTCTTAGAAATATTTATCGCTTTAGAAGCGTGCCTATCAAAAAAAATCCTGCTGGCACATCCAGTTCTTTTCACGACCACTACACGTTGTCAAGTGTCTAGTCGAATTAAATTTCAGTTGCCTAGGTGCTAAATGCGTACGAAATCATCGACAGAGTCGAAATCGAAATTAATGCGACCCATTGTATGTAGGTGCAGGTAAGCGCTAGATAAGTAGCAAGTAGATATAGGTAGGTAGGTACCGGCTAGGTAGGTAGGTAGGTAGGTACGTACCTACGTAAATACGTAGTTATGTATCTCTATGTAGTTCTGTACTCACGTCCGGTTATTTCGAGGCAATGTTAAACGCGCATCGAGTTTACATTGCCGCGTCGCGTCGGTGTGTTAGTAAGTAAGTAAGTACAAGTACATACTACATACCTAATTACCTATCCACCATGTTGTACAAGTACCCGGACCGACGCGACGATACCTACGTCAATTTTCACTTCTCGATAAGATTGTCGACCAATTTTTCGAATAGGTGGATTAAACGACCTGGTAGTCGCACGATTCATGACCACACGAAGGATTGGTTAGATGGCGGACTCAACATCATCGGAGGATGCTGCCGAACGACAGCGGAAGACGTGAGACTGCTGAAAAATCAGGTGCAAGCGTTTAATGAAACTAAAGTCGGAAGTTAGCCGCGAATAGGCGAACACTCGACCAAAACGCGTACAGTAAACTGTAACAACCAGAACCACTATCGATACCATTACGCTATGTATTTTGATTACTGCCCAACGTCGTCTTAGCTTAGCTATCAAGCTTCAGAAAAAAACCGCAAATTGCCGTTCTTATCGAGGAACGTAATGGAAAACGAAAAATTTTCCAATTTTTTCTCAATCTCAACTTTACCTACTTACTTGAACGGTGGTAGACTTTTCATATCAATTTATTTTCGGGTTCAGTGTATAGCGTCAATTTCAATATTGAAGTTAACGTTATCCAATTTCTATTTCCAAAAATTGCATATTCATAAGTATACGTCCTCTCTCTCAAAAAGTCCAAAATTTTACTTAGATATTGATACTAAGCTTACTCACAAAAAAAAAAGAATGCTCGATAGAGTTGTTACGTGATTACCACCACTATTTATCAAAAACGACTTTCATCGAGATTTTTCAACTTTTCCAAACCAATTCTTAATGAAATGTTGAGAATCGTGCTGGGGGGGGGGGGAGGGCAAACAAATAATTTTGGGCACGGAAAAAAATGTATTACAAATGTTAGAAAATACTTTTGAAATTTTTACATGATGATTTTTTTGATAAAATATGAAGTAGGTACTTACGTATGTACAGTAAAAAATGTATCAACATTCACAAACAATAATAAAATATCCTGTTACAAAAATGGTAAGTAAGCACATATAAATATACATACTGAAAATAAATTAGGTAAATAATAATATTCTTAATAACGATATACAAGATAAAATAAAAGGAAGATTACGTTGTAATGAAGTTTCATAAAACACGGACCAACGAAAATGCATACCGGCGTAGTTAATTACAGATTTTTGAAGCTCGCGCGCTTACAATGAAGTAAAACTGCAAATTTATCGACTTTTCAAGCATTTATTCCCCATACAATAATCGCCAAAGCATGCGCCGCATACCGCACCTCCAGTGCAATAACAACACATCTCAAAAAAAATGAACTTCTTTATTTTTGATGTAAATTGAAAACTGATCAAAGATGAGCACGTTTCAGGAAAAAATACGAAGGTCAAATTTTTTTGAGATGTGTTGTTATTGCACTAGGGGTGCGATACGGTCACTAAATTTAGGTAGGTACTAAAGCATGCAAAGTACCAAAATAACACCTACTTAACACCGGAAAAATTTTCATAGATAGGTACATTACTAACTGAAGAGCTTAATCACAATTCGCATCCTATTCGAAGGAGAAAGCAATATGTAATGATATACTCACTGACCAGTTGATTAACATACCTAATCGTCAAAAAATAGAAAATTATTTTAATTTTGAAAATGAAGTCTGTTAGGTATTTGTCAACTGAAGCACCCTTATTATTAGGTAGTTCACATTTTCTCACAGTAAATTATAAAACCGTAGACTGTAAACGCTCATTGGTGATCGGAATGCTCATCGACAAAATTTCACAAATTAGACAGGCAATTGAGAAAAAAAAAACTCCCGAGAATTGGCTCAAGAGATTTTAGTTGTGTTGCACTCGAGCTTAAAATGAAGTCTAGGTAGCAATGTGACAATTACCACCCACTTACCTATGTACTAATGAAGGTGGGTGCGGCAGAGAAGATCGAGGGTAAACAGGAGTGGGGTGAGCAGAAAAAAACAAAATGACAAATTTTCACCAACCTTACGCCATTAAAATAACAGATAAACCCTGTATTGTGACGAATGTTTCTCAACTTACTTAAAAGCAGCCCGGGGAAAAAAAATTGGATCCAATCGGATCTGATTGGATCCGAAAAATGGCGCGATCAAATCAGATCCAAGTCGATATAAGTAGATACAAACAAATCCAAATTAATCCAAATTAATCCAATTAAAGACATTTTTCTCTTTAAATTGAAAAAATTTGAATCCAATTGGATCTTTTTGGATCAAATCGGATCTTTTTGGATCTAATTGGATAACATTTCTTTTAGATCCAATTAGATCCAAAAGGATCCAATTGGATCGAATTTTCTCCTTGAATTGAGATAAAAAGATCCAATTGGATCCAAATTTTTTCAATTTAAAGAGAAAAATGTCTTTAATTGGATTAATTTGGATTTGTTTGTATCTACTTATATCCACTTGGATCCGATTTGATCGCGCCATTTTTCGGATCCAATTTTTTTCCCCCGGGAGGTTAAACAATTAGCTGTTTAGCCAAGATCCACAACTCCATGGACTTATAAGTGACATGGCACAAAAAAATTCAAATCGCACTTTGTGTGTGGGCGGAGGGAGAGGTGGGGGAGATGAGTAACCGAGATTTCCAGTAGGTGGCGCTATCCAAAATCGAAAAAACTTCAGTTCATTTTTGAAAATGGACCCACTTCAAGGTATGCTAGCTGCCCAATTTTCGTAAAAATCCAAGAAATGTTTCTTTTTTCGACCCATCTGTATGAACATACAAAAAAAAAGTTTCAAAAAGAAGTTTGCAAAAAAATGGTGGCGCAGTTAGATTCTTGTACCGCGTTTTTCTTAAACATCGAGTTGGCACAGCGAACCTCTACGATTGAACGTTAATTTTTTAAAACGTGCATAAAGAGCTCCTTTTTTCAAATTACGGAAAAAACAAAAAAAATATCAAAAATTTTCATACCTAAAACAGCCACGTAGAGGAAAGGGGCCAAACAATCGCAAAAAATACTCGTGTGTACAAATAAAGATCACTTCGGCGAGTACAGGACATTTATGGGTACGACTATCTAGGGGCGAATGTCAATTGATATAGCTAGTTCATGCAGCTGTACTGCAAATTGTTCAACTTGTTGGCAAATTCGATGCAACGCAGGAGCAGTCCGTTTCTGTTACTGAAGAATTCTCAAAAAAGCGTCGATCAACAAGACATATCTTGGATACGAAAGCATCTCGGCGACTATGAGGGAGTTTCAATTCGGTCGGATTTTTTGACTAGACGAACTCAAAAAAACACGTTCTTTCATTAAATCGCATCACTCATAGAAACCCTTACTTGTTCTATTACTTGGAGCTTTATGAGTTTGAAATGCGTATGAGAGGATTTCATTTTCAATGTATCTACCTAATCGAAACATCAGCAAAATTGTAGAATGCTTTCAAAAGTTGCTATCCCCAAATTCGACAATGGATGCCAGGATGCCACACTACGGAAAAGACATTCTCACGACAGAAAAAGAAACTGCACAACGAGAAAATCATTTCAGAACGAAAGGTGTTTGAACGACAGTGAATACGTGCACTAGAACAACGAAAGAAATGAACTGAACGGGGGAAAAACATTTTATAGCAAAAAAATATACAGCACAACTGCAAATGAATTAATAATCAACGCTAAAAAAAATTTATTAAACGACAATCTAATGCACGCAATAAAAAAAAAGTATTTAAAAATAGGACAAACACTGATGAATCGACGTCAGCTTGTCGAAGAATAATTAATTAATTTCAAGAACGATAAACAGGAATCCTAAAGACGCCCTCGCTCAAGGGCCTAAAATGGTCCTTCAAAAACCTTCAATCGTCACGACGATACAGTATTGTCGTTTGTTTTTCAATTTCAATTAATGATCTGTCGATAAAATAACCTCGTTTTGTCGTTCGAATGACTTCCGTTCAAATTACCTTTTCTGTCTGAACATACGTAGGTATATTCCCTCAATCACCTATTGATCAACAAAAAAAAAAAAGGAAAAGAAAAGAAAAAGAAAGAAAGAAAGAAAGAAAGAAAGAAAGAAAGAAAAATAAATGAATTCCTCACTCTCTTCCGACCCCCTAGAGACTACGGAATCTTTTTATCGCAATTTCCTTCTCAAAAGACACTTATTCAGTGGGCATGGGACCAAAAAGTCGGGAAAGCCGGCAGTTGTAGAAATTTTTCCTATACTCGCGGTTTTCCCATTTTTTTTCAACCTCGAGGCTTCCGACAGTTCCGACCGACTGACCGCAGAAATAACAAGTAGGAAATTACTCTTCTATACAGACCATCGACGTAGAGTGAGAGAGGGAAAGAATTCACCAAAGAGGTATACCTATTACGAGTTTTGTTTCATTTCAAAGTTTCAATTTTTTGACTAGCTATGGGGGGGGGGGAGAGGAGAGGGAGAGTTACTATACACCGTATGGTCCGAACCATTCGCATCGAGTACGCACGCGCGTATAATGATTACCTAATAATAAAACGTACTGTTGAACGTGAACATTCTATAACAATTTAATCCTTCCAATCTTTGAGGATCTCGAAAGTCCATTCCCATTTTAAATATTCGTGCTTGTCGTCATCGGTGAATAACGAAGACACCGAATAGCTGCCGCGAGCCAACATCCCAGAAGGAGCTTCTTCGGCAGGGGTAGTGTAACTCTGCACTTCCATTTTAGGAGGATACGAACCAACCATGTGAGTCATCTTGTCGACTGAAAAGTTTTTTTTTTTATTTACACAAATTATATACGACGCGTAAAAAAAACAATATGAAAATTGGAAAAAGAAGCAACCGAAAGAAAACGTAACGATCAGCTATAGAAGAAAATGTACGCGCGGAGTTGAAAAACAAACACGCATAAGAACATACATACGCACCTGGAATTCCCATTCTGAAAGTTTTTTGCACGTATTTCAGACCGTGGACAATTTCACGTTGAACGATAAAATCGATTCGAATTTTGTACGAAACGCCTTCTTTGATGCCGAACACCTGCGAAATTTTTCCATCCAGCAAACGAATCGCATTAATAAACGACAACGACGACGAATTTTCAATTAAACAAAAACGAAAAAATCTCGCAACTGACTTGTTTCTTCAATTGAGACAGGTCACCCGTCAAGTCTAGAGTTACGTCCGGACGATCCGCAACGACTAAGGCTAATTGTTTTACGATAACCGTACGGGGATCGGCTTCATCTGCAGTTTACATAGAATAGGTAATTGGAGGCGGAGAAAAACAAACAAACAAAGACGTAGAATAATAAAAAACATATCGAAGGGGAGTAGAAAGCACGCTCACACGCTTGACAGTGAAAATAATGGTACCGGCGAAATAGTACAAAATTTGAAGATTTTCATAGAATAAGATCGAGCGTATAAATGTTGACAACTGTGTACGCGAGTTACGAGTACTCACCGAATATAACTTTGCCGGATGTGGCCTCTCCCAACAATTTTTCCTTGTACTTCCGCAAGCTTTCGTCTTGTTGATCGGCATTTAACAAGTCGTTCAACGATTTTTCAGGAGGTGGCTTGTACGACGAGTCGATATCGTCTCGAAGTTCTAGTTTTTCCACGTCTTGCGTAGACAATTCGTCGGCACTCATGGTTCAACTTGAAAAAAAAAAACATCATATCGCAAAGCTTTCGACGACATAACGCCAGGATAGCGCATCCAGATTGAACTGTACACCGTACTGTAATCGTAATCGCGCTGTAAAAGAAAAATACAAAAAAAAAAACTACGACAGCGGAGGCTAATTGACGACAGGCCTACGTTTGTAACGAGGCACTTGATGTGTAATTTGCATCAGTCACGATCAGAGATATGTATCATCATTCTACTGTTACTCACCGTGGTCCGTGGATGAAACGATCGGTGTTCGATGCCGAAAAATACGATAAAAATCGTCTTTGGAAATTTGCGCTTAACTCGATCACTCGAAGCTTGGTAGAATTATGCCTAAGTGAAAAGTAAGTCAAAAACCGACAGCTGAAAGAACAATGAAAAATAAAGAAAATCTTAACCTAACAAACGAGAACGAATGCTTAAAATAAAATGCGGCTTGGTCAGATGACATGACACGAAATGGAAAAGTACTTTTACTTACTTCTTAAACTTAGCGATTCCACGAAGTATGTACTCAATTCGAAAAGCGAAATTAGGTATTACCAAAAAATTGATTCGAGAAATTTAATCCACCGGTCACATTTACGCAGGCCACTACTCCATTATTACTTTAAATAATAATTTTTCACTATTTTCATTTTTTTTTTTTTTTTATTTCTTATCGAGATTCGAGTTTCGAGTTGAGGAGTGACGTGAGGGAACGCGAATGAGATATGAGAAGGAGAAGATACGCCGCGCCGGCCATGGCGCCGGCGCGTCAAACAACCCGCAACAAGGACGTGATGAACGGACGAAAATACGGAACGTAACGCGAACGTACCACATCAACAGGTGGTGGACGATGGTACGCGTGCGTACTGACTACTGAGAACTGAGTCTAGTGACGCGAGACTGACAAAAACACCATTACACGCAAATTACACGTTACGTTAAGGCACTAGTTACGTTACGGAGTTCCGTTACACCTACGACCGTATCAACATCAAGTCCGTTCCATCATTTTAGCATGATTTTAGCCCAATCCCCAAACTCCCAATCCCATTAAAATAATAATTTAAGCTTTTGAGCTGAGCTGAGTTTTGAGATAAAGAATAAAGATAAGCGAATGACTGGCTCAGGCTGACTGAGCGTTGACCCATTGAGCCCTACTTCGTGCTTTCGTTTCGCCACTTTCGCCATCTTATTATTGTCATTTTTCTTGTCGTCCGTCGTTTCCTAATTGAAAGTAAAATAAAAATGAAAACTCGCTAATTGGGCGCGAATCGCGAAAGCGCAAAAAATGTGATGAAAGTTTCAGTTTACGTGCGTTTGCGTCGTATTTTTGTTGTTATCAAACTGAAAACAGTTCGTGAAAGCTCAACTTGACGCTGCCATCTGCCACCTGTTGAAGTTGTATCTTCAGTTGTCGGCGATCCGTACCTGAATTTGTAATTGCAATTATATTCGTCTTCTTATTGAATTCTGCCACCGCTGCCTCTGTATTTCGATCTATACTGTTTAAATATTTAACCATGATAATGGAGTGAGTACTGAGTTATGATAATTCGTTTTGCTGCTTTGCCGGTAACTGGAATCATTCGGAATGCCGACGCATTTTTATAGCTCGTATAAATCGGAATAACACTAACAGCAATAACTAACCATTTTATGTTTTCGGTTCTGGCTCTAATTGTGCTGATCAGTTTACACCAAGTTCGAAACCACCGACGGTCAGCGGACTGCTAACGTCGATCGTGTTTCATCGAATCATCGCGTGTTTGCTTCGTTTATTAATTCTTCGTACACCTGTATGTGTACCTGCGTTGCCGGCGTCGAGTTTGCCTTTCAGCGAACGTACTATCCGACTTCATTTCTGTCCTCGGATTTGTGCTCGACAACGTCGCTTCGTTTCAACGTAAGTGTATAAATTCGTCTATCGTGTCGTCTTGGACGATTCGCGATCTGATGAAACAATATATAAATAATACCATCTTCATCTCGTTTGAAAGGAAAGCGCTTCATCGCGAAGAATTGACAAAAAGGAGTACGTATTCGTCATCAGTGTTACTAAGGGTACCGTAAAGTGAACTTCGGTACTATTGACGATTTCATCGTTTTCGCCGTCGCAATCGCAAGTTTTCAAAAACCATCTTTCCGCTTCATTCATTATTCGTGCAAATTACTTATTATGTTGGTCTATCCGTACTTCCAACATTCAACTTGAGACAACATGTTCTTCAGTTACCGTTCTGTTCGGTTGAAATGAATGCGGATGCGAAGAAAAAGGTATTTTGTCAAGTTTCATTTCGGAGTAATTAAGCTTACCTATAGCGATCGTAATAAATGTATTATTCGCGCTTCGGATTGTCTGTGTATTTTACATACCTCATTCGGCAGAAAATTTGGTTATCCGTATTTAGGTACCGAGTACAATATTAGGAAGATGGTCGAGTAGGTACATAATATTTACGTACGTAGACCTACTAACGTGATCCGTGTATCGAAGATCTAAGTCGTAAATAGTAATTTTTACGCTGAGTGAGGTTTTCCTCGTTTTTCTCTAAAAAAATGACAACTTTTTCATAAAGTCTTGGTATGCGTTAATTTTTTTCAGAATCAGCAACAGTCGACATGGCGATTATGGGGTGAAGAGAAAACGGACAACGCTTTGTATACCATTTATTTGAAAAAAGTCCGATATCATCGACCGCTCAGAAGCGTTTCTCTGGTAATGCGAGACAATCTCGAATACTTTTGAAAATACAATCGCTCGAATATTAGGGATACCTACGCCGCATCCACTTCTATCCTACACTCGGGTCTGAATAGTGAAAACGGTTGTGTTCGTAAACGAAAATCTGACGATGCGACGTGACAATCGAGTCTCGCTATTGACTTGGCAACCAGAGGCGTCGTCAAGGGGAGGGAGCCGGGGGAGCCAACACCCCCCCCCCAAAAAAAAAAACTTATGTTGTATTTATAAATCTACATTACACTTACATCAGATAGGATTTTAAAAACATTAAAACATGAAAAAATGTCTTTTTAGGGCATTAAAAATCCAATTTTTTCAAAGCTTCGCCCTCGCTTCGCTCGGGCATGAACAAAATCACAATTCTATGATCTTTCTGAGACGAAGGGGCAGAAAATGCTCCCTTTTTACCCCCCCCCCCCCCCCACTTTTAGCAGGTGAAAAAAGTCAGTCCCTACTCCCCCTCCCCTCCCTCTTTTCCATTTCGAAAAAGCAAAAAAAGTTGTCCAACACACGGCCTCTTTTGTGCCCCCCCAATTTTCGATTCTGACGACGCCACTGTTGGCAACATTAGGGCAGCCGGCAGTGGCAGCGACGAAGAGCACCTACATAGAACCTTCGTACGCTTGCTTGCTTGGTTCGCGGTCACGCTTGCTTAAGGTGTAAATAAACGATCGAGAGTGAAGAATTTTCCGATACTCGCGCATTTGATTTTGAATTATTCAAATTCGGCTAGCGCTAAGCGCCTGAAAAGCCGTAGCGACGTTTTCGTTTTATCCAAACGTCTAAAGCGATTCGCATGCAGCCACGAATCGATTTTTACGATATCAATTATCACGTAGATAGGTGGCAGCCGCTGTGTACCACCGGATACTTCAAAACCTATTGTCGGTATCTAATTAGTAATTACCAACCTGCTTGTTACCTTGGACGCAGACGTACGATGCGCGATGTATCGGTCTATCGGCGCGGCGCAGCGCAGCGTCTCTATATCATTTTGACTTTCCTAATGTATCGCGTGGCAGCTGCATTCTCGTCCTGTTGCACTTACTAATCAGCACAACACTCGCGCATGATGTAGGTATTTTCGAATTTCACGCGTAAGTCACGAATCGACTCGCCACGCTGATTTGTTAAAATTGTTACGTACAGGTACAACATGTGTAGATTGTAGATACCTAACCTACCACCTAGATGCTTTTTTTCTTCTTGTTCATTTCATTATTATTACGAGTACATACTACATACGTATGTACGTAACGTACCCGATGCGAAAAGCGTTGGTATTGCGTTTGTACGGTGTCGACTGTCGACGTCGAGTACTTCAACGATACGACGATTGCGATTGTTTCAGGATTCAGACGACGATATTTCTCATTTAGAATGGGAAACGGTTCGTGTGAAATTTATAAAAGCCGCCACGTTGGAGAAATTGGTCGAATGTTTGACGGGCGACGATTACGAATTGGAATCTACTTACATTAATGTTTTTTTCGCTACTTACAGAACGTTCACCTCGCCTCAGAAATTACTAGCCTTAATGTTGGAAAGGTGAGCGAATTACGAATTACTTGCCTATTAGATAGTGTACCGTTCTGTACCTGTACCTGTACCTGTACCTGTACCTTTACCTGCACGTATATATTCTACGCTTATATAATGCGAGCCGAAGCGAAGCTGTCCGGACGGATCGGACAGCGGGACTATTTTTGTCATCCGCGTACCGGATACGTTATTTGCGCAACGAGTATTTTCACGATTCCTCGTCATGAGATGATCGCTGGGCATTGAGCGGGGGCGCAATCGACAGAATTACGCGTATATTGCGATTGCGAGTCAGTACTGCCGAACAGGATAGCCAGGCCCCAGGCTGAACCCATCTGATTTTTTACGAACACACGCTAGTTCGTATAGTTGCTAATTGCTATCGCATCCTAACTTGGTCGTTGAGATAGCTCTGGTTCGAAACGTTGCGCGAATTTGCGTCGTCATCGTCGTCTTATAATGCCGGCTTTTCACGTTTATACCGAACTCATACCTACCTAAGTACCTACTCACCCTGTTTGATACTAAACTGTCTGTCTGTATGTATGTATTATAAACGATGGCGACGGCAGTAGTTTTTTTTTCTCATTTTGTCTCGTTTTAATTTTTGCGCGTGTATTTTTTTTTTCAGATACGAAAAATTGATAAATAACGAATTCGATTTACCGGACGCCGTAATAGAGCAACGCAAAAAGTAATTCTTTCTTTTACACGGGTTGACCTGTACTACGTACCTAGTACATACTACCTACATTAGGGCGGCGCGGCGGGACTGCATTCAAAAAAGTTGCTTCGATTTCGCCAATTTTTTGATGCGTTATATAGTTTGAGTGGGAAACCTCTCAGAAAAATTTTGAACACGTGCCCGCTTCCAGAGTAGGATCCTTTTCAACAACAACAAAGTCATATTTGTGTTCGAACCTCCAAAATTTGTATTTTTGAATGCTCTGTCACTGAAAAGATACGTTTTGTGATGCTGAATTTCGTAATGCGTTTGGATTTTTGATTGAAAGTTACTACATATTTGACCCCCTCAATTTGTTTTCAAAAAGTGTCAGATCTATGTTTTTTCAAGTGAAAAAATGAATTTTGAGACTTATAGTAAAACAGCCGCTGAAATACGGTATAAAGTTGTTAATTTGTCCTCGATGTCGGTTTTTCAGTTTGTGCGACTGCCTTACTTTAAGTCTCAGAATTAGTTTCTTCTCTTAGAACATTGATGTGTGAAGTGCGACGTTTTAAAAACTAACGGAAGGAGGAGGTCAAATTGAAAAGCCGATATTAGCATTCGTGTTCAGGGTGTAGGTTTACCTTGTTCTACTCTATTTCAGCGACCGTTTGTTTGTACTCTCAAAGTTCATCTTTACATAATTGAAAAAACTACGCCCGTCTTGGATTTTTCAAGAAAGGAAAACAAAAATGAAAGGGGTCAAATGACCTTTAATTGAAAAACCAAACGCACCGCGAGATTCCACATCTTGATCGAATCTTTTCGGTGCAAAGGAGTTCAAAAATAATACGGCTTTTCAGGGCCTGAACGCAAAAAACATTTTTCTTTTCTTTCCAAAAATAGTTGCACTTCGGGAGCCCGTAGCTTCTCTTCGAAGAGTCCGCGAGGTGTAAAATTTTTCTGCAGGATTAGCGAAATCGGGGAAACTTTTTTAAACGCGGCCCACCCTAATGTACAATACACAATACACCTAACTCGAATGCGATGGCTGGTATTGGCATTTTTTCTTCTTCTTCTTCCATATCACGTCGAACGTCAGAAGCGTTGTGGTCGCCGTTCACGTATGGCTCGATTCGTATCCGGACGACTTTCGTGATCCGCCTTTGCACGCGGTCTTGCATCAGTTGATTTCGTTCGCTCAACATTACATACCAGAGTCGGATCTTTTGCTGAAAGCCAAACATAAGCTGCAGCGATTGCTAAACGACGACGTCCAAAATAGTAAGTATTCGTAATTAGATACGCGTACGTACGTCCTACGTACTATAAAGCGTTGCCCCTGCTAATCAGGTCAGTTGACGACGTACAGGTACCTAAGGTACCTGTAGTGTGTGGTGTGTGGTGTGTGGTGTGTGATGTAGCAAGAGCAAGATAACGTAGGTAAACGTAAACGTAAACGTAAACGAAAACGAAAACAAAAACAAAAACGTGTACGACGATCGGTGTTTCAGCAGACAGTCGCGGTACTTTGTTGTCGCCTTCGGACAGCGGCATATCTTTCAGTACAAACGGATGCCATAGTATCAGCTGCAGTTTTCCGAATGTTTCGCATAAACACATCGCCGAACAACTGACTCGAATCGATACGGTACGTTTACTGCTTTTACGCTTTTAGTCGTTAATCGCGCTAGTCTGTCTGATACCTATTTGGGTTATTACGTTATTACTCATTACTCCTAGTTACCTACGTGCGCTAAGTCACACGCGATCTTTCTCGAGTAACCTAGGTACCTCTACCTATCTAGCTGAATTGCTCATGTTGGTAAGTGCTATATCGATGTCGCTATCGCGTGTAAGTAGTACATACATACATACATACATACGTGCATACGTGCATACGTACAACGTAAATACGACGCGAGGCGGCGCGGCGATCTACTGTATGTAGTATGCACTTTCTAGCAGTAGTCGCCATTCTTTGATTTACGACAGACGCAAGTACGAACGAACAAACGAACAAACGAACCAATTAACCATTCTACCAGTCTGACGAACAACTTACATGCGTGGTTCGATCTGATTACAGGAACTTTTCAAAAAAGTTATACCTCACCAATGTTTGGGAGCAGTTTGGTCGCGAAGAGACAAATCACGCTCTACGGAAGCCGCCTCCGTTCTCGCTACCGTCAGTCAATTCAACGCGGTCTCGTTTCGCGTCATGAGTACCGTTTTAATGGATCCGAATTTGAAGTATATAGATCGAGCCAGAATAATCGCAACGTGGATAGATATAGCGCAGGTTGGTGTTGAACGGCCACCGCACCGCCGCGCCGCGCCGCGCCGCGCCAGTTGATTGGCTGTGCGCTACGGCTAAGCGTACGGTGCGGCCGCGTGCCTATACTTACCTACTTGTATATATTTTGTTCCCGCGTTAAGCGTCGCCGTCACCACGCGCGCCTCACGTCGCGTCGCGTCCAGGTGTAGACGAAATTGTTGTCGAGGAGGGTTGTTTTTTGTTTATATTTTAGTTTTCATTTTCTTGCGTGTAATGTGTGTGTGTGTGTGTGTGTTTTTGTTTTGTTTGTTTTATTCGTAGGAGTTGAGGGTGCTTAAAAATTTCTCTTCGTTGAAAGCGATCGTGTCGGGTTTACAGTCGAATCCGGTTTATAGGCTGCATAAGACTTGGCAGTTGGTACCCAAAGAAAAGGTTCGTATTCGTATTCATTTTACGCGACATGTACCCACTACCCACTACCCACTACCCACTACCCACTACCCACTATCCACTATCCACGTCGTTATTTCCATTGCCATCATTTAATTGGCGTCGCGTCGTAAACCTCGGCTTATAGGTAGAGATTTTCAACGAATTGGCGAGAATCTTCAGCGAGGATAATAATCAATGGGCTCAACGAGAATTATTAATCAAAGAAGGCACAGCAAAGTTCGCGGACACGGTCGGACAGAACGATAGACATCTTCAGAAAATTATTCAACGCCAACTGAATAATAGCGGAGTTAGTTGCCTCGTTATTACTCGACGTTTTCTTTCGAGTCTAACGTATCTGTTAATTTAGTTGCTATTACCGAATACCTAGTACCTACTACCTACTACCTACACGTAGTCGTTTGTATGCGGTATGCGGTATGCGGCACCTTGTTGTGGGTATTGCCTACCATGTATACGTATACCTACAGGGTGTTTACTCGATTCGGGCACACCAGCGAAAAAATTCTTTCTCTCTTGTTTCCCTTCTCGTTATTCAATTAATCTAATGACGTGAACTCAACTTTAATTAATGTTAAAAAATTGGTTACTCTCAGAAGTTATTTTTGAAATGAATTACAACTCATATTATTTTCATTTTAATTTTTACCGTCATCATATTTTTTACTATCGAGAGAATTTTTTCGCTGGTGTGCCCGAATCGAGTAAACACCCTGTATACCACCTGTATGTACTAGTACATTTTCAGCAGTTCAGTTTTTTTGCAAATATTTTTTCTATTCGAATTCGATTATTGGACTCGATTGTACGAGTAATGTGTGTGCGTGTACCGTGTACCGTGTACCGTGTACCGTTTACCGATAGTACTCTATGCTGATTTATGCGAATCTTGTCCAAGAGATTTTTGGTGCTAGCAATATTTTTTCTTAATTTGCGCTTGCAATACGTACCTTGCCGTTGCCGTACCGTACTTCGGTTTACGAAAGTTCGATATATTTTTTTGTTGGCGTTTAGAGCATTAGCCACGGAACGGTACCTTATTTGGGAACGTTTTTAACCGATTTAACCATGATCGATACGGCCATTCCGGATTATTTGCACAATCGTTTGATTAATTTCGACAAAAGAAGAAAAGAATTCGAAGTATTAGCGCAGGTACGTGTCGTATTTTGCCGTAGCGCGCCGACTGACGTCGTGTTTATTTGATTGCGCGTGTTTCATGTTTCATCCATCCGTATCCGTCCGTCTCGTTCTTATACCTACTATGTTACAGATCAAATTGTTACAAGGAGCCGCCAACGCTTACAATTTTGTCGAAGATGCCGCCTTCGATCGGTGGTTCGATTCGATTTTAATACTCGACGAGCGTGAAGCGTATAAGCTGTCGTGTTCGATAGAAAGCGAAAACTTGAACGTTCAGTATTCAAGTAGTACGCCTTCGGCGGGTACGGATCATTTCGTTAACGCGGCCACAGCCAAACCAATCAAGTACCTATTTACTTTTCTTCGTCAATATCGGGTATTCTGCGTATGACAGATCGGGCTGGGAGGGAGGGGACGAGGGAAACGGACAATTATTACGGAATGTCGCGCGGTAGCGTATTTGTCTCCGTGTCCGAACTGCGAAGCCGATTGGCGGTGGACTTTCTCACATATTCGCGAGTTTGTTTCCGCGACGATTAACGTTTGTTTCGTGTCGTACGTAGATACGAACACAAGAAAAGCGATTCGGTGGCCAGCACCTCCAGCGATTCGAGTTGCCAGTTCTATTACGATTTATCGACGGATAGTCTACAATCATCGCCGCGCACTTCTTTCGAAAGAAAAGTAAAACACCACCTAACATACGTACATCTACATATGTACTACGTAGATGTACCTATACCTATATCTACTACCTACTTGCTATTTTTCGTAAGACGGGATTTAATTTGTTCGCATTTATTTCACGTTTTTTTTTTTTTTTTTGCAGAAATCGTTCTCACAAATATCGTCGTCGTCCAGCGCATCGTCCACGATTTCAACCGCCGCCGACAATAACCAAGGCGCCGGTGTCGCCGATAAAATAATCAAAACAACCAATAGCAGTTCGCCGGCCGCCCATAATTCCATGTCTTGCCTGCCATCGACGGAATTCTACATAATTAGAGTCACCACAGAAACCGATACCTCCGAAGCCGAAGGTGATGGTCGCCGAATATCGAATCGTTTTTCATACCACGGCGAAGACGATGTGACGTGACGCGACGTGACACGACACGACCGTTCGTCGGCATTTTTTCTCCCTCCCCAAAATTACGCATTTCGGCATCCGCGTTAACGCGTCTGAAATTTTCTGTTTCGCAGGAATCGTCCTCTACAAAAGCATCATGTTAAGTAATAACGAAAGGACGCCGCAAGTCATCAGAAACGCCATGATCAAGTTGGGCATCCACGGGAACCCGGAAAATTATACGCTTTCGCAAATTTTCCCGGACAAAGGTTCGTTTATTAGCGGTATTCCGATCACGTCAGCGTGGCCGGCCATTCGTTTGATTAATTTTTTATTTGTTCGCTTGTTTCATATATACACCCTACGTAGAATTGGTGCTGCCTACTAACGCGAACGTCTTCTACGCGGTGAACACTGCTTACGATTTGAATTTCATTCTACGAAAGAAAGAGAAACTCGCGACGGAACGTACGCGTTACAACTTTACAAACAAATGTAAAACTAGTATTAAGAATTCGATACCATTAAAAGAGAGCTAGTATTTCGGTCGCTTGCGTTTACTTAATCCGATGATTGTTGGATTGTTGTTGTTGTTGTTGTTGTTGTTGTTGTTGTTGTTGTTGTTGTTATTCACTAGGTACCGTTGGCGTTTGGTTTTTTTTTCGCAAAATGTTTTCGGTAGACCCCCGTGTTAGTTCCATCCCCATTCCCCTTTCGTGTCTCGGTCGCGCATCAAGTTTAGACTACTTCGTAAAAGAAAGAAAGAAAGGATAAATGGGACAGCAATAGCGACCACGCCACGACGACCGTATCACAACTGTGGTCAAAGCGTTACCCATTTGAAAGTTGACATCGTCGAAGAAACTAGATTTCAAATTTCGAGTGATGCGAGATTAGAATAAAATTTTAACTTATACGAATACTTACAATTCGATCCAAGTTCGATCATTTTTAAATTTATGATTTTACGAGGCGGTTGCCATTCTACATTTTTGTAAAATACCATCGTACGAACTGTCGCTGTTTTCACGCTTCATTTATTTTTTGTTTTTTGTTTTTCGTTTTTCAAATATTTTATACTTACCTATATTTTCTTTAATGTTAATTAGAAAGTGTATCCTGTCCTAAGTTGATTCAGTTTCATCGCCTTATGCGACATTTATGTAGGTGTAGTGAAAGAATTTTTTTCCGACATTACGAACCGTTTTTTGATATTGCAGAATGATTTTCATCGCCATAAGGATGTTTTACCGTCTTCGGTGAGTAAATTTTTCGCAGCATTCCAATTCTGAGAAATTTGAAAAATGTTTATTGTAGTCAAATACCCAAAAGGGGGGGGGGGGAAGAAGAATAACGAACGAAATTGGGAGAAAATGTACCGGGAAGAATCGTCATAAACTCAGCCGCGCGAAGACAGTTTCGTTCAACATTTTACCTACTCGTTATTTTTGGTACCTACATTTAGATATCACTGAAAAATGCCAAGTGTCCGAACTCGGGTAGGTACATAGAATGACAGTACCTAGCTACCTACCTAAAAAGTACGCCGGCCTTCGCACTTGAATTACTATTAATGAAGACGGCGCGAATTTTGGTAGCAGTCCTTCCACTTGTACCTACTCGAACTGCTAGCGCTTTATAGATGCTTAGCATTTGGTCATTTACCTACTTGTCGTTTCTACACGTATGTAGGTATTTCGTATTTCGCTTCGATAAAATTAAAAACACCATCTAGGTAGGTATAAAAGGGTATTTATAGGTAGATATGTGAATATAAAAATGTAAAAATTTCGATATCGCTAGAATAAGTATCGCACGAGTAAAAATAAACGCGAAACGCGACAATGAGACTCGTCATACTCGTATAGAAAGTTGGTAGATAGTTAGGTACTGGTATTGAAGACGCGACGCAACGGTGCGGTAAGTCGGGTGAAGGGGGGGAGGGGGGCACCGTGTCGCGTCGCGTCGCGTCGTAAGCAACCTCGTAACTCGCATACGTAATACGCATCGCATTTCCCTTCGTTCAGATAGTATGGGTACACACATACACAGAGTATAACGGGGAAACGGCGCGAAGCCGACGCGACGATAGAACAGTTCGCATTCGGCGATATTATTGAGATTTGGGCGCTGCAGCGACGGCCGTGTCAACCGAAGGTCCGGCAGGAATCTGAATATTCAATTCGTCCGGTTCAAAATGAGGCGTACGAGCTTCCATTTCGACCGGAATAAAAGTAATCGTAGCCAATATATCCATCACAGCTAAGGCTATTAATAAGTAATGGAGCGGAATAAACTTGAAGTACAGGAACGCCATCCCGGATGCGATCGACTAAAAAATCGAAATATTAATGAAATTAAAACATCGACACGGCACGGCGCAAGTGTTCCGAATACGTGTACCAGTCCAACGTATATTGGCGACGCCAACCGCCAACTGGTGCGTGTTGCGTTTACCGCGTACACTCGTTAAATTGGATAAGTAAGTATTGAGTACCTATACCTACGAAGCGTGTAGCGCAGCGTATGCCGATGCTGCTGTAAGTAAGTAAAGAAAGGTAGGTAGTAGGTATAGGTACCCATTTATATTAGAAGCGAATGCGTGGCGTGGGTAGCTGGGTACCATGTACCCTGCAACGTGCACCGTGCACCGTGCACCGTGCACCGTGCACCGTGTACGTGTAGATGTGGAACAAGAAATGTCCGATCAAACCATACGTACACGTCGGTATAGGTACCTACACCGCAACATGTATAATGGTCGCGTGCCGCGAGTTGCGTATCACCTTAGGTACCAGCGTGTTAGCGTACGCGCGTAAATGTGCGAAATTTTTATTTTCACGCGCCTACTTACGATACCCTAGTAAATACTGGATAAATACGTACGCAGGTCTTGGGCAGCAGTGAATTTGTCTGTTTTCGGTTTCACTACCACTACCACTACCACTACCACTACCACTACCAGTATATACGAGATCTGCGCTGCGGCACGCCGCCGCCTGTAATTGTGTTTTACCTGTTTTACCTGTTTTACCTGACAAATTGATGAGAATAATTTCGGAAAATTACGCGGTTGGTGAAATGAGGTCGAAAATTTTGCCCGTGACCGAAGCGAGTCGACAGCGAAAATTTAAAAAAAAATTACCTTCGAAAGGCGAAAAGTGGCCATTTTTCAAGTACGTATTTCCCTAGCCTTTACCCGCATTTTGGTAGGAGAAAACTTCCCTTACGTTGAAACGCCGCGCCGCACCGTCGAGATGGAAATCTTCATCGTTGACGTAATTTAACGGCGCGGCGGCGCGTCCCTGCGCAGACCTCTTCGTGTACCTACGGATTCTTAGGAAAAGGCACTCGTAGCCGTACGTACGATAGTCTATAAAGGCTAACACGCGGACGGCTTCTATCGGCATACTTCTTTCACTCACTTGAACGAATTTAAACAATGCGAAAGGAGGGGCGCTGTCTTCGCGGTAAACCGTCGCCACGATCGAATAGATTTGCGTATTGAAACAACTATCTCCGAAGCCGAGCAAAAAACTACATAGCAACGCTAACCAAACCCTATGGAAAAAAAACAATAACGACGACAACATTAACGCTGACATACCGGGTAGGCGTCTGATGAGTGACTTTTCAGCCGCGGAAAGCGGAAAGATCGGTATTGTACCAACTACCAATTAACAAAAAGTAAGTAAATAAGTAGGTATAAGTATAAGTACGCTCGAGCATACGTACTTGGGTGGATCGAAAAAAGATACGGCGATAGTGTCTCCGAACTGCGCGTCCGAAGGCAAATTCATGTATATCAACGAGTACGCTGTTAATAGTACAACCGATCCAGCAACTACGATCGGATTTCTTCCCCAATTAAACGTAGTTTTATCTGCTAAAATTCCGAACAGCGCGCCTCCTACAAAATGACAAACGCGAATTCGTCGTATTAATGCGACAGGCAACAGGCGACGCCTAAGCCCGCTTATTTATTAGGTACCTCTGGCCTAAGGCATCACCCAATTGGAGTTTTGTGGTTCGCTTTCGCACGTAGGTACAGTTTATGAGGGGGGAGGGGGAGGGGGAGTGTAGACAAAAATCGATACTTTGCGTATGAAAGAATCATTTCTGATTTCTCCTGCTCATCAAAGAATGATTTCGAATGAACATTTCTCAAAAAAAAAAAGGCCTTGATAAGGCCGTTTTTGTGTTTCAACTGATGGGATATCATTTGAATGTTTTAAACCAGTTGTAGACAGTGGCGTCGGAAGGTGGGGGACAAAGGGTGTACTTGACTTTTTTTCTTTCTTTCCCCCCCTTTTTTTTTTTTTTTTTGGTGAAAGCAGGAGCAAGCTCCATCTTTACTTCCAAGCCCGGGAGGAATGAAGTAAGGGACCCCGGATTACCCTTTGTATGCGACCATGAGATCATTTCCAGCGTGCCCAGAACACTTCAACCCTTCGGCGAGGAGCACAAACCCAAAGGTTGTGTCTGCAGAAGCGAATAGACGGGGCACTCCAAACAATAGGTCAGTGCTGACCAAGAGGACCGGGAGTACGTTTAAGGTCGGATGTTGCCGTCGCCGTGTCGTAGGATATCCGCAAATCCGACATCGCTGCTACCCCCCCCCCCTTCATTCCTTCCTTCCTTCCTTCCTTCCTTCCTTCCAAATGACAGGTTCGGCCTAAGCTGAATCGGTTCCACTTTTGGACTGTTAGACATCCGGTCTTCCAGAAATGCCAACGGTCAGGATCAATGTCTCGTTTGCATTATTGTTGAGAGACTCGGGTCGCTGCGTAGGCGGAAGAATTCTAGGCAGGCTGGTAGTTCCATGCTGAATCACTGCCATGCTCGCACTCTTAGACAATCCAAGGACTCCAGGCAGGCTGGAGAGAGAAACCTAACATAGAGCTATACACCGTTCACGATCTTCACCCGCGCCCCCCCCCCCAGCACCATTCTACCACCTCACTGCCACAGTCGCAATCATAGGAGACGCTCGATCATGTTTTCACAGCGGCGACAGATGAGGCGGGAATTGTCGTATATTGGAAAAAATCATTCGCGAACCTTTCAATACTTTCGAATCGAGTATTCGGTTAAAAAAATATATATTAAATTGACGGTAGCTGCAGCGGTGTATTGAAGATCGGGATCGATCAAGGACAAGACGAGAGGGAATTGGGAATACTCGATGTTTCCTCTAAAAAAAAATAAATAATAAATAATGACTTCGCGTAGGTAATCGAGAGGGGTAAATTAGTTAGGGCGGCAATCGCAATGAGCGAAACGTGGAAAACATAAGTCAAAAACCGTAATCGCGCAAAAGAAATAACTATTTATATTTACCCACCAACATACATGTGTAGATTACGTACGTACCAAGTACTTCGCCCAATCCAAATAGAATTCCGCTTAAACCGATTAATGACTTGGGATACCTGGAGAGTTTTACGGTGAAACCTATACAGGCACTGTATATGGAAGCGGCGAACGCCAAATGTGCTCCTGTTTAAACGAGACACAGACGAGACGAAGCGAACAAATGAAGGGAAAAAAAGAAGGAAGGAAGAAAGGAAGAAAGAAAGAAAGGAAGAAAGGAAGAAAGGAGAATGAAAAACGAAAACTTTAAACAAAACGGTCGCCATATTGCAGCGTACAACTAAGTAAGTACGAATAGGTAATCGCTTTTACCGGTGAACCAAAATGGAATACACAACAGAAGCATATCTCTGGTGAAGATTATGGCGAAGGCTCGTGTAAAAGCTCTGGAAGGCGCATTAGTCGTGTCTGGTATCTGATGGCCGTGCAAGTTGAACGGCGGTCGCAGAAGCATCAAAACGAAAACACCCACCAAACAGATGCCGGATAACACGCCATACACACTCGTTCTGGTTTCGCCCGGAATGTAATCTTGATTTTGAAATGTGAACTGAACAATCAGGTTACCAAATAGCGTACTGAAACATCACCGCAAGTCCGCCTAGTGTACGTATACGTTTACCTACGTAGTTACGTAGCTAGTAGGTAAGGTATGTACTAGGTACGACACGGATACTAATCAGGTAGGTAGGTTAGGTGCTATTACGCCATAGAGGGAATAAAACGCTACTTTATTCCCTCTCGCGAATCGCTCAGTGCTTAAATTCGCGTTTTATTCCCTCTTTTCCTCTGTGACGTAAAATATCGTATGCACCACGGGAAATAGATGTTTTTCGACAATTTTCAGTTATTTCCCTCGCTTTGCTCGGGCAATAAACCTCAAAATTCGTCGAAAATCACTCTATCTCCCTAGTTGGATAATATACCATTATACACTGTAGTACCTATATTTACATACTTTTCAATTAATTACACTCAAATTTCGAATTTTCTTCCAATAACCGAGCGTACATTAAATGCCCAAACACCCAAATGCCAAAATGGCCGGGCAAATTGGCGATCGCGCTACGCAACTACATTTACACGGCACTCATTTCGACAACGTATCGCGAAATTCGAGCGTACGTAGATTGTGTAGATGCAGAGGCAGAGGCAGAGGCAGAGGTACAACTGGTACAAGGTATTCATATCGTACCGTACTCGTAGTCGTACCTACCTACATTGGAAGGCCGCCCAAAATACGGCCGAATTACGAGCTACGGTATAAGCGTCCGAATTCAGCGACAAATAGGTTCCTTGCGCCGTCCATATAGTGGCCGCTCCTATACCTAATATCACCGAAGCCACGTATAACGGCCATCCGTTAGCAGTGATGAAAAATGAAATTATGTAAACTCTGCAAAAAAAAAAAAAAGTAACCAAGTTCAAAGTCAAGCTACAAGTACTTACTACGCTCTTCTTAGTACCCGAGTCGCGTAGCTAGGTGTAGGTCTAGGTACGTGCCATTAAAGTAAGTAAACTAGGAGGAGTTCTTCGTATTATGGCAGGATTTCAGCCCAGAGAAGATGTCAGGCTTCTGTTAGATAGGATGGGAATACTGACATTAAGCGAAGTCTAAAATATGCTCTAGTCTCTTATATTGGGAGAAATCCGAAGGTGTGTGACATTAGAATAGAGGAAGAGGGGGGGAGAGGTACCGGCCAAAGTGGAGACATGCCGGCTAGCAACAGTGAAGAAGCAATTTAGGTAAGTGGAAAGGGCCGCTAATTTTCAACTCACTTCCAAATAATATAAGAAAAATGGTAGGACGTTCAAAATTTAAAAAATTGGTAGCCAACTACGCTCATGAAGGGGGGTTCAAAAGACAGGGGATTTGGAAGGTAGCGGTATTTTACTCCCGTTTCTACCATGCTCCAAAGGTATGTAACAGTTCTCTTGTTTATATGATCATAATAAGTTTACGCGGTAGTTTAGGCAACTTGCACTCGTGTCCTTGTTCTGGTATTGTTATCGTATTGTTCCGTCGATCTGTACTCAATACTCGTACGTACCCGGGACCCGGGACCCACTCGCTTTATGGCATGAGGTCCCGGTAACGATAATGAATTTGTAATATGATTAAAACAACTATATATATATATATAGTATCAGTATCAGTACGAGTACCATGCTACGATTGTAACAATCGGCACCATGAGTATAATATCGTTGTATCGAAAGGGAAGACGCATAAAGACCCTCATCCGGTTGGGGTTGAGGTGGGTGAGAGGGGAGGCGAAAAAGAACTAGCTACTCGCTATGCGGCGCGGCGCGGCGCGGCGGAGCGGTCAAGGACGCGTATGCGTAGTAGACTAGATAGTACTCGTAGATACGACGCGACCGACGCGACGCGACGCGAGGCACAAATAACCGATCACCCAAATCCAAAACGTTGTACCGCTACGCCGTATTACTGGTATTACTATTACCCCTAGGGACGTATGGACCGTAGCCGTAATACAAAATACAGAATTAGACTGAATCGAACTGAACTGAACCAATACCGACTTCCAATCTCGAAAGTATCGACGAGACAGCGTCGCGTCGCGTCGCGTCGCGTAGCGCAGCATAGCGCAGCATAGCATATCGAAATAGTGAACGGAGTTGCTTACGCGTAGCAGATGGAACCAAATACCATGGACATGCGCGTGCCCAATACGCTAATTATCGGAGGAACCACAAAATTGAACAGAGCCAATACGCCGTAAACGACGGCCAATGCGTAATAAGCGTCTCCGTTGTAATCGGTCGACTCGTGTTTTATACTACTAATCAGCGTAATCTGCAAAATTGCAACATATATAAGTACACGCGTAGACGTAACAAAAAGTTGGTATCAATAAAGTACCTACTTACTCGCCGCTATACCTACAAGAAGTACCTAAGTAGTAAGTCCAAGTACCCTACACTTTATACCAGCCATCCGGCCGGCGCGGCGCGGCGCGGCGCAGCGCAGCGCAGCGCGGCGTGGCGTGGCGTGGCGTGACATGGCGGTAAGTAGTCTAGGTACATGTAAGAGTAGATGTAGATTTAGATGTAGATGTAGGCGATATGCGTTAATCGGTTATGGTACCTACCTACCTACCTACAGACAGTGGGTATGTATGTGTGGTTACGGTTTACGCTTATGCTGACACTGACAAGTCAGCTGTTCGCTGCTCGTACCACGTACCTATTGTACATACAACGCTACCACATGACACATACGCACTAACGTTGCTTAGCTGGTAGGTAGCTTAGCTACTAGCTACTAGCTACTAGCTAGGCACCAAACGATTAGGTAAGCAGACGCACCTAATACCACACTGCGCAATACGCCTTGAAAGCAACGTAAAATACCTACCGTAACACCCGAATCTAGGTGGTTGGTTGGTTGGTTGGTTGGTAGGTAGGTACTAGGTAGGTAGCCTACGCTTCTTCATATCTTATATAAGATGTATTTTTATCATCTTTTCCCTTTCCTTTTATCTTTTCATACATCTTTTATAATATGTACTTACGCATCTCTTTCCAACAATTCAAAATTGAAATGCGCCACCTTTCCCCTTAATAAACCTTCGGTATGCAAGGAGATGACGTGACCTTTGAAACATTGTAACGTAACCCTTTATGCTTTCCAATAAATGTTTTTTGCACGAAAAAAAAAAGGTACTAGGTAGATACGTATATTATTTGAATTTTGGATATACTCCCCCTCCTCTCCTATCTCCTCGGCAGTCGACAGTACATTCTGAGTAGCGCGTAATAGGTAGTAGGTACCGGAGGTAAGAAGGTACACTATGTAGTAGACCTACCGCCGCCGCGTTATGGGCATTCGTACATTCGGTAAGCATAAGTATCTAATCTACACCTAGCAGCTATGTATGCACTATGCAGGTAAGAGCGACAGCAACAGTTGCACCTACATACGAGTAGGATAGTTGGTTTACGTATGACCTACGTACATCTACGTACCTACGTACGTACGTATTCTGCGTGCCAACTTGTTCGTCGTCAAAACTTGGAATCTGGGTGTGGTAGCGGTAGCTAGCAGCCACAGCCGCGTAACGTGCTACCAAGGGTACATACGTACGTAGCTACGTACATACATACTTACATACAATATACGTAATATGTATATGTTAGACTCAAAGTCCGAAATTGTACATATCGCGGTTTGTACAGGTGATTTTGTACAAACCGCGGCGTGTTCGTACAGCTCGTGAGCTATCGTACTTTGTACAACTTGTTTTGTACAATTCGCGATATGTACGTTTAACACTGAACCAACCGCGGAGTGTTCGGACAGTGCTGACACCCTGTACAACCGGTCTGTACAAACTCCGAAATAAAAGCTGAAATACAAAGCGCCGAAAAAAATTTATGCAATGGTACACTTAAAAAGGACTAAATTATATGAAATCGCGTTACATCATATTTTACAGGTACCTACACCTGTATGTATGTAGGTAAATAATTATGAATTTTTTTCAGCTGTCTCAAAAGATACTCGAATTGGAAGATATATTTTTTTAAATTGTTCATTTCCTTGTATTTGATGGTATTGAAGATTCATAATAATCATAAAATTATTCGTCAGCCAACTTTTCAGATGAAAAATCCATAATTCGATTGGTTTTGGAGATTTTTGTAGTTGGAAGTTTTATAGCTGAGGGTTTCAAATTGTTTGAAAATTGAATCGATTTTACAACTACGATACCTACCTTAATTCTTGATCGATTGTTGTAAATCACCGTAATTTCTGATCACTTACTTTAACTTTCAATCATTAAATAGGAAGAAATGAACAATTTAAAAAAATATATCTTCCAATTCGAGTATCTTTTGAGACAGCTGAAAAAAAATTCATAATTATATACCTACATACAGGTATAGGTAGGTACCTATAAAATATGATGTAACGCGATTTCATATAATCTAGTCCTTTTTAAGTGTACCATTGCATAAATTTTTTTCGGCGCTTTGTATTTCAGCTTTTATTTCGCAGTTCGTACAGACCGGTTGTACAGAGTGTCAGCACTGTCCGAACACTCCGCGGTTGGTTCAGTGTTAAACGTACATATCGCGAATTGTACAAAACAAGTTGTACAAAGTACGATAGCTCACGAGCTGTACGAACACTCCGCGGTTTGTACAAAATCACCTGTACAAACCGCGATATGTACAATTTCGGACTTTGAGTCTAACATATAGATCTAGTTCGCTGGCCGCACCTCCGCTGATCAGTTATCTTCCAAGTTACGAGTAAGAGTACATCTTTGTACTGTATAATCTACGTATGTAGTATGTCTATGTACATACTACATATACAAGTAGGTCTTGAACACGTACACGGCACAATTTACGCGACCAACGATTGCGAATACCAGCACATCTACATACGTACTGGTATGTGTTTTCCTGTTTGCGCGCTGAGACATCGAAAACTCACGTGCTCGAATATTCGCACAAGTCAATCACCTACAAACACAAAGTACCAGCGACCTACATACGTATTACGTACATGGTACATAACTTAACCATGTCGTAGTAGGTATATGCCGAGACGCGGTACGGCGCATAACGCACGTCTCCAAGTACCTTATCGAAATTAAAATTCCGGCGTCAACTTTTCCGCGTAATTACACAACTTTCGACCGCGTATTATTTGCACCTACATATGTAAATGTAAATCGTTCTAAGTAGGACGCGATCGCTACTGCAAGCGTAAGTAAATGACGCGACGCGACGTACGCTAGGTGCTGTGCTAGATACAATGTACCGATTCATAACGCGACTAACACACCACGCGTACGTCGCGTCGTGCTAGGTATAGGTACCCAATATACGTAGACGTAGACGTATGTATTGAGGACGTATCTGTAGATACGAATATACTTTTCGTCGATTCGCGATTTCTTATGATAAAAATTACTCGACAAAAGCGACTTACTAAAATGTTGCTCATCGTTTGAAATGAGACGAACACCAGCATGAAACCAAGACTAAGCATTAGAATATTTATTATTCTTTGGTCAGCCATTTTGCGCTTGAACTACCGGCGTGCAAGTTGAATGTAGAGTTATTTCAATCAACTACGACATCGATTCTATGTACATTATATTGCGACATCATCGTCCATCAGCGGCATGGCCAAGCACACGGAAGATACGTACCCCCAACAACTGACGTCAAATTTATATGAAAAAACAAAACAAAACGTTAAAGCGTATCGAATACAATACGGCGATCAAGTCGAGAACGTCGACGCGAACATTCGTCGTTATTATTCTGTAGGTACCGTCTGTACGACGTAGGTACGCGACTACAATTAAGGAACGGTGAAATCACTTCAACTCTCGAGCCCAGTGCTGTGCCGTCGCCGCGGGCGCGACGACCATACTTGAAGAAAATAACGAACGGATGTCGAAATCGTAACGTCGCGTCGCCGTAATACTCGCCACATTCGTTATTCATGTACGTATAGCGTAGCTACAGCTACGTACATCGTACACGAACACGAACACGAACCGTTTTCACCCGCTCGTACGTACGTGCGTCCGTACTTACATCAGCACCAACTACGAACGTGAACGCGTTTCTACGTAAGTACATGGACGTACATTACATACATTATACTACATACATACGGCTCACCTATTCCTGCAGTGTGGTGTAACAGAAGACTTGGAACTTCGGTACGAACAATATTCAACAGTCGATGAAAATAACGCGTTAGAGAAAACAGTTTTAGATTAGAATACGTTTACGCAGACATACTCGTGCTCGATCAAGTTGCTGCCGTCGAAGCGATACGATGGTACAACGCGACGCAACGGTAGTCCGCCTAATATCGTTCGATCCTAAAATTATTCTAAATGTTATTGCTCACTGAACAACAAATGAAATCCACCCAACTCTGAAAACATTAAATAGGTATTACGATAACGGCACCTAAAATGTATGGTACATCCATTCTCTCTCTAATTCTAAAATATCGTTAACTCCATTCGCCACTTGAGACCTGTGTAAACGTTCATTTCAACCTGACGAGGTCTTCGTTAGATGTATGAGAGTTTTCAATGTACAGATGGGTAAGCTCGCATCTATTTACTGGCGAGATAAACTTTTCAGCAGTTCCAAAAATTTCAGATCCAACTAAGATCGCATTGAGCTGAAATGAACCTGAACCTTTTACATAGGTCTCCAGTAGCGAATGGGAGGAACGATCTGTACAAATCAAAAGAGTACATGACAAAAATTACTAGGTACCTGGCGAATAAAATAACGAAAATGAAGAAAATTGTTCGCACTTATCGCTTCCCAATTGATCACGTTCGAAAGAGCTGATTGAACTCGAAAATCAAAATTGACAGAATTGAGCGTACACTTGTATATTTTTCTCATCTCAAGCAACACTACTATTCCTTAAATCCGAAAGATGAAAGATTTTCAACGAAATAATCAAGATTCCAGGTATTTGTTGATAAGCAAAAACAATAACAAAGTGAAAGTCGGTCGCGTCGGATCACCGGGTGGGCAATTGATTCTGGCGCCCCCACAGTTTGCGGCTTGCGGCCAAAATAAATTCAGTTTTTTTCTTCAATTAATCCCAATTTAATAGTTACAATGGTAATGGTGCACATTTAATAATTTATTTCGATGCAAAATACTTTTGTTAATCGAAATAAATTAAATGAGCATCATTGTAATTGTAATTTGTAATGATCGAATCCAGATATCCAGAAAAAAACTTGATTTATTTTGTCTACAAACTGGGGAAGTGGGGAGGGCGCTAGATGATTCGTCGTCTATCATCATTAGGATCAAAATAATTATTTGAAATATTCCAAGAAAATTAAAAACAATAGATAGTGGAAAATAATTGAACCGTGTTATGCCAAAAGCAACCAAGCGACAAATTTTGAAGTGCTGAAATTTCAACAAATTTCTCACTGGTAACATAGAATGCATAGAATGTGCTTCCAAATATATGAATTACTGATGGATTAATGTTACCAGAGTACATAATTTTCATACTTATTATCCCTTGATCAACTTTTTTAGGATTTATCATACTTTCCAGTTCGTTTTTTGATGAAATTTTTGATGTCGCTTGGTTGCTTTTGGCATAACACGGTTCAATTCGAATTCGAGCTTCGAGCGGTCGATCCGAGCGGCTGATCACTCTGAGTCTGAACTATCGATCGGTAATGCGATGTGCAAGAAAAAGAACAAACTTTTGGCGCTATGTAGTTTAATATCGATTAACTTTTACTCGTATTATTACCATTTATATTACATTCTTTCGTCATTTCGCATTACTGCGATCGGGTAGGTACATCATAATAATACGTAGGTAACAGGTATAGGTACGTATTCGCTAGATGCCGCAGCACAAATGACTATGACTTAGCCAAACGGTTCAGCAATGAAACCAAACCACTTTGGTGGTGATATAAAATGTTTTTCGTAAGATCGCCACTAGCGGTATTTAACGTATGAACCAGCTGTCCTCTGGCGACGTCTAAACTCGGTAGTTTGCTGTATTCTTCCAACTTATTTCTGTGCAAAAATTGATCGTTCACGATTCCACCTGCGTTTGACAAAACAGACGCGTTTCTCAATGAACAAAGCCAACGACAAAAATGGAAAGCATCAGTACCAAGTTAGATAGGAGCTAGGTAGGTAAGTAGTACTAGACTAGGTACCTCCTAGATGTAGAGGTACCATAACGACTGTTGATATTTTTTTCGATAAAAATGTATGTACCTACTCTTCAAATAGGTGGGTTCACTTGAAACATGTAATGCTACTTACGCGAAACGCTCCTTGTCCTGTTTATAGCCGAATGCGTTACAAAGTACGTCTTATAAATGCCAAAACACGAGTAATTGGTTAGTTGTAGTTGGTTGGTATCTCGGTATATTGCACTCAATTACTCACCGAGTAAAACAAAATACGGCATTTTCTTCAGCAATTTGAAGACCACATCGATTTGAACTACAGCACTGCATAAGATTAGCGTGTGCGCATGAAATAAACCCATAATCGGAAGATACTTTGTATTTTCTACGGCCATCTTTACGGTTGTCTTGCCTCGCTGGACGAGATCCATTTCCGCTTTTTTGAATGTTTTTATCGACTGCAACGCAAGAGCAAAGATATTTAATCGCAAAAGCACCGGTACTTACTTACCTACCTACCTACCAACCAACGAAAGCGATTATCGTAAACAACTGAATATTGACATCGGCAAAATATGGCGCAAACCGAAACATTTCAAGAGAAAGCTTCACTGATCATTTCAATTTACATAGCTCTTTCGTTACTCGTCCGGTACATATTTACCATTTACCAAATACCTAGGCTCCACCGGTCTCATCGCAAGTACATATAATATAATAATTATTACTTCCTAATGTAGAACATCTATGCGGCGACACCTACTGTACACGTGTGAAAACATATCTATAAGACGGTAAAATAACCGTCAGCCAAAACTATCTCGATCACCGTCGAGAGTACACAGTAGTACACACCTCCCCCCCCCCCCCCAATCAAGTTTGTAAGTAGATCTAATTGAAACTTACGCGGTAGAAGTCTTCACCGGACACCGGATTAAGATGAATGAACATGATCATTTTGGATTTGTCAAGCAGCTGTAATAATTCGTTAGCTAAAATTCGCTCGAACGGATTTTCCTGCAATACGACAAAACAAACTCTTCAATTAATGAAGAAAATTCTCGACTAATAGCTGCGATTGGACGGCGGCGGCGTCTTCCAATGTCAACCGCCAGCTAGCTACATACGAGTAGATAAGTACGACAACAGTCGCTTACTTCTTTTTTCCGGGCGGAAATACTTTCCAGAGATTTTCTACACTTCAAAAATTGAGGAAAATCAACATCGTAGGGCTTGGGAATGTCGACGCTCAACACCTTTTCAATTTTGGCAGCCTCATAATGCGGTGGTCTGAGTTTTCTCAAATTCACTCTTTTATATCTGACCGTTTGAAACAGCACTACGTGCTTTTTCAGCGATTCGTCTGTAAATGATGAAGTATACGACGTATAATACTGCGCTTCTTTTCTCGTTTGAATCGCCGATGCCGATATGGAAATTGCCAGTACAAAAAGAACAACGCTCACTTTTCAATAATCCGGCGAACATGACTAGTACGGCAACGATCAATTGGGTATTACCTATTTTCAGGAATAGAAGTGCGCATATTCGTTTCTTCGATCCAATGTTAGTAACCTCGGTAACGTGAAACCGCGTACGCTTGACGCTGAAAAATTACAGAATTTTTTTAGATCATTTTATTATCAACAGCAACGTATCATTTTTTTATAGATTGTCAGTCAATACTCAACAACCTCGAACACTGTCTTACTTATGCACTTACGTACTAGCCCGGAAATCGCAAATTGCGACCAATTACTTCACATCGAACAGAACTACTGACTTTGAGAGACTTACAGATTTCGCGTTTGCATTTACAACTCGACTGCTTTTTATCGAATAATTCGCCGAGGGCCGGCTTTCTCGTTTCTCTTTCTTCAATAGTTCAACCATAGATAAAGTATATATATGAACCTGATATGAACTTATATGAACTCTTCAACAAACTTACTGTCTTATCGTGATAACTGGAACGGAACTTTTCACCGGAACTTTTAAGTTTTAAATTTGCTTTTGGATTGGAAGCGTGCGGCTACCGTCTGACTTCATATGTAGCACAACGTCTGGATAAAAATAAAATCGAGTTCACTTTCTTTTTAGTTTTATAGAGTTTTATTTGCATCCATTTTGCATCTTTTGCTTCTTCACGCTTCTTCAACTACTTCAACGTTACGTTTTGTGGTTTTGTTACGTTCCGTTACGTTTTGACCTTTTGACAAACTACGTCAACGTCGTCAACCACCGAAATTGAGGACATCATTGAAAACACTTCTTCACTCACTTCCATTCTTATCAATTACCATTTTGACCATTACCTACTACCAGTTATTTTATGTTATCAAAATCAAATCCAAATCAATTAGAAATTTAGAAATTATAATCCGAATCGAGCGATCGATGATCAATCAAGTTTCTTTGTACGCGTAGAGTCCTGTTCGCTAATTTTACGGCAGATTAGATAAATTCTTTCGACACTTGTCCGTAGAACCATTTTCGCGATTGTCAAAGAAAAGCTACGCTGGTTGTACGTCTTGTACCTTACGCGTACGCGTCATTCGTGCAGTTCTATACCCTCGTTCCAAAAAACGTGATTTAACGGTAGACGGTAAATCCGTATCGATCGGACGTTCCTGCTCGGTGGTAAATCTCGAGAATGACTTACTTGAAAAGTTGGGAGGAATTTGAAAAAATTGCTGAAAATTTGTACCTTCAGAATTCGTTGAATGTACGCTTTTCAATCGTTCCTTCTCGTGTGACGAATACAATAACGCAGTTATAGCTACGGTACGTATTTATTCGGCTTGTCATCTAATCTTCGCCGTTTGTTTTACAGGTAAGATTCTTCATGAAATACGATCATTCGAAATCTTCTTTACAAGTGAAGTTGACGGATAACAGCGCGGTAAGTAATAAGCGCCATGCTATGCAGCCACTCATTCGAGCGGCATTTTTACGCAGCCGTTCGTTAATCACTTTGGCTATTATATTGTCAAAGGTTAATCATCGCTTGTGGGTATACGTGTAGGTTTAGGTACCTAGTAAAAGCGAATATTACGAATTTGTTTTAGTGCATCCAGTACAAAGCGGAGATGTCGCACGAAATGAAGAAAATCGAAAAATTCATTTTCAAGATTCTAAATCATATGGTTTCTAAAGAAGTGTGAAGACCAACATTTGATTTTTTGTTTTTGATCTCCGCGTTGTTTTTTGTAATGGCGTATTCGTTTCTTTTTTACAATACATTTGTCTAATTACCGAGGTACCTACGCGTATACGCGGCGCCCAACGTCTAAACAGTTTTGTTCGTTAACGTACCGAATTTCCCGAGTTGGTCTGTTGGCGATTCACTTGATAGGTGCATGATGCAAGTATAACCATAAAGTACGTAGTCAACTGGTCGTAACGTTGGTATTTTTCTATTTTGCAGTAGCCAGCGTGCGTGGTGGTGTGTCGGCTATGTCGGCATTGTAGCCGTTCACCGCCGACAACTCGCCTCATCTATTTTATCAAATACGAAAAAGAAAAAACAAAGTCTCGCCGAATTCAACTTGAATAATTGAAATATTTTAATAACGATAGGTAACAACGGAATAATAATAGCAAATAATGCGAATATCTATGTACTCTTACGAAGGTAGGTACGAAAAGTTACGAAGGAAAACGACAAAAACGACAACAGCAGCAATAACAACAACAACAACAACAAGAATCGCTATTCACGTACCTACAGAATGAACGAACGAGATGGGAAACTGTTGCATTAGAATTTTTATGGAATAAGCGAGTAGCGAGTAAGAGAGTAAATGGGTATATATTTGAACGTTACGTCGTTACTAGCCGAATACAATGTACGTACGTAGGTATTACAGGTATTAGGCAGGTACTTATACCTAATATTTGCGATTCAATACGTATACGTATGCGTAAAACGGAAATAATGACGCCGTGACGCCGTACACTGTTACGCTGTTGTGTACGTAGAAGTGCGGACTGCCAAGTGGGAATTGACTCGCGAGTCGCGACCACAGGCAACGTAACGTAGGTATCTAGGTACCGGGAAGTTGGCCATCACTCTGATGTCTAACGGCACGCCACGCGACGTCAATATTGATATTCGCCTGCTCGTATCCCACGGGCAGCCACAGCCACAGCCATTACCGTCGCCGTAGGTGTCTTATTGCCAATCTGAATAAATCTTATCAAACTCTTCGTCGTTCACGAACGGCTTATCTATGTTACTGAAACACAACAGGTGTCACGCGTCGCTATTGACTAATTCAAGGTACGCGCCGGAAACGTGTGAAAATTACAGGCAACTTACGAAATGACTAAATCGCCGCAAAAAAAACATTCGTCGGCCAATAACGCGTCCAATTTGGATTCTAATTTTTCTTCTCCGTTCCGCGAAGGGCTCGATTCCGCATTGACCGTTGTTCCGTATCTATTTTCGACCGATCTACGCTGCAGACGTAAAATTCGACTTCTCAAAACGTACAATTAATTACGGTAGCCGAGTATTGCGAGTACGTAGTACGTCTACGTACGCACTACGCACCACGTATAACGGGTAGCGCCTACGTCAGATACGATAAATGAAAATACACGCCCCTAGGGCTCTTCACTTACGCGAAGTAGGTGTAATTCGTTGGCGTTGTTTTCATTCAGATAGGGTTCCATCTCGGCCATCAAGCAGTCTTTGTGAAAGTGATGAGAGCACGGAAATACGTAAAAAGGCCTTATCAAAAGTTGTATGTTACAACTACAACACAAGTCTGCCGAATGGATAATCGTGTATCTGAGGCAAAACAAATTTCAGTGTTTTCAGCGGCGCGGCGCGTCACGTGCACTCGGATACGGGTAGGTATCTGATGGGTACGTTTAGTACGTTGACGCGTTGACGTCTGACGGGATCGGCGCGACGCGGTGTGCGCACTTACGGGATCGTTTACTTACTTATGCCTGAATGAATTAATGTTCGATCGAATGTTGTCCGCCGAGTTGATGGCGTCGTCTATTTCCTCTTTCAAATGCTCGATATGTTCGTTATACTCCTGGAAAGACGACGGACGGGGAAAAAAAAAGTTTGCGATTCGATGCAAGCATACTTAGACTGACATAGGTATGTCTATGTAGATGTACATAACGTAGGTAGATCAACCAATTTGTATTCTAATCGCGCGAGTAAGTCGTCGCGTCGCTATCGCGTAACCAAATACGAATAGACCAAGTTGGCGCGCGTAGTATGTATTCCTGTCCGGCCGTCTCCCACTGCTCACTGCCTATTCTACGTACAAAGATGGCAGCTAGCGGGGAAACGGCACGGCACGGCACAGCACGACGTGGCGAGTTGAGCTGCTTACTTACCTGTAAAGTGGAGCAAATGGCATCTTTGAATAGGTCGATAGTAACGAAGTCGGAGAAAAACGGTAATACGTCTTCGATTTTAATTAAATCGCATTGTTGTAAAAATTTCATGGCTTTTTCGATGTCGTTACATTCGTTCACGACATGTTGAGCTGAAAAAGGAAACATTTCGCGTTTAGGTATGTATATGTACTGCCGCAGCCGCAGAAATCTTACACGCTCGCTAGTCGCTAGTCGCTACCGCTATTTGAGCGACGCGACGCGATTCTACGTCATCGCAGTTCTACGTGTACATTTTCGCAATTCGCATCGAGTTGGTACCACATACAGGTACTCGGTACCATGCCGGCCATTGGCTGGATACCGTACCATCGCGAGAACATACGGCGTAACGTGGGGCCGCCGCGTCGCCGCTTCGTAATTTATACGTGGGTAATAGGTAGGGATGACGCGACGTACCGATTTTCAGCCATAATCGTTTACATAATTCAGGATTCTGATTGGAAGGTTGAACAGCGGTTCGTTTGGCCAACTCCAGATTCACCGCCAACGCTAGGTCTACCGCGCTTTCCCACAAGCCCAGCAGCGAGAATAATTGTACGCACGCTTTCTTCAGTCCGTACTCTTGACATAACTTTAGCGCGTATCGAATGTCGTAATTTACCATAGACGGATCTTGCCCTAAAACGAGCAGATATGTACTCGATAAGCGCCTAGTGTCTACGTCTACGCTTACGCGCGCAGCTACCTTACATAGTACTTAATACATATTGCTATATGTACGCGCGGCGCGGCACGTCGCTTTTGCAAACTCACCTTGAGTAGCCAAATACTGCATCAGTTTGTCGGGTTTATGTTTAGCGTACAACGTAATCAAGTAGTTGTGAACCGATTCGTCGCGAGAATGTAACGAATGTACGCAATATTCCAAATAACGAATCACTTCCAGAGCCTTTGAAAAAACAACGCAAATTAGATACCCACACCACCACCACCACCACCACCACCACCACCACCACAACAACAACAACAACAACAACAACCCTCAATACAAATCTTCGCCTTCGCTCCGAAAATTTAAATTTATGATTGCAGTTCTCTTTCCCAAATGTTTTCATCGTTAAAATTTTATTTTTTATTCTAATTTCTTATTTTTATTACTTTTTAAGATTTCACTGGTTCGAGCTAGAGAGAAATTATTAAAAATATCAAGTTGAAAACTTTTTAAAAAAATTCAAGGTAATTTCCAAGCTGAAAGAAATTTTAAAAACATGAATTTGAAATTTTTTAAGAAATCCACTATAGTAGGCAAGTAGAGGTACTGTAATTTTTCCAACTGTAAAATTTTTTTAATCCAAATTTTCTCAACATTTTCCCAAATTAGGATTTTTAAACGTTTTTCCAAATTCATATTTTTAAAAGAAATTTTTTTCAAGTTTACAGTTTTTAAAAAAGTTTTCAACGTCATGTTTTTCAAAATTTCTTCTGACTTTGGCAAGAAGTTTAAAAAATATTAAATTGAAAATAAAGTAATAAAATCAGAATTGAAAAAACTTTCGTGAACACTGAAATTTAAAAAAATTTTATGGTGAGGAAAATTTTAAAAACGGGATCATTTGAACAAATTTAATATGAAGTTTATAGAGATCAGAAACAGTGAATTAATACTAAGCGCTTGAGTCTAAAAGCCGTATATGAGAAAAAGGACCTAGGTGTAATAGAAAAAATATTACACCTAGGTGCTTTTTCTCACGTACAGTTTTTAGACTTAGGTATAGGTACCTATTAATCTAATGTTTCTGATTTATTATACGTTTAGTATTAAATATTCTTCAAAATTTAAAAAAAAAAAGAAAATTGAAGAAATTGAAAAAATTTGAAGTTGGAAATTAGAATAAGTTTGGACTGAGATTGTTGAAATCTCGTTGGCGGCTAAAATAATTAGGTACGAGCTAGTAAAAAAAAGAACAATTTTGAAGTTGGAAAGTCGAAAGAGTGGTGCTGGAAAAAAATTTTGTTATCGATGTTGTCGTTTGTACGTTTACTGTTTGTTGTTTTTTAATGCATTTTCATTTTTAAGCTTGAGAAATTTTCTTAATCATCAAAATAGTTTGTTAATTCGTTTCGTGATAATAAAAGGGGAAAAAATATGTAGAGAATCGCAAACTTTTGAAGGGAATCTGATTGATTTGTAGAATCGGATTCTGGACTTTCGGCGAATCGCATAGTTGCAAACCGGCTTCTCACTTATGAGGTAATCGCCCCATCTCTGGCTACAGGTAAATTAGTATTGTAAAATGAAACCTGATTTAAATTGTCGTTCGGGATGATCAATGACGATAGAAACGAAGAAGGCTCCATATTTCGTCCCAACTTTATCAGTAAATCGATCGTCTCCTTCGGTGCTAAAATTGTAAATTCGGTCAGGAATGATTTGGTCAAATGTTTCTGAATGACTGACACCGGCTCTTCTCGAAACAGGCTGAGAGCTTCGCATTACGAAACAAAAAAAGAAAATTACACTTATGTACTACGTATATACTTAGGTATTAAGTAACTACCGCATACTTACTAGGGGACCTACGATTCGAGTACTTATACTTACTTAGGTAGGTAGGTACAGGTACGAGTACCATCAGTGGCGTCGGAAGCTTTTTTTTGGGAGGGTGAAAAGTAAGTACAAAAACTTGGAATAACAGAAGGATTTTCGGGGGAGGGAGCAAAAAGGAACTTTTTTTCGCACTAATGACTCAAATAATTTATATAATTGTGATTTTGTCCATGCCCGAGCGAAGCTTTGAAAAAATTGAGTGTTTAATGCCCAAAAAAGGTAAGTATTTTTTTCACGTTTTAATGCTTCTAAAATCCTTATCTGATGCAATGGGGGGGGGGGCGGCGCAAATGATACTTTTCACCGCTACCAGAATTGGGGGGGGCAATGCACCCCTTGTACCCCACCTTCCGACGCCACTGAGTACTATACATAACTATGAAGACCCCGCGGGAAGAACGGGTTGACTGAAATTTTAGAATTTTTACAGGAGAGCGTTTTAGAGATGTCGTGGAACTGAAAAAAATAATGGGTTTTCAAGTTTATTTATGATTTTATCACTTTCAAAAAGTCAGTTAGAACCATGTTACACAGGAAAATATTGCTCAAACGTCTTTTAAAAGCTTCAAAGTCACTCAACACACGACGCGACGTGTTTGAACAACATTTTGAGTAGTTGACCCGCTCTTTCCCCGTTCGCTCGCAATTAACACGTTCTTTCCCCGTAAATTAATCCGTTTTTTTTTCCACAAAGGTATAGCTTACCTATCTTTTTGTTGTAATATGATCCCCCCCCCCCTATTTACTTACCTACTTATTTACACTAGTCAAACAACTATTTAAAGAACGAAAATTAGCGTTAAGCACGTTTTTTTTTTTTTTTTTGTTTGTTTGGAGCGGTTAACCCGTTCTTTCCCTGTTTTTGATTTCTTGAAAATTATTTTTCGCCTATATTGACAAAAATTGATAAGTTGGACATTTTTTTAGCCTCAGTTAACCCTTTCTTTCGGTGTGGTCTTCAAACGTAGGTAGGTTAGCTGTCGTAACATCAAAAAAAGAAAACTTTGGAGAGGGGGAACGGATAACCAAACGCTAAAAGTCAGTTGGACGGTATTTCAATTCAAACGTGTTTATTGGATGCCGCGGCCGCGCCTCGGGTCAAAAAAAGTCAACTGTCTTCCCTCGTTGACGCCACCTACAGGTACATACGAACGAGTACGAGTATTTATTCGTCTATCCTATACGTTGCGTAATACGCGCTTACTTATGAGTTATGCGTACCTCTACCTACCTAAATCTACGTTGCTTATTCGTCGAACGGCCTTACTACATCTACATAGTATCGTACATACTTAGTAAGTACATTACATACCTACATTGTGCAATCATGCACAAAACACGACTAGTTAGTAGTTATAGGCACGTGCAACGTGTAACGTACAACGTACAGTCTACGTCCCTTACCTAAGTAAGAAGTCGGTATAGTCGGCCCAATACGTATAAATGTTGACAAGTCCGCCTGATTCACCAAGTAGGCGAAGGCAAAAGCAAAAAGCGTTATATTCGGGGGTTCTCAATATGTGTTTGAACAGTTGAAACAGTAAGTGGAAGTGGATGCGATTACGTGAAGATTCCAGTCCACACCAGTCATCAACTATAAGTGGCCATTCATTTTTTGAATATTTTTGAGGTATCGGAAAACCCTGCAATGCTTTTTGTCTACACCGCTTTTAGACGAACGTTTCAACCTATATTGAGCCGATCACCTATATTAGGTTAGGGCGCGGCGCTGGGCGCTGCGCACCCATCTACCCAATACCCAATACCCAATACCCAATAGCCATCATCAAAAGACGGCGGAATACTTTCGTTCATACCCGAATGTATTTGTCCTTCTTCCAAATAATATCTGATCATATTTTCGTAATCTCTGTTGCCAGTCGCCAAAGTAATGAGATTATCTGCGTCGCCGTGACTATTCAACACTTTATAGACGATTTCTTTGTTTTTCGTCAAACAACTCTGCGCAACAACAACAACAACCACAATAAACAACAAACGAATAATTTACTTGCATCATTTATGGTAGGTACCTAACTACCTACACGTATGCGCATGCGGTGTCCGGCGTCAAGACACGGCCAGCGCAGCGGGGCGCTGGAAGATTTTTGCGAATTAATTTTGCCAATATCATAACGCATCGAAATAGGTAGGTAGGTACCTAGGTAGGTAGCTAGGTAGCTAGGTAGCTAGGTATAGGTACTTGGACGCAGACGTGACGTAGGTACCGTACCAACGATGTCCGCTGCGCCGCGTCGCGTCGCGTCGCGTCACGTCACGTCGACAGAATAACGAATAAACAGCAGAATTCCATTGATCGCGAAAATTGACTGGTTATACGTGTAAAGTACGTACGAGTAATGAGTATACGTAGACCTACACTACGCACGTACCTATGTAGGTAAGTATTTAACGCAACGAGTAGATATACAGTATGTACTTGTACTTACCTACTTGCGACTTGACGCGAACGAATCAGTTACGATACGAAGTGATCTAACGAATAGAGCGGGAGCTACAATGCTACATGCGTAAACGTGCAACAGTGCAACATAGGTCGCGCCTCTATTCGCAATTTCGCATTACATTCCCAACATTCTCGGCAAGTAAACATGTTTTAAAGCACTTTGTACCATGTCCGATGTTATGAAAATGAATACCTAGAATTACAAGCAGTTTCCATTTCCATTCAAAAGACCTAGCTCGGTGTAGTCGGTACTTGCCCATGTGAAAAAAAAATTCAACTTGGTAACGTCCACGTCCATCACCAACACGGCATCGCATCGCCCATCTGTCTTGTACGCGACGTGACGCGCGCAAACGTAGATGTAAGAGTGTGTGTGTACATGGGCATAGATTAAGAATACTAAGTAAATACGTAGTATTCCTAATCTATGTACATGTGTACATACTGCATACATTGACGTACTCGAGGCTCGAGCTCGAATGCGTAGGTGGAAGACTAGAGGTACCTATCTCCCTGTTCGCTCCGTTACCGCCGCAGAAAAACGGCAATCAGATTGCTCGAATAAGTACAAGTACATATTACAGTCACGAGAACTCGCGCATTTAGCTGCCCAACCTATGCATGTGCCTAGGTGCCTAGCTGCCTAGCTGCCTACCTACTTTGCAAATGGGTAGTAGGTAGAGGTACGTAACGTACAAACAGATGCGCATACGGCGCGGCGCTATGTAGATTGCGAATTACTCACCGCGACTGACGGATAGGATAGAAATGATTTCATATCGCTCTGAAGTTGACGGTACTCTTCGACTTTGCTGTCGTCGTTTCTAATCAGCGCCAATTGCTTTTCGTGTATCTCGAATAACCAGAATACAATCACGCTAATATGCGCGCTTTCGTACGCTTTTAATTTATCTAACGTCTGCAAAACAAAACCATCGTTTATTGACACGCAGGAATTACATTCGTTTTACTTCATTTGGCCGTCGCGTCGCGTCGCTCCATCTTACAGCGTACCTGCGCGCTCGTTAGGTACCTATTTTGAACATTTTGTTTCACCGATAGAATTCGTTCGTTCGTATACTTCAACACATTTACGTCAAGTACTAACTTATTCAATCAAACTTGGGAGATATTCGGAGATTCACGATCCGCGACTGCTTAAATACCTACGTACTGAAAATGCAAAAACACCGCGCTCACTCTTCCCCTCCCCTCATCTTCATAGAATAACCCTAATTCTAGGACCCGTAACTCCATCATCGCGGGTCCGAGTCAGCTACACATTTATGTATAAGAGTTTTGACCGTTGCAAAGAATACAGAAATCGGTAGAATCGGAAAACACTTTTTTTTACATTCCCTCCATCCCAAAGTTTATCACGAAATTGGTCTCTGGTTGCTTGATTGCTGTAAGAAAATTTCTAATCGCACGACTTTTTGAACAAAATCACGGCACGGCACGGCGTGGCACCGTTACAAAAGGTGAGCAGCTGAACGTGAGCACCGATAACCGATACCGATAGTTATACGGTTTTCATTTTCGAAGGAAGCAGCGCAACGGCAACCGAGCAGAATATCGTATTAACTGCTCACCCGATAGAGAAATAGTTTCAAAGCGTTGATTTGTTCGGCTTGTAAAAATTTTAAAGCGATCTCCTCGAAAGAAATGCAGTCTAGGTCGGCGTACAAAGCGGCGCTTTTCTCGTACCTACAAAAAAAAAATTAAAATTAAAAAAAAGAATGGCAACCGTTTCAGTTGGCACGGTACAGCGGCGCGCCAAGTACAAGACTGCAAGTTGATTACTTACAAACCGCGGTCGAAGTAGTACTCGGCTTCTTTTTTTTTCACAACTCTTAGAAAATTCGCGTTGCCTTTGCAATACTTTTTAGCCGAGGAAAATTCATTCATATCGGCGTATATCTGTAAGTGTGAATTGTAAAAATACAGAACAAGTTTCAATCGTATCGAATGATGACAACGCAGCGCCGCGAAGACGTGTTTTCGAGCCATCACGACATACGTAAGTACAATATAGATATGTATAAATGTACGTAGTACGCTAATATGTAGGTATGTAATGTACACGTAGTACCTTCCAGACAAATTCGTCTTCTTGCGCAAACCTTCCTTTACACGCGTTCTTCTCGCAGAGGATCCAAACGTTCGATTCGCAATCACGATCGATGTCCACGTATTTGCCGTACATCTGCGTAACAGAATCAGAAAATGAGAAAAAAACATTAATTTAAATGAAATTAACAGATTTTCTATTCAAATCTCAACTTTATCTTTACGTTCGATAATTAATATTATAATATTAACACGTATTATCATTATATTAATTACGTAATAGGTAATAAATTATTAATTTTTATTTACATATTTATCGAATTACCTACCTATTAATTATTTTTATTATTATTCAATCCTGTTTTTTTTTTGTTTTTTCATTTTAAATTTATTAAATTCTAATGATATGTATATAGGTATGAAAAATGAATGAAAGAAAATGAAAAAACTCGCGTGTCCACATCGAGTAGCGCGGACACGCCGCTACGCCGCGCCACGCCAGGCGTTGCGAAATATGCAGCATTGACGTGTCGTGCGGTTTTATTTACCTCGTCGTTGTAACGTACGAATACGATTTCTTTGCTTATATTCGAAACGGCGATAAGTCGATCGGCGTATAAAAGGAGTACGTGAAATTCGGTTAACGCGATACGCGTCGATTCCGGCAATTCCGAATTGTAATCTATTTTACGCTTTTGAACGCATACTTCGCTCATGCCTTCTTCCCATAGCGGATTCAACTACCAAAACAAAACAAACCGAATCTATCAAGGAAAACTATAATTATTATGCGATGAATTTTTCGCCGCGCCGGCGCCGTAATTCGGCTTCGCCAATTTCTCTCACCTCAACCAGCACACGTAGTGTACCAGTGCCTAACTAGTAACTACCTAGTACCTAGCTACCTACTCGCCACTCGTATTCGTACCTTGCCGAATAAAATACCGACGCCGTCGATCTGCCAAGCAAACAAAGTCGGATTAACCGGACGAGTTTTCTCAATCGAGTCGTAATACACGTGCAATACGGACGATTGGCCAAGACAGCTGATTTCCGTAAATCCTTCTGAAAATAACAATATCGTTATCGACGACGGCAAAAAGCAATCGCGCGTGATACTTGATCCTTGATGAGGCGTTGTACATGTACCTAGCTATATCTACTACCTAATATGTATGTACTAATACAGAACGGACGGTCACCTGGCGTATTGAGGTAATTATTAAAAATTTGCGAGAAGACGGGTTTTTCTTCGTTTCCGTTGGTCTTGCCGATGAACTGATACAATCGATTGGTCGTCGTCACCAGTACAAAGTAGTTTTCGGACACATTCGCAAATCGATAGAATTCAATGCCGGTTATTATCGTCGACGCGTTACCTTTTCCGATATCGAATATCTAGACCAAAAAACGAAAAGAAAGTTCATACATGCACGTGCACATGAACTCGATACTCGTCCATACATTTATGTAGGTACAGTATGTATATAATCGCAGTTACGTACAGGTAAGTACCTAGCTTTACGACATAAAACATATCGGAAGGTAGGCGTAAGGCGACCGTGCGCGCAAAATTAAAAACAATCGAGTACCTGTCGGCAGTACGATTCGACGCTATTTTGAAACAACTTATCCGACTCCGCGTTGATTTCGGTTTCGAATATCACCCCTTTTGAAGTGCCGAGAAGTATGAACGACGACGAGTGATCATTGACATAAATACGATTCCAGCCGACAGCGGTTATCTCGTGACCTTTCAGTTTCGTCATCTGAATTGACAATGGACAAAAATAGCTTACTACATATATTATGCGAAAATCGCCGAGCTAGAGCGAAAATAAAAGAATAGTTAGATTCGGCTAATCGCATGTACCGAAGCTAGACAGAGACACCTTCTACCTTGGCCCTGCCACCGAGTTGAAACTCTCTGGTGCAAAATTTTCACATTTCAATCATCCGCGGGGATTTTTTATTCTTTTTCCGACGCTGACCCTACTTTGAGGTACCTACTCCTTAAGGTCCGGGGGGGGGGGAGAGAAAGTTGAAAATATTTTCGGAATGTCCCCTTTCTCATTTAAATCTCATTCAAAATTTACACGGCACTACTAAAAAATTAGAAAAATCGAAGAACGTTATCGAAAGCCGCCCGCCACGATCAGAAATGTGCACGTGTTCGCGCAGCTAAAAAAAATACGCAATCACTACCTACCTACCACCTACCCACCCAGTACAACCAAAGACAAAAAAATCTGAGGAGGAGAAACTGAAAAGTTTGCCGATTTACAACAAAATTCGCTCACCCAGGTGGGCCCCGACCGCGACCTCGTTATTTCGTCTCCGAAGCGACGACCAACCTCTCACGTCAGTCTCGTAAACGACACGACTCACCTGTTTTGGCTTGCAATGTTGATGATGATTATTAGACGTGTTCAAATAGTACAACTCGTAAGAGCTATTGATCGAGGACGTAGCGGTTGCGTGTTTCGAAGAAATCAGTACCGAAAATAATAAATGGCAACCCGTCGTCGGATCCAAAAATATTTTTTTCATCTTGCAAGCAGTTCCGATCGTCTTACTCGGGTCAACCTCTGCAAATTTCAAACTTGAAAATTCGTTTACCAGCGAACGTTGTCACCCAGCGTAAACGCGCGAACGTTTTACCTTCGATCACTGAATTAGCTTTCCTGTGATCGTGTAAAAATAACGTGTTGCTGGACGTTAAATACACTGCCATATCTTTTCCGACGGCGACATTTTGCAGCTTGTAATTCGTTGGAATCGTCATATCCAGAGCTTTTACAGCGAACGAGGATAACTCTTCCGTTATAAAATCGTCGCTCATATTGAGATAATTGTATTCGCTGGCCCGCAACTGCGAACACAATATACAAGATTAGCATCAACGAAACAGCGAAAAAAATCAATTTCATTTCGCTCGCTCGTGTGACATCGCGATCAGCTTCGCTAATATCGTGCGACGCGCTATAATGTTTGAGTATGTATAATTAATCCGCGCGGCGTCACCGTTCCAACGTTTGTTGGTTGGCAAAAGTAAAATTGAATTCGACAAAATGCGCCGCGTAGAGTGAAAAACTGAAATATTCGTATTGTAGTAAGTACATTGAAGTAAATAGAATACAGTCGAACGATTGTTCGACAAAGCGTAACCAACCGCATTTCCGCCGTCCGAGTCTGCAGCACGTGAATACGGTAGCGTAGCCTGCTCGTACTGATCTAGTATCGACGTCATCTAAACATCAACAAACAATCGCCTCGAATTCAATTTCTATCGCAAATTCGCCACTATGAAGCTAACAATAAGTATTCAAGCGTATAATAATACATACAACTGCATACCACTGAATGCGTACCTAATTTAAGGGATACGATAAAAATAAAACCTGCAAAAGTTTGATGGAAACGTTAGTTTTTCACTGCAGCGTTTCGTTTATCCAACACCACTGAACACCACCACCAATGGTCCTATGGTGTTGGTTTTGGTTTATCGCCGACTCGCCGTACGTACAACGGGTACAAGTACTTATAAATCCAAATTCTCAATAATTTAATTCACCGACCGATAAAATAATAATAAATAATTATAATTAATTTATTTTCAATCATCTTTATCAAATCTAATGAATGATCAAAAATTCTTATCAGCTGCTGTCAGTGCTGTCGCTTTCTTCATCTGTTTACATTTTTTTGTAAAAGCTCAAAGATGGCGGTTCTTGCTGTACTTGCTCGAAGGTGGCTTTTTCTTATCAGTTATCACTAGAGTTTTTTTTGAAAAATTTTAGATAACGAATAACGATTTTGCTAACTGGGAGTCTGGGAACTGGGTTCATGCCGCGATTCGTTTCGAGCTTTACATTTATAATTGCCCTCTAATTTTTACTGAAATTGATATGATACGTTTTCGTATTTCATCGCAAACATGGAGAAAGCGACCAATAACGCTAAATTCAAATTTAAAAAGCAGACTTTCGGCGTATCGAAAACTTTATCCAAACAATCGAGCATGGATAATTTTCTTAGAAAACCAAAAGCCGCAGATTCCAAGTTGACGGTGGAAAAAGAAAACAGAGCAGACACCGCCGCCGATGTCGCATCACGAACGTAAGTATGACAATGGCGCGAGTTCCTCGCGAGCGTATTTAATTTACGAATATCAGATGCGACGCGCAGTCAAGTCTTCCTCCATATTTACGTTTGCGTTCAATGTTTTCGTTTTCGTTTTCGATCCAATGTGCAGAAAACCTACTGCCAGTTGCTCGGAACTAATGCTGACTCAAGAAGACGACATTCTGATTAAATCTTCGAGTTAGTATCTGTAAAGGTCGCACAGTGGTAATGTATAATTGTATAGTACATAGCGTAAGGTGCGTGGGTGTTTTAGCGATACTCGCGAGCGACTGTATTGTTTGATTAATTTTAGTCGGACCGCGTTGTTCTCCACATATCCGGCGACCCGACGTGGTTTCGCGGTGACGAGCTGGACAGCTTTGGCATGCCGCTCACTCGCTAGGAACTAACGAATCGTACGCGAATGCGAAATCCGCTGTCAAAATTTCCGCAACGATTTCGAATTTTGAAATGAGTTTCTTTGTTTGTTTTATTTCCAGTTCGTTCGTCGTACGGAGAAGAAGATATCGATAAACTTTTCGACGACGTCGAAGTGAAACCGCGTAATGATTGTTTCGTGGAAAAGAATACCGTTGCCGTCGCCTCGATCGCGTCGCAGGTACGTTTCCATTACTAACGAGACTCGTTAATTTTCAGAAAATCTCGCACGTGTTCGCAGTAAGCGTGTACTGTACACGTACTGTACGTATATTCGAACTTGATGAAATTAATCCATCGTTCTCGACCTAGTCAGTTAATGCTATTACTCTGTAAGTAATTCGCCGGTATTCCAAATCTTATCGCATTCCATCTCATCCCATCCTATCCCATCCCATCCCATCCCATCCCATCCCATCCCATCCCATCCCATCCCATCCCATGTCATTCCCATGCCATCGTTCGTTGCGTGTAAGTAACCAAGCACGTAAGTATACGTATACATGTATGCGTCTACGTAAGCGTATTTTACGCGCGTAATAGGGTAATATTAATTTTTCGCTCGATAGATGATGATCTGCGCATCTTTTGATTTAGGATTCGCCGTGGCCGTACGATTCTTGTCTGACGTTTACAGACGCCGAACGTAGTCCGGTGTTGACGAATAAGAAAAAGTCGAAAAAAAAAATCGGGAAAATCTATCAAGATATGGATTACGAATTCGACTTTGGCGATTGGTCGGATCGAAGGAAAACGCATTCGACGCCGTCCAAAATGAACGCGTCGCCGACGTTCGACTCGTTGTTGGATTTTTCAAACGAAAAATATACGACGAAGAATGCGCCGGTCACGAATGAAAACGAACCCGCGAAGCATCGTCCGCTAGAGCCTGAATTAGATTCGATCGACGAATTTGATTTGGATTTCAACGACGACCTCGTCGAGTTACGCAAACAAAACCCGTCGAATTGCCGAACGCCCGTGAAATGCGCCCAATCTCCGGATCTGTTCGAGCCTAGTCCCGAATGTAAGGTCGCCAAATCGGAAATATTTTCAAAAAATTTCTGTTTGCTGCGGCAAGCTAAATCGCCGACGACGCCAGATTCGTCGCTCAGGTCGAAGACGTCGGTCGTCGATGGGTTTGCTTCGCCGAAAGCGGCTTGCGCTATGCCACCGCCGCAGCCGTCGTCTTTTATCGAAACCGTCGGTAAGTATTTGACTCTATTCGTTTGTAGCTTGTACCTCAGTAAGAGGTTGGTTGTTTTCACTTTTCAACTCTGATTTAATTTTGGAAATACCTAATCCGTTCTTACCTGTACCACCTACTGTGTAGCGTGTAGCTTGTAGTGTATAGCATTAGTTTGTATCTATCTATCGATCTTATAGACGTATTGACGCGCGTTTCTTGGACGCGACGCTTTGTCGTTCATTTTGCAGGTAAATCGCCTTCTGTCAAGCAATTTTTGGAAAAAGCTCAAAGCGATTGTTTCGGCAGTATAAGTAAAAATGTAAGTCTCTTAACCAGCACCTTGATATACATTATATGTAATAAATATAATTTATATGTCGCGTCGGTGCGTAAACGTAGGTACGTATGGTTACGTTACTTTTCGTTTTCGCATCAACTGCCAATACCGAAAGTATTTTCGACTATCGCGTCGTGCGTCGCGTCAGCTTTTTAATAAAAATGGGAATGGGAATGGGAATGGGAAAGACGAGTTCATTGCAAATGCCGCGTCAAATTTGACGAGTTTTTACTTCGCAGGCGAGCCAGTCATTTTATTGTTGCGAGGTTGTAAAGTTCCGGTAGTGTTTTTGTCGACGAGAAGGACAGTTTACTTTCGGGCCGTCTACCAACTACTACGGTGTGGGTGTACGTAGTACGTACACCGTAGGTAGAATACAATCTCTTTTTTTCTTTTTCTTTTTTCGGGTTCTCCAATCCCACAAGGGGTGGAGCAATTTTATTTCTTTATCCTATTTACAAAGACCCAGAACTCTCACTATATACCTGAAGGTTTGTCGCGGCGAGAGAGTCTGGGGGAGGCTAACAATACATAATACTCATATTACGGTATTTGATTAACGATATGTGAAACGAACTGACGGTTACAAGTAAAGAAAATGTTTCAACGATACAGTAAAATAATGACAAAAGAATGCATAATGGCAATGTAAAAACACGATAATAACAATGAAAAAACATGGTATATTCCATTAGGATAGAGGGAAAAGACAGGATTACCGCAACAGGACTCGCTACTAGTGCGATAAGCGACTCACCGTTCGAATTCTCGTCACTGATGGGTTGAGGAAAGCTGGATAACATGTTTGTTTTTTTTTTTTTAGGGAAATTGGTAATTCGCGTATTGATGTTCCATGACGAACTCGCAGTAATGTAGAAATTGCGGATTTACAACCTCGCATTTGATTATGCATGCGCGAGTGCGCTGCCTAATTACGTGGTATACCTACTTGATTCGTGTAGTGTCGGACGTACACGACGATCGAGTTGGTTTCATTTCGTTCGATTCGTTATTCGACGACTTACGTTCGGTTTGCTTTTTTTGCAGAGTTCTTTACTGCAGGTGGAGTCTAATTTGGACGTTTTACGAAGTTACGAGAGAAAAATCTTGGACGCGACATTCGATTGGTTCACTTCGTTACCGACGTTCGTCGCCGAACAGATACCATACGTTTTAGACGCCAACGATTTGACCAGACTGAAAATGTTCAGAGCGAGGATTCGAGAAAAAATAGCCGACACCGAGTCGATAGGATTGGAAAAATTCGCCACAGATAGTCCGAACGATCATGAAAACTTTTGCAGAATCGAGCAAAAAATCACGTTTCTTTCGGAAGCGATGAAATCGTTAAAAAAAGGAGTCGCCGCTTCGAGTCCGAATAAAAACGTCGTCAACGGTCGGACCCGGATCGTCGACAAATCGGGCGACAATTTTGGCAACCGCCTGTTTTCGCCAGACAAGGGCAACTGTAGCGACTACGGCAGTAGTACCAGCGAAGGTGGCGGCAACGCTGACGACAACGATCGGCGTCGTGGCAAAACGATGACGGCGACGACCACCATCACCACCAACATCACATCGTCGAAAAAATTGAAGCGAAAAAATCTCGATTCTGGCGACGAAACGTTGCGGCTAGAATGCGGCGTAAATCGATTGCCCGTAGCCGCGCTTAAACGAAGTACTTTCGATTCTGCCGATTTCGAACGACTGCCTTCCACTCGAGATATCGAACGAGTTTTCGACAAATGGAAAGACTCGAACGATCAAACGTTGCGAGTGAAACGTTCGGAAAAAAGGAAGCGCGGCGAAACGAGTTGCGGCAAAAGAAACGCATCGGCGACGATGACAACCCTTCCGCCGCCGCCGCCGCCGCCGCTGCAGCCGTCAAGCGACCATGTTAAAACTGGAGACGTTGATCGGTCTTTGCGTAGCCCCACTGGCGCCGATTACGACGATTACGACGATTACGGCGACGATTTTCCTATGCTCAGCGATTCGCAATTATTGGGTTTAGCGACGGGAACTAAACGATCGACGTGCGATGACGTCTGCGTCGGATCCGAGAGTAATCGCGATTCGATTCGCGCGGGCGGTCACGTTACGGAGACGGAGACGGAGACTGGTAGTTCGTCACTGTGCGCTAAACGCGCGTTTTTTGAAAATCACGACCGAGAGTTTTGCGAGCGGTCAAATTTCAAAAACAACGTCAACAGTCGCTTTTTGAACGCTATGAACGCGCCCAAGAAAACGATCGACTCTAGGCTAGCGGGCCGCGTTCTGAATTCGGTGGCCGCGGAAACCGTAGCCTTTGACAACTCGTGCGACACGGATGGCCTTTCTCGCATTGCGAATGCCTGCGATCGCGGCTCGGTCTCAGCTTCAGCTTCGGCTTTGGCTAACGGCTCGGTACGTTCGGTTTCTCGCGCTTTCGACGCGGACCAACGTGTCGGCCGTTTTTCTCACGCGATTTCGTCGGGAAAATCGGCGAACGCGGTTTCGGCCTCCTCCGACCGAGCGGCCAGTTCTAAATTTAAATTCAAAGCTCCTTGTTTCGGAGGCGCAGATGGTAGCGTTTCCGTTGCCGTTGGCGTTGGCGTTATGAGCGGCGACGACAACGTATTTCAAGCAGCCACTGCAATCTCTTCCGCTTGCTCGTCTCGGATCGACAACCCGAGCCGTCTACCGTTTAGCTTAGCCGACTCTACCGCGGCGAATGGCCAGTCTGCCAATTTTAACGACACGCCGACCGACGATCGCCTGTTGGACGAATTATTTCAAAGCCAGCTTTCGCCGCCGAATGTTCGTGCCGGCCGACGTGCGAATCTAGTCGATGCCGATGCCGATGCCCCTATCCGAACTAGTCGCAACGCGAACGTCGACCGAAATGACTCGTTGTTTGAAGGATCGCCTCGCCTCAGCCCGAGTAAGTGTAAATGCTTGGTCGAATTTTCCCATTTGTGGGCGCGAATGCCGCGAATAATTATGTGCTTTGCTTGTCTGGTTGCGCCAGTTATCGATAACCTTTTCGAATCGGACGACGAAAATGACGGTCGCATGGTTGAGACGGTTGCGAAACCATCGTTGCCGGCAGATCGGGTCGAAAGATGTTCGTCCACGCAATCCGTCCACGATAGAAGCGTTTTCGGCAAGTTTTTAGACAACTTTCCCAACGACGGCATCACCGGCGAATTCAGTCGTAACGATTATCCTCATTCGGCCGAATTGAATCGAGTTCGTATTTTACGTGCTTTCGTGCTTTCGCCTCAGCCTCAGCCTCAGGCTCGGCCACCGCCACTACCTAGTATCTCTAGTCTAATACCTATTGTAATGCCTACGTGAATAATATCGCATCGCATGTAGCACGTAACGTAGGTATGTATTTACAGCTGCTGTACAAAGCGTAAATTGTTGTTCGCCTTAGATATTCGCAAACACGTGCCGATGACGATGACGATGACGACGACGATGGCGATGGCGATGGCGATGGCGATGGCGATGGCGATGGCGATGCCCAATGCCGGTACCGGTGCAAGTGCCAGTATTGCTAATAGCGACTCGAAGGCCACGTATAGGTATCTTATTCAAGTTGCGAGTTGGCGAAACGCTGTCTACTCGTATCAGCGGCTTGGCTACCTGCAATCTTAAACTACGATTCCACCAGCTAATGTTGAAACATTTTTTTTTTTTAAATCGACGATTGATCAAATTCGAAGAACAGGGTGTCCACTCTCTGGAAAACCGGGAAAAGTCAGGGAATTTAGGAATTTTCTCTGGAATTTTTCGAAAATCCAAAAAAAGGATAAATCATTTAAAAAAGCGTTTCTTTACTTATTTTATCATAAATTTTTCAAAAAATTTCGCCCTCGCTCCGCTCGGGCCAAATTATTACATCTTTTATCTGATTGTTTTTATTCATCATTTTTTTTGACCGTAATGTATCATAGAATTAATACGCAAAATGCATTCTACCGAATTTATTCAAAATCTTAAGTTTTTTGGAAACTTACTTTTTAATGAGCTGTGATGAGAAAGAAATGCCATGATGTCCTTGATTACGGTGTTGAAAAAAAAGGGGAAGGAATGGAACAGAATTCGAAATTATGTATTAGCCATGTTTTGAAAAACATGAATGAGGAAAAAGTGGTAAATTGTTATCTTTTGAAGATCTTTTTTCGCAAAAATTTTCGCCCTCGCTTCGCTCGGGCTCAACACGTTTACAATATATATGTATTTCCATAAAACGGTTTTTTTTATCTCCTCATTGATTTTTATATTTATTGGTACAACCTAAAATTTGCAGGAGATGACGTGAATTTATAAAATTGAGGCATGCGTTTTTCATGGGGGGGGGGGGGAGGAGAAGTTTTTGGATTTTCAGCCCGGATAAATAAGAATTTTTATTCGCTTGATGTGGTAGACACCCTGGCATAATGTGTTTCAATTTTCAAAACTTAATTTTGCGTTGGAATATTTAGTTTTTATTTGAAAGTTTTTCTGTAGGCAATGAATTCAAATTTTCAAACTTTTGTGGTGAGGGGGAGTTGGGTGGGCTCAGAAATTTTCAGAATCAAATTTGAATATTTTTGTTTGGTCCGAAGAGGAGCATCTAAAGGATCTCGTAAAAGTATTTAGTGATTTTGAAAAAAAAATCGTTAAACTCCACGCATTTTATATCATTTTTTTTTTTCAAAATTTCGGGATGTAAGTAAGTACATTACATGAAAAATTACCCCCCCCCTCTGGTTTATGAATGTCATTTTTAAAAGGTCTGGAAAAATTGGAAAAATTAGTCTAGAAAACCTGGAAAAGTCAGGGAAAATCATTTCTGGAATATAGTGGACACCCTGAAGAAAGTAGACTGTAGTCGAAACACCCGATTATTTCCTCGTCACTACGGTGCTTACCGGCGCGGCGTCGCGATTCCACGTTCAGAAAGTAAACTACATATTTTTCGACACGATTAAATTGTTTACGATTCATATGTACTTGCCGTCGCCGTCGCGTCTTACAAATTGGTAGTTTCGCTTGGCAGTTTCGTTTTTGTCCGAGTGCGAAAACCGGCGACTCGTTTTTCAACGAGTTAAGAATAGAAGATAGAGTTGAACGCTGGTAGGTTAATAACGAAGGAAATGAGTCGATGGGTGACCGAGTAGGCCGAAAAACGTTCCTTCTTATTCGACGGGTGTTATTTTGTTAGGAAAACGCTGGCGCAGCGTAATGTTTCTCGCGCTTCCACGGTCGATCGATGCGCCCAGCGCGCGACAAGTATCCGAATTTTCTTCCGCACGTTGACGAGCGTGCGTAGGTCCAAGTCTAGGTCAACATCTACCTCTACGTTTACGTTTGGATTTAAGTTCAGGTACCTGGCACCTACCGTCATTAGAATTACTATTCGTCTCGCTTTCTCGCTTGATCCATCCTTGTATTCGTGGTTGCTGCGTATTGTCGCAGTCGCTTCGCTACTGCAGCTACATACACGTTTTTTTATATGGCAAATCTTAGAATGTGTTATGTTAATGCGTGTGTTACGCCTACATAATTGATATGTATGTACCGGATAGCTTGGTATCGTAGCGCATCGCATCGCATCGCATCGTATCTAGCTAATTCTAAGTACGAGTATGTAGGTACCTACTACCTATGTAATTAATTAACTATGTTCCTATGTATTTGTAAGCGTTGTCGAACGAACGCAAATCGTAGATAACGCTTTGTATGTAGTACCGGTAGCTATAGCTACCAGCTAGAGGTTAGAGGTAAATAGGTACTACTTTGGTGCCATATGTATCTGGGGTACGCTGCAGTTTGTTTTATACGCGGTACAATTATGTATGTATTGGCTGGTGGCTGGTGGCTGGTGCCTTTTAGGTAGCGTCTGTAACTAATTTGTTTTTCGTTTGTTTTTGCCGGCCGGTCGCAGATATTTCGAACGACTTTCGGATTGCATAAATTTAGACCGATTCAGCTGGAAGCCATCAACGCCGCCTTACTGGGTTACGATTGCTTTATACTAATGCCGACGGGCGGCGGCAAATCTCTGTGCTATCAATTACCGGCGTTGTTGACTAACGGCGTCACCATAGTCATATCGCCGTTAAAGTCTCTAATCATCGACCAGACTGAAAAGCTGAAAGCATTGGATGTAAGTAGCAAGTCCCATATCCCATATCCCATATCCCATACGAGACGAGTATACCTATAAGTAGTTAAGTATAAGTACCTATCGCTAGCGCCTACTGAGTGTGACTGTGTGAGTTATCGCTGGGTACTCGTACTCTTACCTCATTTTACTCGTACCTTTTTAGGTAGCCGCCGCTCATCTTCTGGGCGAGACCACCGCAATTGAGGCGAGCAACATTTACGCAGATTTATGTAGAAAAGAGCCGAGTAAGTGCTTACCGTTATCGTTATCGTTACGTTTACCGTCGCCGTCGCCGTCGCCGTCGCCGTCGCCGTTGCACGCGACCGGGAAACTCGCAAGTGTTGTGGCATAGACTGAAAAAGTTGGAAATACACGCGTACGCGTAGGCGTAGGCGTAGGTATTATGCTATCGAAAAAGCTATCCGTTTACAGTTTTCGTTTCGTTTCGTTCGGTCCGCAGATTTGAAAATGCTGTACGTGACGCCGGAGAAAATAGCCAGCAGCGTCCAGTTGCAAAATGTTTTCTGCAATCTGTATAGTCGCAAATTGATCTCTCGGTTTGTCATCGACGAAGCTCACTGCGTTTCGCAATGGGGTCACGATTTCAGGTGCGTAACCACCACCAATTCATCTTCCATCCGTCCATATGTCCATATGTCCATCTACCTATTACCCATCTAGATCTACTGTACGGTATTAAACACTACACTAGGTACATCTTATATGTACATCGTCTACTCTGTAGACTCGAGCGAATCTAACACCGGCTCTACCTACGTAACGTACACTCGAATACTCGAATACGTGAACGTATTCCAGCTATTGCTATGCAATTATGCATTATGTTTTAGTTTTACGTAGCCGTAGCCGTAGCTGTAGCCGTAGCCGTAGCCGTAGTCGTAGTCGTAGCAGTTGCGCATGCGTAGATATGTACGTTACGTTACGTAACGTAACGTAACGTAACGTAACGTAACGTACGTACTACGTAGCGGTAGTACAGTACCATTTCTTGCTGCTTGACTACGTCTGCGTACCGAATTCAACGACTACAGCAAATTACGTTAGGTTAAGTAGTTGTAACTGTAAGTATCCGAATGTACGATCAATAGTAATACTTGACTACTTGTACTCGCAGAACGGACTACAAAAAATTGTGCTCTCTTCGTCAAAACTATCCTCACGTTCCAATAATGGCGCTGACGGCGACCGCCACTGCCAGAGTGCGTAATGATATTCTTCATCAGTTGAATGTAAAATCACCCAAATGGTAAGTAAACGTAGACTGCATACCTAGCTACCTTTTTTGTTTTTTCTTGTTTTTTTTTTATTTTTATTTTTTTAAATATAAGCGTTTATTGGAACAACGGGGTAAGTACAATAATTTTCCAATACTTACTCCTATACTCACGACATTCCCTCGCAAACCGAAGACTTATGAAGGAGAGACTACCTACCTACCTATCTATCTATCTATCTATCTATCTATCTATCTACATATCTACATTTTTAGCCTGCGCGCGCGTAGGCGGGAGAGGTACGAGACGAGAGAGATTTCTTTGTCGTTGACATTCGCATTCGCATCGTTCTCTGTCGCAGGTTCATTTCGAGCTTTAATCGGCCGAATTTGAAATACCAAGTTGTGACGAAGAAAGGCGCCAAATCTTCTCTAGCCGAAATAATAGACACGATAAAAATCAAGTTTGCCAAGCAGTCCGGAATTGTATATTGCTTGTCGAGAAAAGAATGCGACAGCTGCGCCGAAACTTTACGAAGGTCCGGTATAAAGGCCGAGAGTTATCACGCCGGTCTCAGCGATAAGCAGCGCAACGAAGCTCAGTCAAAATGGGTCAGCAATAAATTTCAGGTACGTAACGTAGGTGTTGGTCTAATCTATCTGGTGGCTACCCATTTTCGTATGTATCTCTATCTAGTATCTACCCACGTATGTATACTCGCCTCACAGACTACGTAGCGCTTACTTGCACGAGTACGCCTGCGTCTGCCTCTGCGTACGCGTACGCCCTACGGCATCGACAGCGCAGAGTATCGTTGATTGCGAATTTCGCGATTTCAGCCGCTACGTTAGCGATAGACGAGGTACATAGATACACTGCGCCGCGCCGCGCCGCGCCGCACCGCACCGCACCGCACCTTGAAACGTGTTCGGTATTCTGTACTCGGTGCCCGATGCATGTGGCACATGAACCAACGGCGCCGGCAACTACGTGGATGAATATGCCGCCGCGCCGCGCCGTCTTGTTTGGCTGCGAGTGGCGAGTGACGTTAACCGACCGTTAATTTTTGTTTGTATCGCGTATCGCGTGTGTTGCGTAGATCGTTTGCGCTACCATCGCTTTCGGAATGGGTATCGATAAACCCGACGTACGCTTCGTCATCCATTACTCGCTGCCTAAGTCTATCGAGGGTTATTATCAAGAATCCGGTCGAGCGGGAAGAGACGGCAAGAAATCCTCGTGCATATTGTACTATTCGTACCAGGATGTGCATCGTATCAAAAAGCTGATCCAACGTTAGTGTTTGCGTTTACTTTTACTTTTACTTTTACTTTTACTTTTACTTTGGTTGTGTAACTTGGAAGACATGTGTATTCATCCGTTTCTTACTTACTCTCGTAGTTGGCGACGGTAATTCAGAAACGAAAGAGGTGCACTACTCGAATTTATGGCGAATCGTGCGATTTTGCGAAAATAAAACCGATTGCCGACGCAGCCTACAACTCAATTATCTTGGCGAACATTTCAAGAGGGAGCTTTGCGCGTCCAATTCGGATACCATCTGCGATAACTGCTCGCAAATCGTAAGTGCAACATACGCGCGTCACCTGGCGTAGCGTAGCGTCGCGTCGCGTCCCGTCCCGTCGCTCAACTTTACTTCGCATCTTCACATTATGCGCTATCATTGCACATTGCACACACGTATAGCGGCTACTCCGATTTCGAATTCTAAACATATTACAATGTATTTTGATTCTTTGATTTTTTGATATTCGTCGTATCGAATACCTATTCGAAGTAACTCTAATTTTTCAAGCGAAATTTATATTTAAAAAAAAAAGAAAAAGAAAAAGAAAAAGAAAAACGCCCTCCCTCCCGCTCGGGTATTTGGTACCTAGGTAATCTTTTCGTTTTACGTGTTCTTATTTTGAGAATATCCGTAGAGTACCTATTGTATTTGTAATTACGCAATTTGTGTTGAACGTGTACGTGTACGTGTACGTGTACGTGTTGTTGCAGAATTCGTACAAAATACGCGACGTTACCGAAGACTGTGTAGCCATTGTGAAAACGGTGCGCGACATTTGCGGCGGAGTCGATTGCGGCTCTTGGAATAAAAATTTTACTAGCACGCATATCGCCGATATTTTCAAAGGAGCTAAATTGCAAAAAATCCTCTCTGCGGGTAAGCGCGCGACAAAGTCGCTGTCGGGTAGCGCACGCGAGCCTCGCGCCGCGCTGTCTGCTTGGTTGGCTTGTTGTTGTTGTTGTTGTTGTTGTTGTTGTTATTATTTCAACACGCACGCGTTGCGTTTCTTTTGGTGCGTAGGCCACGACAAAATGCCGATATACGGGCGCGGCAAAGATTGGAATCGAGTCGACATCGACAGATTACTACATCAGCTCACTTTGGACGGATATTTGCAAGAGAAAATGGTACCGAATCGAGATGAAATCATACTGTCGTACATTAAACTCGGCCCGAAAGCCGACAATTTATTGCGTGGCACGAGCAAGGTGAGCTTGTCGCGACCTGCTTGTCTTTGCGGCTATCGGCTATCGGCTATCCGCTATCCGCTATCGTTTCTCTATGTAACGAGTTTATTGTTTGTGTTTCTATACCTACATACTCGTATCTAGATCACATTCCCGATGATGGAATCGGCCGCTTCCAAGGCTAAAGTCAAAGAGGTTCGTGGCGAGAAGAAGAACAATTCGCCGCTAGTTGAAGAATTGCACGAGAAATGTTACCAAGAGTTAATGGACGAGCTCGCCCTACTCGCTGAAAAATTCAACCTAAAAACTAGCTCCATCATGACCGTTGAGGTTAGTACATATAGCCGGTGTCTGTGTCGGCAACATGGTATTATTTTGTAGTACGTAGTACCCACTACGCGCTACGTATTTATACAGGGTGTTTCAAAGTTGACCGCGCTCCTTCCAACCAGTGAGTGGGCCACTCATCTTGAGTCGAAGTATGTATGTATGGTTGCCTAACCTTCGAACTGCAGGGGCTGAGTTATGCTCTTTGAAAAAACATTTTTTTTGAATTTTGTTTCGCACTTTCTACCGAGCGTTACTCGACAACCGAGATAGGTAGAAAGTTGCGCTTTGCGGCAACGGATAGCCCACTTTCTCTAGAATTTTTCTATGCGGTTGATAATTTTTGCAGGTGAACTAGGGTGGGTGTACCGCATCAAATATTCGAAAAAAACGTGTAAAAAAGTTGACGATTTTTTCTTTTTTCTATTTTTGTAAATAACTAAAAAAGTTGTCCTCTATTAAGTGAATTATTATTAATGTTTCTAGAAGAAAAAAACGTTGATCTTTCTAATGAAGCAATCCCCACTCCTCTATCTTGCTCGAATCAAAAGTTATGAGCGTTTAATTTTGTGAAAAATACAAGAAAACCCTCACTTTTTTGATTTTTCAAATTTCAAAAATTTCTACCTTTGCGACTAAATGAGATAGGGAGATGGGGTTTGCAGCATTGAATTAACCAAGTATAACACTACGCAACATAGAAATGATATACTTACCTCAATTTTTCAAATAAAAATTTCCAATGAAAAATTTTTCGAATTTTTTTTGACAAACATTTTTTTTAATGAAAAACTTGAAGATATCATTTCGATTTTATGTAGTGCAATACTTGGTTAATTGAATGCTGCAAACCCCACCTCCCTATCTCATTTAGTCGCAAAGGTAGAAATTTTTGAAATTTGAAAAATCAAAAAAGTGAGGGTTTTCTTGTATTTTTCACAAAATTAAACGCTCATAACTTTTGATTCGAGCAACATAGAGGAGTGGGGATTGCTTCATTAGAAAGATCAACGTTTTTTTCTTCTAGAAACATTCCCTGTATATCTATCTACCTACCTACCTATGTACCTATCTGCCTACCTGCCTGCGAAAAGTGAGTGTGCGCGTGCGTGTATGATTTGTGGATATTGATTAGTTTAGTGGAATGTCTACAAAATCACGAATCACGATCGTGGCGAGGGTGACCGTGACAGTTGTTGTCTGCTTGTACGGCAGTCGATGCCTCGAAGCAAACAAACAGGCGCAACTGCAAATATGTTTATACTATACATACGACGAGGCGACGCGATGCGTTCGCGGATTACCTATCCAACCGCTAACGCTGAAAATGATACTGATACTGATACTGATACTGATACCGATACTAATAAGGTCATCTGTGTGTGGCATTTTGGTTGTTTTCGTGCTTAGGCTATTCAAATGATGTCGCTACAGTTACCGAAGACTGAAGAAGAAATGCTCATGATTGACGGCGTTACAAAAGCAAATTTCGACAAGTTTGGTCAAGTCATGCTGAAGATAACGTCAAACTACGCTTCGAAGAAACGAGGTATTTGTATTTCGTACATCTATATAGGCACAGTACACGTCTATATAGCCATAGCTAGGTTGACAAAATAAGTAGGTACCTACATAAATTAATAATGCCTACGGGGTGCGGGGTGCTCGATTAATTCTGGCTCCCCCCGATACTTTTTAGGTCAAAAATCGTATGTTGGCTACACTTCGTTCGATTTGTTTAGTTGAAAGAAGTATTGCCAACTTACGATTTTGGACATAAAAAGTATGGGGGGGGGGGAGCCATAATTAATCGAGCACCCGGTACATTATAGATAATACCTAACGATAACGATATCTAACGTTACACGTAGGTACGTAGAATTATAATATCTATACCGACAAATGTAATACATATAGGTACTGGGTACTGGGTACTGGTTATTGGGTGCTACGCGCTGCGTACTAGACACCCTCGTCTTGTCCCCGCGCCGCAGCGCGTCGCATATATCTATGTAGCTGGTAACTACCGCTAGCACCTAGTTGGTAATTACTAATTAGAGACTGGTGCTGGTTGTGGTTAATCTGAGTCGGAGTCTGAGTCTGAGTCTGAATTTAAACGTGGGAGATTTCAATTTCCACCGTCGCGCCGGAGCTGGAGGGATTGCTCGGTACTCGTAGCACTTTAGGTAGCGGTCTAACTAATTCACGTCTACCGTGTAGATATAGGTATTGGTATTGTTGGTATTGGTTTAGGTTTAGGACTCTCCTTATAAACCCTGTGTATGTAAGACGTGGCGTGAGTAGTGAAACTTTGTAACTTTTATCCAAATAAATATTTCAAAAAAAAGAAAAAAAAAAAGGTTTAGGTATTGTACTGCAACTACCTGGTAGCTTTTCTATTGCGCAAGTTGTACGCAGCGCAGCCTCTCTTCCCTGTTTTACATAATATGTATTCGCGATACCGAAATACCCGGATCTAACGAGTAACTACTTACGTTTACGTTAGTAGAAGAGACGTATCGCGTAACCGTAGGTTAGGTAGGTACTTTTACGTGGTGAAAGTACCGAATTAAGTTGGTACTGTACGATTATCCATGTACCGGTAGGTATTTGTAAAAAGCTTTCGCCTACGTACATTTTACCGTTTTACGCTTCGCGTTTTTTACAGAAATTGCGATCGTCGACGGTGCTGGTGGAGGAAGTGGAGAAGCGGAAGAAGATGACTACGGCGACTACAGCGACGACAGCCACGACAAAACGGAGGCGTTAACTTGGAGTAACGCCACCTCCAGTCCGTATTTCGGTGGTTCGTCGTCCGGCTGTTCCCAAGTGCGAAAAAAAACGTCCAGAGCATCGACGTACGGTCGGAGAACGTACAAACGCAAGTTCCGGAAACGAAAGAAAACTTCTCCAAGGTACGTAATTTGAAATGTGTGTAACAAGTGGTCGGTTAGTTTCCCGTACCGTACGCGTACGCGTACGTAGGTAACTCTAGAATTGGAAACTCTGGGCCGCGCTTGTCGCAAATTTATAGCGTCACATCGTCAAACGGGACACGATGCGACTGCAACTCGGCCGCTATACGATGCTGGACGCGCGTTGGTTGTATGTACTTGCCTGTCTGTAGCTGTCTGTCTGTCTGTCTGTCTGTCGTCCAATTTTATCAACTGTTTATGCGATTAGTTTCGAAACGTTGGCTTTAGTATCCGTTAGAATTTGAGGTTTGAGGCGAGGTCTTCGGCCGCCGCGCCGTATCGAAGTACGCTGCAGACTTCCAGCCGTTGGCAACGCAATACCACGCAACGCAACGCATGTTTCACTCGCGGATACCGGATACTCCTCTGCTGAATAGCCCAGGTCGTAAGTCGCTAGCCGGTATTCGTGACTCGTGGCTCGTAAAACTGCGCAGTGGTGTCAAGCTGCAAGGTAGGTACGTACGAGTAACGGTAGGCTGTTTGTTTGCCTTCAGCTTCGTCTTAGCGTGGCACGGCGCGGCGTGGCGTAGCGAAGCGACTAAAAGCGCGTGAAAACATAACTTGGGCCCAGTTGCCCAGTTGCCCAGTTGTGCGTTCGATAGTTAACCAACAGTAACAGTTTAATGGTCAACTGGTCAACTGGTCAACTGGTCAACTGATGGTTTCCACCGTTGCGAATTCGCGAAACTACTGGTTATGGTTATCTATTCATCATTTGTTGGTCAACTATCGAATGTATAGATAGCTGGACCTTAGGTGACCGTTACGTATCTACTCGTACACTTATTTATCGCTAACTCGTTACCTATACGTTTATCAAATTGGACGTTGTACGTGCGTGTGTCTTAGGAAGCGCAAGTACGCGGCGACCAAGACAGCTGCCAAGACGAAGAAAAGTCCGGCGAAACCGTTGGCTCAAAATCGCGCGCTATCCGCCAGACAGTTGGGATTTTTGTCACTTCCTAAACAATACGCTCATTGCGCGTCCGCGTCCGCGTCCTCAAAAAAATGAGCGGACGCGCGCGCGCATAGCTTTCTAGTCTACTCGACATTATTTTATTTCGGTACTTGGAATGGCGCGGCGTGACGCGGCGTGCCGTGCCGTGCCGTGCCGTGCCGTTTCTACGCACGTTTCTTTTGTTCAGTGTCAGCGATCACTCTTCAGTTTTCAGAAACCAGATTCCGCCACTCTACGCCACGCCACGCTGCCTTGCCAACAGCAAGCAAGCGCCTAGTGGCCGAGCTACTCTACCTGTAACGACAGCGACGCTGACGGTCTACCAATTACGATTGTCGTTTACCGTTTACCCTGCGATCGAATTATGTACTTACCTAAACTGTTCTGCTACCGACTATCAAATTCAAATATGCTACCTACTACCTAGCACCTACCTACAAATATGTGCTACTTTTTTTTTCTTTTTTTTTGCGCCGCCGGTATCTATCTAAATTCTTAATGCGTTAGCTTACCAACTGTAAAAACACTCGGCCCGACCGACGCGACGCTGCGATACGATAGACGATAGACGGTACTCTTAATACATACGTATAATTCTAGCCATAGCTAACGAAATTCCCGAGTAATGTACAGGGCGTGTTCGTGATGCTATTCCGCGATTTGTCTTCTCATGTCAGCGTATGCGTATGCGTATGCGCGGCTGTCTGCTTCTCGGGTGTATACTATGTATATTTAGAGTGGCGTGGCGTGGCGTGGCGTGGCGTGGCGTGGCGACTGGCGTAGCGTGTATTTATTTCGATTTATCTACATTTATTTGTTTTAAATAAATGCGAACCGGGCTTAGCCACGGCGTGCCGCGTCGCGCCGGAACGGTTCACAATTACCTATGTCTTATCGGCTCGTGATGTAAGTATATGCTCGTATGTAAAAATATATGGTACACGGCAGCTACTTTAATGTATTGTTTTCGCGTGTAACCGAATTTCAGTATACCTACATTGTTTGTATATTGTACACTTACTTCTTAAACTATCGACCATAAATGTGGTCCCGTGTAACTGTTTAATTATTGTATTTTATACCTACTTGCCTATTACATATTTGTGTTGTGAATTTGTGAGCTTGCGCCAGCGCCAACGCCAACGCCAACGATGTTGTTTCAGTAGCTTTTACTCAAATTTCGCAACCACCGCAACTATGCCTGTGCACTCCTATCATCTTCATCATCATCACCACCACCGCCGCCACCACCACCTCCGTATTCGCTAGCTGCCACCTCGTGCGCGTCGTGAACTGTATGTGCGCGGTTGCGGTTGCGGTTGCGGTTGCGGTTGCGGTCGCGGTCTGCGGTCTGCGGTCTGCGGTCTGCGGTCTTATTCCGTAGGTACCTACTTGAAGGCTGAAGGCATAATTCGCTCGCGTATGTGTAAATAAGTGCATATTATTATATCGCAAGGGATGCGGATGCGTATTTCGTATTGCGTAGCTACGCGATAATCTGCCTTTGTAAATAGGTACCTATTTGTATTTGTATTTTGTATTATTGTATGTAAATGTACCGAGTACTATATTTTTTGTCTCCGTCTCCGTGTCCGTCTTTGTCATTCTTGTGCGTCTTGTGCGCATGCCGATGCACGCGTATGTGCATTCGCGTCTACGTAGTGCGTGGGTATATGTGTACAGTGTACAGTGTACAGTGTACGGTCTACGGTCTACGCGCTAGTCGCTACTCGTTATAAACTTGAACGCCCAACGGCAACAGCCAATGTGCCGATCACGACTACGACGTCGAGTGTCTATTCGAGATTGCAAACTGCAAAAATTGGAGAATTCGCCGATTACAATTACACTGACAAATCTATGAACTCGATTTAGTTTAGTTGATCGGTAACGTGGTAACACTGACCTATGCGTAGGTGGTAGGTGTTTCGTATTTGTTGGAAAACTGGTTCCCGCCATCCCGATCCCGATCCCGCTCCCGCTCCAGCTTCGTTTTTTCGTTGTCATTTCGTAAACGTAATAACGTGAATAGAAATACTCGTAGATAGGTACACTTATCCAACTGAGTATGGGTATGGGTATGGGTATGGGTAGTTGGGTACTAATTATCTACCCTACTCACTACTCATCCACACATCTTCAAGTCTAGAGTTAGATTTGCGCTTCTACCGTACCTATACACGGTATGTTTGTATGTACCTAATTTCCTACCTACCTACGTAGGTAGCGTGAAGATAAAACTGGTCGCGTTCGTTATCAAAGTCCGAGTCCAAGTTGAAGAGGGCATGTGTCGTGTGATCGAAATTTGAACTTTGCGATTGTAATCGTAATCGTAATTGTACTCGTTATCCGTATCGTATAATGTAGATGTACTTACTTACTTATGCGTGCGAAATGAATGACGCGACGCGACACGACACGAAAAGGCGCGTCGGGCTGAGCTGGGGCCGGGAGCCGGGAGCCGGGTGCCGGGTCAGGCCAAGGCGTTGCGTGTCCAGCCAGACACGCTCTAAAATTAAACCAGTTACAGCCGCGCGCGTCGCGTCGTCTTAACTACCGGCATCATGGTGGAGCGGTGCGGCGCGGCGCGGCGCGGCGATGAGCAATAAGTTACACCGAGCCGAGACGATAGGTGCGGCGCGAGTATAAATGTAGTTACTAGTTAGTAGTTGCTCGATTGTACGTAACGTACGAGTATTTGTATGTAAATTTTTGAATCCAATTAAGCGAGCATTGCGTAGCGTAGCCTAGGTATGCTAATCAAGTTCGATCTATCGTCACGTGACGTCGGCGTCGTCGCCGTCGCGTCGTAGGTACCGAAAGACCGAAAGACCGAAACCGTAAATCCGAATCTAAATGTACTTAGATACCATGATATAGGTACGTAGTACGTACGTATATGTTGCATCGCATCGCATCGCACCGCATCGTAGGTATATACAGTAGGTACCTACCTACGGTACCTATGTAATGTAGGTTGCTAGGTACGTACTACATAGGTATGTACTATGTATAGGTATTATGTACCATTGTACCATTGTACCATTGTATCTGCTATTACAGGAGTACTTAAATTATGTAGAGATGTGTCACCCGGACGCGTAGCGTAGAGCGCCGCGCCGGTGCATGGTGCATGGTGCATGGTGCATGGTGCATACCGGCATAAAGCGCAATTCGCAATGGGTCGGCAGAAAAGGACAGAATTTGTTTACGCTTTTTGCACGCCGCGCCGCGCCGCGCCGGGTAGGTAATAGGTATCTATGTAATTTACGATACCTGTACTTACCCGTATATATACGTATACGTATACGTATATGTATAGTATAGGTACACTGGTATAGGCGTACAGGTCTCAATCTCTAAGTCCAAGTCCAGGCACAAACCCATACCCATACCCATACCCATACCCACTGTGCGAGTTGCCGAGATCGCGTCGCGTCGCGTTCGTACTGCAAAGCGCTCACCCTTAATTTCATTACCATCGCCATTGTGCCGTTTCAAAGTACATCTCGGCGAATTTGTATTCTAAAACAGGTCGGTCGGTAGGTCACTTCCCTTTATAAACCTACGGTATGTAAGGGATGGCGTGAGCATTGAAATTGTGTAACTCTTTTATCCCAATAAATATTCTCTCAATAAAACTAATAGGTAATTAAAAAAAAAAAAAAAAAACTAAAAAACAAAAGGTCGGTCGGTAGGTAGGTAGGTAGATAATTTGAAATGGGAGCACGGAGACGCTGCAGCTAATCGGAGATGCAATTCAACGACGCGGTGCGGCGCGGTGGTTAGCAAATAGCAATAAACGTTAGTAGGTACAGTACAGGGAAGGCAACTACGACATCTAACATCATCTACTAGCTACTACATATCATACGTAGGTACTCGTATCTAGGTCATCTAACGTTCTGTATACCCACTGAACCGGGACGGGACGGGACGGGACGGGACGGGACGGGACGGGACGGGACGGGTCGGGACCGAACGGCGGCACGGGACGGAACCAGTTCGGTCGGTGTACCTACGAATATACTCATACTCATACTCATACTCGTATCTAGTACATCTCGTATGTATGTATGTATGTATGTATGTAGTTGTTGATGTACTAATTTACAGTTAGGTTTACTGTTGACTCGAGCGCTCTAGCTCGTGCCTATTGCCTATTGCCTATTGCCTACTGTCGTTAGTATATCGAAGTCTAAATCTACATTACGGTAGGTACACTTTGGCTGGCAAAAGGTAAACTAACCAACTGAGTAGTGAGTACCCCCGCCAGCGCCACGCATTCTGTACCTACCTATAAATAGGTACTTACAATCGTAACCGACAATTACCTACGTGGACCGTGGACGAGTAGACGAGTACCTATTAATTATTTGTACCTACGTAAAATGCAGTCGACAGTTGAATGAAGTAAGTACAGTACCTAGGTAATACGTATATGTACAGACAGATATCCGGATCACCTGGCTACCTCAATCGGCACCGCTGCCGCGCCGCGCCGCGCCGGTACGATGCCTCGATGCGAATACCATTGATAGGGATGCACTTGCGACTTGGACTACGAATGCCATGGCCATGGCCTAGGTAAACGTATACCTACGCACTACGCACTACGCACTACGTAATACGTAAGAGGTACATAATTATGGTAAGCGCGGCTCCTTCTCGTTACCTCACCGCGCTATACCACAGAGAGTCGCAATGATGCGATGCGGTGCGGCGCAACGCGGTCGGTCTGGGTTACTCTCGCGTTCGCGTTCGCGCTCGGTAGCGCCGATAGACCGGTGGTGATTCTGATGGCTGCTATTACTCTTGTTTTTGTTGGCGTTGCCACTGCCACTGCCACTGCCATCGACTGCGCTTGCGCTTGCGCTTAATCTTACGCTTGCGCCTGCCTGCCGGTATTTTCAATTTTCATCTCCCATCATTCTTTTTCTCGCAACTCGTTCGAAAGATGCGTCGTAGTCAAGTTGAGTTTTCGCGGCGCGTCGCATAGCACGCGTGCACGTGCACGTGCACTACGCACAGGTATACAATAATACACAATAATAGACGTAGATATACCGATTACCTACCGACGGCGCGGCGATAGCGAGAGACGAATAGTACCTACATAGTATCTACTTATTTGCTCGCGGTTCACCCAGTTGCGTCAAATTACGATTACGATTACGATTACGATTACGATTACGAAAACCGAGACCGACACGACGCGACGCGACGGACGCGGCTACCTAGTGGACCAGAGAACCTTTGTCGTTTTCGTTAACGGTTGCAAGTTCCTACGTTCCTAGTTTCCTACAGCAGTAGTGCATAGTGCATAGTGCATAGTGCATAGTGCGTAGTGCGTAGTGCGTAGTGCGTAGTGCGTACACACTTGATTACTGAAAAGTGAAAAGCCGCAGGCGACGGGCCGACTGATATCTTGGATCGTCGACTTATATTACTCCTATCCACACACACGTTCCGTTTACGTATAGGTAGGTGCCTACTTACGTATTTGCAGTGACATTAGTACCTAGTTAATATACCTATCTACCTGCTGCGCTGCGCTGCGGACATAGCAGCAGAAGTGAATATGATACATGTACCTGCATATGTACATATATGTATATGTACTTTGAACTACAAATACTTACATATATGAACCATGATCCATGAACATACCTACCTACCTACCTACCTACCGTAATCACAGTATATGCAGGTAGTAGTGGGGTATAGGGGTAAAGGCAGGCCATTAGGCAGTCAAACAGACAGACAGACAGACAGACAGACTGACTGATAGATTGATTGTTACTAGATGTACCTAAACGGGTCGGGTCGGGTCGGGTCGGGTCGGGTCGGGTCGTGTAAAAGATAGCTACCTAGCACCTACTTACGGTAATTGCAATTACCTCGCTATGGTGCTGTCGCGTTTGCTTTATTTGAATTCACGCAAACGCGCGCGGTAAGCGGTATACCTGTGCCTAGGTGCCTAGGTACCTAATACCTATTCATTTCATCAGTTTTGGCTTTGGCTCCGATTCCGGGTCAAGTACGTGGACGTAGGTGTAGGTGTAGGTGTAGGTACTAGGCACTAAACACTAGGCAGTAGGCAGTAGGTAGTAGGCAGTCGTAGGTCTACGTACGAGTACGGAGTACCTTATACCTACAAGCAGAACCACAAACATGTATCTACCTAGATTGGCACCGGCACCGGCACCGGCACCGGCGCCGGCGCCGGCGTCGGCGTCGGCACGCAGTTACTTACAACAACGCAAACTCATCTACGCTACGAATACAAGTCGGTATGGTATTGGTTTGGTACCTACTCGCATAGACTTATGCGGATGAGTGTGAATGTGACATAGATAGGTGCCGTAAGTAGGTCTAGGTAAGTCTAAGTAGTAGATACCAGCGTACCACACCGCGTACTATGTTGGTAGGTAGGTAGGTAGGTAGGTTGGTAGGTTGGTTGCGAAAATTTAAAAAAAAGGTAGGTAGGTACTTATCAAATACTCGAGTAGGCACCTACGAGCTACGACTACCGGCGCGGCGCGGCGCGCCGGTGGATCAACTACGAGTAAGAGTACGAGTACGGCACTGGGTCCCTGCAAAGTTATTGTATTCCAAAATATGTCAAATATTCAAATGAAATATTATCAGTATCAGTAATTCGAAATATGTACAAATATTCAAAAATACCTATGTCAGTATCAGTATCAGTATTAACACATTGCATACCTACAATAACCACAAATACGGTACGGTACGGTACAGTACAGTACGTAAGTAGGTTGTAGGTACCTAGATCTACTACATATGGTACCAATGTACAATGTACATGGTATCGCTCGGCATCTGTAACTGTGCGTTGCGCTGCTCTGCGCTGTGAGGACGGTAGGTACCTTGCTACCTACTTCCTAGGCAGGCAATTAGGCATAGGCAGGTGTATGAAGTATGATAAGTGTAAGTACGAGATGTACTCGCAGCTTGAACTACGCCTACCCACCTACCCACCCACCTACCTACTTACATACATACATACCTACACACCGCTACCTCTAGTCATTGCTGACAGTGACAATGTATAGGTAATACCTATACATTATATGTACCTACATTACATGCCTACCTTACGTAGCTAAATAATGTTGAATTCGTTGAACTCGTTACGTACCTACGTACTTGATCCACCTAATCTACATATATGTACATATTTATAGGCGCTGCATCGCACCAGTATCTGTTTATTCACTTGCCCGTCCGTCCGTCCATCTAGCAGCCGTTGCGCAATCCGCTACATTCGAATAGGTATACCGTACCGATTTGTTACCGACTTGTGCGCTACCGCTACGATACGAGCATCATGCAGTTTTTGAAAAATTTGTTCGTCTTGATGGGCGAGTCGCCGAATCAATATTACAGCTTCCTTTTTGGAATATTTATAGCGTTCGTTATTTTTTACCGCCGACGAATATACGTTATTCTGAAAACATTGCCGAGAGATTTGAGGTAAACATCAAGTAGGTAGCTAACCTACCTACATTATTAATACCTATAATTACGTAAGTATTAATTTACTCGCACTTTTAGGTAGGTAGGCACCTAATTCGCGAGTAATTGGTTGGTTAGTTAGTTACTTAGTTAGTTATCAGTTATCACCTTGAAACATTACTGTATCTGATCTCATTCTTTGACCTATACCCCTGTCATGTCGATACGGTGTGGGGCCGCGGCGATGGCGGCGGCGGCGGCGGCGGCGGCGTACTGGGTGTACTGAAGCGAGAGTTGATGTCCCCAGTGGTAATCGCTGCGCCACGCCGCGCCGACTCAAAAGCAATTTTGCATCGGAAGCGCCCTTTTTATTATAAGTAGGTAGGTACATAAATTACGCGGTACTTCGTGGAAAATAAAATATCACTTTTGACGGGTTTTAAAGTTGTAAAAAGCAGTTAAAAAGGCTGGAAAGGTTGAATCGACGTTTTCTTCGAGTAAGATACCTGCGGTAACCTTATACTCGAATAAAATTGTTCTTATTCGCGGTGATTTGATGAAAATTTGACTTTAGGACGAAAACCGCTAGGTACCTACCAAAGTATTTTGTGTTTGAAATTTCTTAAATCGAGTACCCAAGTAGGTACCTACATGAAAAGACGCGACTTCCGTTTGTTTTTCGTTTTTTTTTTCTAAATGCAGATACGTTAATTAGCACCAAACGTTATCTTCGGTAAGTATAAGTATTTCTTTTTCAGAATTTTTGAGCAACGACTAAGAGGTACATGTCACTATTAAATTTTCCTAGAAAATTTTTGACTCTTGCAAAATTGGTGAAGCACGGTGATTTTTTTCAAAAAGAGCTGATGGTTGATAAATAAGTTTACCTACCTACGTAAATCGTAAATTTTACCTTTGAAAACATCAGCTCATCAGTTTCAACGAAAGAGGCTTCGTTTCTGCGCCAAAATTCAAAAATTGTTGGGAATATCAAAAATACAACGATCTGCCGACTTTAAATCCTCACCCAGACACTTCAAACAAACGACGTACCTAGTACCTAGACCTACCTACCTACCTACCTACCTACCCGTATCGAATTGAAAAACCAATCGTACCCGCAGGTGACGCCGAATCTCAAATTGCGCTTCACCGACCATCTGAAATTTTCGATTTTGAGGGGTTTGGAGTCCAAAAAATGGAGAAATCGCGTTTTTTTCTATAAAATGGTTCCACTTTAAGGACCCACAACTCGAACGAAAGGAACCGGAGCGGGAGGCAGAATACCTCGAATACCTCCACATCTATGCACATAATTACATAATACATGTAATATCCGTACATGTCAGCCACCTTATGGGTTAATTATACATACAAAGTGAGCCACCTATTTCCAAAACTTCCACCAGAGTGCGCACCACTTAGAAATTGAGTCGTGAGGATGAACCCAGGCTCATTTTTTAATTGGTGATGAGTAAAATGAGGTATACAGGTTGGAATTTTTTTACCTGTACCAAATTTGGTTATGCACAGTGTTAAATTTAGCCCATCATTTTTTTGTCATTTTATCAACTTGAACAAAAATTTTTGACACTTAAAATTTTTATTTAAGCCAGACTTTTTTGTAATAGAAAAACTTTCCCGAAATTTGTAATGGCTTAGAAAATTTTGCAATCTTTTTCAAAAATTTTGTTGTAGGAGGCTCATTTTTTTTGCTAAGGTGGATTTTGTGTAGTTAGGCACGAATCTGCAATTAGAATTTTAATAAGTCAATTAGAAAAGGAATGAGAAAAGATATAAAATTTTGAAATTTTTTGAAATTTTTTGAACATATATAGAATTTGGCTGACAACCTACGGTCGCGTGCAATTATATATATGTACAACTATCTAACTACACGTACTACCGTACCTATATTATGTAGGTATATCTTAGCCTTACCTACCCATTTGCTTACTGTTAGTGTTCCGTTTGTGCAGCTTGTTTGCCAGAGTTTTTAATACGGCCGTAGCGTGTCTCAAGTACACTATCGCAGGAGAAACCATTATATCGTTGTTTAAAAAAACAGTGGCCACCAATCCGGATAAAGTTATCGTGCACTTTCAAGATACCGTTTGGACAGTGAAAGAGGTAGGTGTAGGTGTAGGTGTAGGTATATGTTAGGTATAGGTATAGGTATAGGTACTACACAGTACCCGGCTACCCGCTAGGTGTATCTGGGTATGTGGTAAAGTAAAGTCGTAAAGTCGTTAAAATCAGAATGAAATGTGAATGCGAATGCGGGATTGCGGGTAGGTAGCTAGGTACCTAAATAATGTTGAATTGAGCCGATCGCGACTGTAGTGTAGGTACTTACCTACACTACCATAGACGCCCGGAGGCTAGGTAGTAGGTAAGTACGTATACCTACCTATTTAGGTAAATTACCCATGCGCTTACGCCTGCGACACGACGCGATGCGATGCGATGCTATGGTAAACGTAATCTGCACCTACCTACCTACCTACCTACCTACCTACCATTTATTTATTTTTCAAATACAAGCGTTTATTGGAATACCTAACTGGGTACAATTTTCCAATACTCACACCATCCCCTTGCATACTGAAGGCTTATAAAGGGGAGAGGTGGATCATTGGTTTGTGAGGAGACAATCTTATAATTACAAGTGGAGCAATTAAATTAAATGATAAAGAAAAGAAAGGAAGTAAAATAAAAATAGATCGACAATAATTATGTTAGTGAAAGAGGAGAAAAAAAAACAAAACAAAAACAATAAATAATAAATTATAGTAAATAAATAAAAAATAAATAAATGAATAAATAAAGAGAATAATTATGGGCAAAGCCAGAGAATTAATGTAATAAAGGAGAAAAGAGCGAAAACAGTAAAACTAAGTAAAAACAAAACAATAATGGAAGAAGTAAGGAGAAACAATAAAACTGAGCAAAAACAAAATCTATCTACCTACCAACCTACCTACCTACATACATACATACATAGGTACCTCTACCTACTACCTAGTTAATGTTAATATGTACCTAGTACCTAGTACCCACAAAGGTAGGCACAAAATACAAACAGACGCGTGCGTGTGTTCAACTGCATTACTTAGGTACCTTCGTACCTACTTACTTACCGTACTTCATCGCTCGTGCAATATATTGCACATAGATGGTGGATGGTAGATGGTAGGTTAAATAGGTACCTAGGTACTTTATCTCCGAATAAATTCTTACTCTTAGGTACCTACCTACCTACTCTTACTCCAATTCTTACTCTTTCTTTTAGATAGATGGAAATAGTCGCTTACTTGGACGTTGAGTATAGGTATTAGGTACTCGTACTTACATAATTATGTGTGTTTGTTTTTGCGCAATTCTTTGCAGTTGGATTCCTACAGCAATCGAGTGGCGAAAATTTTTCAAAAACGAGGATACAAAAAAGGCGACGTGGTAGCGTTGATGAGCTTCAACAGGCCCGAATATATCGGCATTTGGCTGGGGTTGGGCAAAATCGGCGTCGTGACCGCGTTAATAAATACAAATCTGCGATCGCAGTCTTTAACCCACTGCGTAAACGTGGCGAAATGCAAAGCTTTCGTATTTACGTACGAATTCGCCAAAGAATTAAAAGAAATTCGCGAATCTCTACCACCCAATATGGAGTTTATGATGTACGGCGGCGGCGGCGGCGGCGGCGGCGCGACGCCGCCCTGCGGCGTGGATAACTGCGTGGCTTTAGACGAGCTGTTGAGCTGCGTGTCCGGCGATGCTATCGAATCGCCTACTCGTATCGAGCCGAAAGACAAATTATTATACATTTACACGTCCGGCACCACCGGCTTACCGAAAGCAGCCATTATGGTTCACGACAAGTAAGCACCTACTTACCTACACACCCACCCACGTAGTTAACTAGTTAACGATAGCGATATAGCGATAACGATTACCTACAGCGACCAAGTACATAGGTATACCCTAGTACGCGTAGGCGTAGGTACATCTACATAGGTATTTGTATATAGGTACCTAGACCTACCTGTAAGTACATACCTAGATGATAAATGTCGCGCGCGCGGATGTCATCTATCATCTCATCGCCGGCGCCGCGCCGAAGCGAAGCCGCGGTTGAAGGAAAGGAGTCAGCTGGAGCCACCGGCCACCGCAATGCCGCAAATACCGCCTTCGGAAATGCAAACGCTTGATACGTTAAAGTACCAACTTATCGCGCCTGCCTGCCTAATCGGCTAATGCTAGTTTCAACTTTCAGATTGGTTATGATAGTGGCCGGCTTCAAATATTTATTGAAATTACGCTCGAGCGATATCATCTACGATCCGTTGCCGTTATACCATACGGCCGGTGGTCTTTTAGGTACGCTTCCGGCCTTGGTGTACGGTTTAACCGTCGTCATCAAAGTCAAGTTTTCCGCCTCCAACTATTTCGCCGACTGCGTCAAATACAGATGTACCGTAAGTTTAGTCCGACCGACCGTTCAACCAACTAACCAACTAAACAACTAGGTTCCTTAACCCCAGCTCTCCACCGCTTTAACGAGATTTTCTTACGTGGGTAGTGGGTAGGTACCTATTTCCGATAACTACGAGCAAGTTCACAACAAAAGTTGGTGCAGACGTGACCGCGTTTTAACGCATCTCGCCTTTGTCTGCGGTTCAGTACCTAAGTAAGTAGGTAGGTAGGTATGCAGTAAGTAGATATAGGTACCTCCTACCTACGTCCTTTTTTTTTTTTTTTTTTTCAAAAAATATTTATTGTGGAAAGAAAGGGATACAATAAATTGCAAAGCTTACACTGCTCCCTTACATACCGAAGGTTTATAAGGGGAACAGAGAAGGTGGGGTGGGGACTTGATCGGCAGTCAGCCTCCAAATAATGTCTCGAGCCTTTTTCGACAACACGACTTAAAGATCGGCCGCAACTTGGTTAAAGGTCGTCGCGTCAAGACCGCCGATTAATCGGGTAGGTAAACATCGCATCGCATTCGCATCGCATCGCATCCAGTTTCTCCGAGACTTCGGCGAATCCGTGATTTTGACGATCGAACGACACTAAGCTGTTCCACAATAAGTCCGAATTGGTAAGCGCTCGAAGCCGGCACTTTGGTGTCCGGTCGATGATTAGTGACGTGCGAACTCGTGGCTAGCTTGTTCGAGGTGCCATAAACTAAGATCGCAAGGTCTGGTACTTCCCGGGGGGTGGTGGTGGTGGTGGTGGTGGTGGTGGTGGTGGCGGTGGCGGTGGTGGGAGAACGAACATCGGCTAAAAAGTAAGGCTCTAGTACTTGGGCGCTACAGCGGATAGTCCGGGTCATGTCTCTTGACATCTCAAAAAGAAAGCTACGGAGTTGAGTTTTTCCTGTCGGGTGGTGTAGGTACCTAACAAGTTGAGAAGAAATATAGGTACGTAGCTATAATACATAGGTATAGTCCGTTTCATTTAACAAGAGCCCTTAGAGTTCATAAACAAAACAGAACTGATCAATGGGAAGCCTTAAAAAACGTACGCGGTTGTCATTTTCTTAAAAAAACAAAACAAAACAAAACAAACAGTATAGGTAGGTAGTTTACCAAAACAAAACATCATATCAACGCTACATATGTACTTACTTGGCAACATCAGAATCAGAGCCAACTACGGCTACTGTCTGGTCTATTGTAAATCGCTTCTTGTTAACCACACCACCAAACGAAATTTAGGAAAACCTACCTACCTACTTCCCAGTTCCCACCCACCCATCGGTTTAATTTCAAATTTAGCTTTTAACTTGGCCGTTTTACTATTGTGTGGTACCTAACCTACCTACCTGCGCTACCTACAGATCGGTCAATACATCGGTGAAATATGCCGGTATTTGTTAGCGGTACCACCTTCGGTCAACGACGTCGGCCATTCTTTACGCATGGTTATCGGAAACGGCATGCGTCCGGACGTTTGGCAGGCTTTTGTCGACAGATTCAAAATTCCCGCCGTATTGGAATTATACGGATCTACCGAAGGAAACGCCAACATAAGTAAGTTTTACACGCTAGGCGCTAGGCGCTAGGCGCTAGGTACCGAACTCGGTGCTCTCTGCTCTCTCTTATTTCATTTTTGCCCGCGACTGCGAGATTCTAATTTCCGTTTTTGGGCGCGCGGTCTCTTTTTTCAGTGAATTTCGATAATACGGTAGGAGCGGTCGGATTTCTACCCCGTATACTGCCCGCTTTCGTTTATCCTATCGCTTTGATCAAGTACGATGAAACGAGTGGCGAACCTGTCAGAGATGAAAACGGTTTCTGCATCAGATGCGACGCTGGTGAGAAAAGACGCATTCGTCACACACCTATCTACCATTTTTCTTTTTTTCTTTCTTTCTTTTTTCTTTCTTTCTTTATTTGAATGAATGAATTAAAAATAGGTAGGTGTACTTACTTTTCCGCGTCTGCGAGCTATTTTGGTTCGGCATTCGGCGCCGCGTGGCGTTACGTACTGCGTACCTGCGTACGGCTGAAATGCGTGGTAAAAGCTAAAAATCGTTTTTTCAAACTTTCGTGTTTCGGGCGCAGGCGAATCTGGTATGTGTATCGGAATGATATCGAAGAAAATACCCCTCAAAGACTTTCAAGGATACGTAGATCAAAAGGAAACCAATAAGAAAATCATCAAGAATGTTTTTAAACGCGGAGACTCGGCCTACTTATCAGGTTAGTTGGCTCGTTATTTTTTATTCCATTTCCTTTTCTGGTTCGTTAATTAGGTAATAGGTACCTAGGTAAGTCTGAGTACCTATATTGCATTACGCAAGAATACCTCGGGCAACTTGATTGATTAACTAGCGTTAGTAGGTAAGGTAGCTAGCTACCTACCTAGATTCTTTTTTTTCTCATACTTTTATTTTTGAATACCATACCTACCTAAATTGAATTTACGATGAAATTTTAAACACGAGAAACACACGTGGCTGCGTTTTGAACGTTCGCTTGCACGCGTGCAGCGCATATTGTACATGTAGTTACGGTACCTATGTTTTTTATACGCAGGCGATATTTTGTATATGGACGAATTTGGATATCTGTACTTCAAAGATAGGACCGGCGATACGTTCAGGTGAGCGAAATACCTACCACAGTTTAGGTTAATGTAGTATCTATGATACTTAACTAGACACACGACACATGTGTCATAATAGCGGACTTGCGTTTATTCATTTTGTGTACTGTCAATTTATCCAACTACGAGTAGAAAACGCGACCAATCACAAGGATTCAATCTTTAAATTCATCTTTCTCTAGAGCGGCGACCTTTACAAAAAAAATACCTACTATTCTTTTGGGATCTATTTGCAGCTCATCTTCGAGCCCCAGCTGAAAAAAACTTTATCGAAAATTCAGGTCACGTAGGGCAACGCAATACAAATAACAAAGATTAAAAAGACCTCCACATACCTACATATTAAAGGAATTTTGAAAAAATAATTACGTCATTTGTTGATCATCTGCTAAGAAAATTATGATGCCTCAAAAGGGTATTAAAACCTGTCTTTATCCTAGCCTAAAAATTCCGACACAGTAGTTGGCCCATTACAAAGAAAAAGAAACAAAAGAAATTCCATTAAAGATTTTATCGAATTTCATTGTTTCATTTTCTTTGTGATGGGCCACCTGCTGCGTCGGCATTTTTTAATCACGAAAAATAATTTTATTTCGTCAACATTTGTTAGTTTTATTACCCTACGTGACCAGAATTTTAAATGAAATTTAGAGTGAAAATATACCTCCTGCTGAGAAATTTGATGCCTCAAAGGGACCATAAAACCATTCTTTTGTCTTGGTCTAAAAATGCCGACACAGCAGGTGACCCATCACAAAGAAAAAAAAAAAACAGAATAAAAGTTGCATTCTAAATCACGTCGCATCTGTCAGTGTCAGCTTTATACCACAAAGGAAAATAAACACAATCAAAATTCCATTCTAAATTGTATCATAAATTCAGGTCACGTAGGGTAATAAAATGAACAAAGGTTGAAGTAATAAACATAACAAAAGGGAACCCGAACACACTGGTCCAAAAACGCCGGAACATCGGGCGGTAAATCAACGAAAATATTTCATCTCCCGACCCCTTGCTGAGAAATTTGACGAAATCACAGCAAAAAAGTTGACCAATCACAAGCATCCGAACTTTGAGCTCAATTTTCTCTTAAATGATGAACTTTTAAGAAAAAGTCCTCAGAACCAAAGTTGTAGAGCGTGAAATTCCTGACTATCATTTTGGCCTCCGTTTTCCTCTACGATGGCGCCATTCCCAAGATATTTTCGAAAAACTGAATAAACTTTGAACTCGAAAAGCTCAACTTTCAAAGCACGGATCGACTTCAAAATTTAATCAGCTCTTCTTCTATACACGTTATAATCACAATAAAAATTTCAAGTCGATCGGTCAACCCTAACGGCAGTTATCGCGTCAGAAAGAAATGTCTCAAAATGAGCGTTAAAGTTGAAAAGCTCAGCTTCCAGCGCACAGAATTGCACCAAAAACTAATCAGCTCTTCTTTTACATGATCTACACCTACTGTAAAAATTTCAGCTCAATCTGTTCAGTTTAGTGAGAGAAATCGCGTCAGAAAGGAAAGGCTTCAACAAAAAAACAAATAAATAAAAAACCCTCCATAATTACAATAGCGGATTCCCGCTAGAGCGGGAAGTCCGCTAAAAATGAGACAGGTCATGGGGTAGAAAGCACACTTGGTAGAAAGGACAACTGGTAGAAAGAAGAGAGAAATAAAGGGGAAAACGTTTCTATTGCCAACAATGCCAACCCATCGCATTTAAAGACGAAAAACAAATTCAGTACCTATGTAGAAAAATTATGTACCTGAAAAGGTAGGAAAGGCATTTGGTAGAAAAGACAACTGGTAGAAAAAATACAATGTACCCACTTACTTCTATTGCTAACAGTTGTATCGCAAAATCAACTTTTATAAAGCAAAATGAAAGTTGAGAACACTGTTAGACTGGAACTGGACAAGTGATAGAAAAAACGGGTAGGTAATAAAGTTTTGATAGGCTAGTAATAAATAAAAGTACCTAGCTACCTACTTATCCCTTTTTCCTTTCAATTTTCCAATTTCCACCGCTTGTTCGTTTTGTTAATTTTCGTATCCTACGTGTAAAAGATAATTTTTCAATTTGAAGGTTGACAACTACATAATTAAATTATAATAATATTATATTATAGGTACATATTTACATTTTCCCCTCTTTTTCTCTACCAGTTGTCCTTTCTACCACATGGCATGGTACCGAAAAAATGGATCGCCTACTTCTAAATAGTAATAATGAAATAGGTACTCATTCTCATTGAAAAAATATGAAGTTGTTCACGAAAGTTGAAGAAACAAAAATAAAATCACTTTTTTATTGTTAGCTAAATTACAATGAATAGGTACAGAAAAAACCCGAAATAATCTGATCTTGATCTTTTTTTTTTGATCTTAAGATCAAAGATTATTGTGTCAAAATGATATTGATCTTGATCTGGATCTAGATCATATTTTATTTTTTGTTCTTGATCCGATTTCAGGTCATTTTGTAAATAATGTTGCCCAGCTCTGGTACATATGTGAGCCTGGATATAGAAACCACCCTTAGGTGTAAAAAATTGATTTCTGAATTGACACTGGTTTTGGGCGTTTCAGAAGGTACAGAATCAAAGGAGAACCTCCACTCAAAAACCAATTTTTTACACCTAAGGGTGGTTTCTATATCCAGGCTCACATATATATATAGGTACGCGTATATGGGTGTATATATATAGTACCATATGCTACCTACTTATAGTGCCTACGGACCGTTAACCCACTCCCCGCTCGTTATTTCATTTCAGATGGAAAGGCGAAAATGTGTCTACTGGCGAAGTTGAAATGGTCATTCAGAAATTAATAGGTTACAAAGACTGCACCGTATACGGAGTTCAGGTATGCACATGTACCTAGTACCTAGTACCTACTACCTACGTAACGTATAACGTACCATACCGAAAATGTAGCCTAACAATAAGCAGGTACCTATCTGGTCGCCAGTACGAGTAGGTTAGGCAGATACAGATACGGAGCTAGCTAGCTAGTTACACGACACGTACCTATCTATGTACTATACCTAGTACTTACCTACTTCTATCCTAAATCCGCACGTTTTCGTGTTCGTGGCACGCGTTGAGTAAGCGTATGGCGTGGCGTGGCGTGGCGCGGCGTGGCGCGGCGTACGAGTAAACCTATACACGTTGGTGGTGTGTTATGAGCGTAAGTCAAAGTAGGTGATACCTATCAATAGTAAGACCGATCGGGGGAAAAAAAGACAAAAACAAAAAAAAAACAAAACAAAACAAAACAAATAACATAACTATCTCGCATTTGGACGAAAATTGGTGAAGTAGCTGTTTATTTCGAGTGAAGACTTGCGAGAAAACATTCGAGCCCCTCCCCGCCCCGCCAAATGAGTGGTCTGAGCTAGGGAGCCCTCAAAGCGTAGGGTCATTTTCGAGAAAAAAACTAGATTTTTCGACAATAACCCTCGAAAACTTTATTCAACAGTTCTAAAACTGCCCTACTTCAAGGTCCTCTAGGTTCCGGCCCTTTTTTTGGGCCACGGAGGTCAATTTTTTGCGGGAGGTCCCCCACTAAAAATTAACTATCTCATCAATTTTCGTCCAAGTCCGAGATATGTTTTATTTTCGTTTCGATCCGTCCGCGTCCTAATGCGAGTGTATCCACATTTAGGTAGGTACTAGGTAAGTACATACGCGTGGGCAGGGTACCGATGGTAGCGACTGTGTACCGTACTCTATCTACTCATCTATCTGCTCGCTTATTTACGCGCACTAGAAAAAAGTACGTAGGATGTTCTATAATAACCTAATACGTGACTGATTGTTGCGGCCTCGACAAACACTTGACGACTTTTAAATTCCAAGTGACCGCGGAATCTTATAATTCAGCTTTTTCCAATCATTAGTTCCTACGTAGGTACCTAAATGATTTTTTTTTTTTGTGATCGACGAGCCCGAAAATTTAGCGATTGAAGGAGGTTCAAAAAAGTCAGGCGAATTTGTCATCGCCTCATCGCGAGTTTTTTTGAAAATGGCCAAAACTTCTTTACGAGCCGCTTTCATCCTAATTTCTAACGATGAAAAATCGGGCGAAATTATTTCTTTCTCATTCCCATCAGGGTTCCGTTCCGACATCCGAGGGTGGCGTTAAAAATGCTCTAGAAAATCAAAAAATTGTAGGTACGCAATGTTTCGGGGAACACCGAGCCGCGAGCCCGAATTTCGATATCTACCTACTCATTATGTCGGTGCGATCTCTCTCAAGCTTCCAAGCTTCGAACTTTGATCGGAATAATTTTGCAAAAAAATTGAGTTACCGCGCGGCGCGGCGCGGCGTTTCCTTTGTACCGTAACGTTTTTGAAGAATGGTGTCCCGTGGAGTCTGAATTTCGACTTCAAATTTGGATTACAAGTCTGTCGGGGCCCCCATCCCGTCGAAGATTCGATCGCGTTGAAACTCGTGCAATTTTATCGACTCCCTCCTCTCCCTTCGGCTGTAGAGGTTGATGGGGGGTTCGTAACAGAAACAGGCCAACTATTATTTGTTATGGTATAGAACACCCTCTGCTCTCGTATGTATTAGCTACCTAGCTGGGTGAGTAGTCGGATCTGGATACTTACTTACGTAACGCGAGTGCCGGGTAGGCGCCGCGCCGCACCGAGCCGACTCTCTAATAGGTACCTTTCATTAGGTAATTGATCAAGTCGTGTAAGAATCGATTCCGAAATAAGTAGGTAGCTAGGTACCTACGTAGGGCAGTTAAATGTATCGTATGTAGATGTACTTAATTTAAAATTTACGTGGTAGTCGTATTTGCTATTTGCGTCCGTATTCCGTACACGTACAGGTGGGCAGTTTGGAAGGAAAAGCCGGTATGGTTGCTATTGTTGATCCTAAAAACGAGATCGATTTGAATAATTTAGCCGAGGGCATCGATAAAAATTTGCCCGTTTACGCCAGACCCTTATTCCTGAGAATATTACCGCAGCTCGAACTTACCGGTAAGATTCTTCAGTTAAGTACCTATACCTACCTCGTGTAATGTACCGCCCCCCCCCCCCCCGATACTGTTTACGACAAAAATCGTAAGTTGACAAAATACTTTGTTCGATTTTTTTAATTGAACGAAGTATTGCAAACTTACGATTTTTGACATAAAGTATGGGGGGGGGGGGAGCCAGAATTAATCGAGCACCCGGTACGTGGTACTATAGATAAGTACATTACTATATGTAGGTACTGTAACTGTATCAAAGTATCGATTCGATACCTAGGTAGTAGGTAGTAGGTACATAGGTACCTAAGTAAATCTAGATACAGTACGTCACGTACGTAGGTCTAGGTACGTACTACGTACTACGTACTGTATAAATACACAGTAGAGGTATGTAATGTACTCGTAGGTACGTCTACGTAGCAAAGGTACTACCTTCATGTTTTTAGACATAGAGCTAGAGTACGCGGCCAACCCAACGGTATCTATCCTATACCGCTACACGTAGACGTATGTACTATGTACCTATAGGTCCAAGTACCTACCTACCTACTTACCTTTTTTTTTTTTCGTGCAAAAACATTCATTGGTATAAAAGGGTTACAATACGGTATTTCAAATCTCACACCATATACCCTTTTATACCGGTGGTGTATTAAAGGGAAAGGTGCGGAGCATTTGAATTGTTGGAAAGAGATACTTCAGTATACTTACCTATTATAAAAGATATATGAAAAGGTGAAAGGGAAAGGGAAAGGGAAAGGGAAAGGGAAAGGGAAAGGGAAAGGGAAAGGGAAAGGGAAAGGGAAAGGGAAAGGGAAAGGGAAAGGGGAACGGGAAAGGGGAACGGGAAAGGGAACGGGAAAAATAATGATAATAGTAGAAGCACCAGTAGTTTGCATGTAAATAAATAACAGAGAACGGTGTTCACGATAAGCATAACATATTTCTATTATACTAGTAGGTATTACTGCTACCTATGTACTTACGAAGTGATGCGACTATTTCAATTTTCAGGTACGTACAAAGTTAAGAAAACTGATCTCAAAAACGTAGCTTTCGACCCGCATCAGACGCTTGATCGCTTGTACTTCAAACATCCGGTCAAAGGATTTCTACCCATAACTGAAACTTTGTATAACGATATCGTCGCCGGCGTCGTCAAAGTTTAATAAAGCGGCTGCAAGTGCAACCTAAACCGCAAACCGCAAACCGCAAACCGTACCGTATTCATTTTAATTAGGTACCTACTTACTTAGGTAGACTACCGACTACGGTAACTACTCATATGCCTACAGTATTAGCTTCAGCTATACCCAGTCTAGTTGATGTAGCTGTCAAAGTAAAGTAAAATGGTACCTATAGCTATAGCGAGATCGCGTTCGCCATGCCGATCGTCCATTGTACATTAGCATTTGTAGCTAGTAGCTACTACATTACACCAACTGTAAGTAGGTGTAGGTACTATGTACCCGACCTACTTCTACATACAGAAACAAATACAGTGCATTGAATACTCGCGTCACGTCGCGTTTTTGTGTTTTGCCGACGTGAATGTCTGCGTCTGCGTCTGCGTCTGCGTCTGCGTGCGTTTACGTTTACGTCTACGCTTATGCCTATGCCTATGCATAAGCGCTGCGTTCGTCTAGCTACGTATAAGCAAAGTAGGTATTACTTGAGGCTTTAGAATTTAATTCGTGCGAATACGCGATGATACGTGCACGTACACGTACAGGCACTGGCACTGACACTGGCACCGGTGAGTTATCATAACGTGCCACGTGTCAAATTTTATGCCAATTATTTACTTCGTAAGTTGCTATGTATTTATAGATCTAGGTACATACATACTAGGCTCTAGGGTGACTCTTATTTATATTTTTTTCATTTTTTTTTTTCAATTTTTCGCATGCTAGGTACCTCCTAAAATGATTCCTTGCTATGAAAAAAAATCCTTAACAATTTCGACCAAATTAATACATATTAACCCGTCCTGCAAACGCACCGAAGTTGGAAACTAGCGTAGCTCGTCGCTCCATCGCATCGCTAGCATCGCTACTACTGCATACAGTACCATTGATCCAAGATGAAGTAAAAAAAAAATTTCTCGGATTTCGATCAAATGCGCAGAAGTGGTAAACTTCGAGTTGAAAACTTAAAAAAAAATATATATATCAGGCCCTAGCTCAGCGGGGAAGGGGAGGAGTGTAGTGGAATAATTAGAGGTTTCCAAATTCTGCTGTTTTTTTGAATCAAGAGGGGTTCGGTCTCTGACACCTTCGAAACGTTACTTAAGAATTCGTCTAGAACACTCGAAACGAGTAAGTACGTAGTTTGAATGTTTACATCGCAAACAAGCTATCAGCTAATCGCTGATCGTAGAAGGGTTTTTGCATTATTTTTGTTCTACAATAAAGTTGTTAACTTGTTACGCCTTTCCTTTGCTTGTTCTTTATCAGTAATTCTGTATTGCTGAATGAATGATGATTAATTGATTACTCGAAACTCGAAAGTCGAAACCAATTAGTGCTTGTCTCACTTTGATACCAAGCTCCTCATCTGAAGCATTGAAGCATTACTAACCCTATATTGAGTCCAAAATCTGTATTTGAGACAAGGTAATTAGGTGTACTGAACTTTAATACACCTAAATATCTTTTCTCAAATATACCTACGGGTTTTGGATTTTGGACTCAAACGGTTAGTATATTTTTTTGCGTTTCGTTTGTTTCGTCACACTTATCGACTACCGTTAATAAAATCAGCAAGCTTATTAGCTTTGTAATTATTTTGAAATCAGAAATATCTAAATATTACATTACGAAATTATTATTGAAATTATCAAATATTTAATTTTTCCGTTCATCATTGAAAACAAAACAATTTCTTTTATTTTTTTTTTGAAGATGCTTTGTTTGTCGTTTATCATTTTTTTTCATCAAAAATAATAAAGCTTGTCACTGAAACTTTATAATTTCAAAGGCAAAAATGCTGGAATATTACATATTAGTACAAAATCATAAAACAGGTTTCAAAATATCAACTCAACACAATCATCAAAATAAAATAAAAAAAATTCATTTTGTAATCATTCTCGCATCTAGATCTAGCAAATACGGCTCGCTGATTGGCCGTGTAGAAATACTGGTTGCTGATTGGCTACAAATTGAGAAAAAGAAGCAGAAGAAATAGAAGAAAAAACGTTCGCAATAGGGTTTTAGCGCTAAAGCGCAAAAACCCTAAAAATTGAGTACTAGGTAACGTTTTTAGGTGTCTAGGAGACGAAACCTCACTTTTTTTTCAAAAAACAGTAAACTTTGGAAACTCCTAATTTCACCTCCCTCCCCGGTTAAGCGAGGGGACTGGGAATTTTTTTGAAGGGTTTCAAAGTCGAGGTGTACCATTTCTACGCATTTGATCTAAATCCGTTTTTTCCACTTCATTTCACGAAGTTTACCGCGACACGACGTAACGAACTTATACGTATAGGTATAAAGGTATTAGGTATTAGGTAATAGGTACCCTAAACCTTACCTACATACCTATCATAATGGAAGAAATGCCGAATAAAAGTAAAAACGTAAATACGATTATATTTTAACCTTACGGTATAATCGATTAATCAATTAAATACGGTAAGTACTTGAATAAATAATCAAATAAAATCAAATCAAATACATTTTACGTCAGATAAAAAGAAAAAAAGAAGAAAAAAATAGGTAACAAACATCACGAGGTATAGGAAATTATTTCATGAAAAATTCTCCAAGTGGCAGTTTTACTAACGAATGAGTCGGCAGATCCAGATAGATACCGGTACTTATACGTATAAGTAGGTAGGTAGGTAGGTAGAAATGTTTTGCACGAAAAAAAAAAAAAAGAAGGTAGGTAGGTAGGTAGGTAGGTAGTACATATACATATGTAATAGAGGCTTTCTTTCGCTACCAACCTACCAAGATAAACATACCTACCTACCAACGTACGTACGTCTACGTACTATATACATGCGCGTCTTGTCGCGCAGAACAATGACATAGTACCTACCTACCTACCTACCTACCTACGTAATGCTTATATGTACCTATTACGATTAAGAGTATACATTATGTATGTAGTAGGTACGAAACATGTGTACGATAGCGGAATAGGTCATAAGCTGACGCTAACGTTGCGTTGCGTTGCGTTTCCACTACCCAAACAATTACGCACGCAATTTCGCAGTGCTTTATTCGTTGGTAGAATCACAAGTTATCTACCTTTTCCTCTATGTGTATGTGTATTGTGTACCTACTACCTACATAGCTAGTACATAGAGCTACAGAGCTAGTACCTAACTACCTATACCTACCACGAAATAGGTATAGGGAGCCGCTCCGTTAACGAGCGGCAGCGTAGCCAACCGCTAGATAAGATTTTTTTCCAAGTGGCCCGCTGCGGCGATAGATAAGTAGGTAGGTATAGCTATGTACTACATATACGCATATACGTACAATTGTACATATAGATAGGTTCCAAAGCAAAACAAGTAGTCTTTGGGTAAACGAAGACCAGGAATCGCAATTGCACTCCTTTATGGTTAGTTGGCCGTATCGCGGATTGCACGCAGTCGAGCTGCCGGTGCGGTGCTTATTATCGCGCCACGCCACGCCACGCCACCGCGAAAATACAAATGGTAAGTCTACGCGTATCGATACCTACGTCGCGTTGCCTCGTACACGTACACGTACACGTACAGGTACAGGTACAGGTACAGGTACAGGTACATACGAAGGCTGCTTCAATCGGGCGACGTTGTGTCGGTGTGTTCCATTTTTCCGTTCCTCCGCTTCGCTCCTTCTGTGTGGTCACTTTCGTCATCAACTAGGATTGAAATGTAACTTGACTCGAGGTTTAGAGCCGAACCACGACGAGCGCCATTCCAACGTATCTTTTATCAATCTTTCTTCTTCCGAATTCAGTTTCAAAAGCGTGGCTACGGCTTTGGTCAATTGTTGAGCCTGCGACGCAACACAAATAATGAAAAGCGATAATTAAAGCGTCGCGCGGATGTAGATAAGTCTATTATTTCATTACCTATCTATCATTATTTTACAAGCTTTTCAGAAGAAATTTTGCGAAAGATCGAGTCATTGGTTTCGGTGTAATATGATGAAATTCAAAGGGAGGATTTTTTTCGATTTTCCCCCATGCGTGTACCCACTACCCACTACCTTTATGTATACATACATAATATACCATATATAGGATAAATCGATCGGGCCTACGGCCCTCGTAAAATGGCGTCCACATTAGAGCCAAAAATACAGGAACCTAGGCATTCATTTTTTTTTCACACACCGGAGCGCTCGCAAGTTACCTACAAATATAAGTGCGTAATTTTAAATTGCATCCTTTAAAAATTTCGAAACTCATTTTTTAAATTTTCATCATTCAATTTCAAAACGAATCGTAAAAAATTATAAACCGTACAAAAATCTCCGCCCTTCAACGATAAGTAATACTTAATTAATCGCACTAAAAAATATGACCTGCAACGAAATCAAGCTGAAACGGTTGCCTACATTTTCGAAGTTTCCTAAGTACCTACCGCCACGAAGACTTTTTCAATCATACGAAAAAGCGTGCACAAATGAAAGGAATTAACGCGCCAAAGAGCACAAACGAATAACCTCAACTTCACTCCTCCGTGCGAGTCTAAATCTTTGATTACCTACCTGTTAATGAAATACCTATACGGTATACTCTCGGGGGCGGGCGACACACGTTATCACACGCGTCGCCACATGGCTACTTTTTTCACACATACCTTATTTCAGAACCAAAAACCATTTGAAACAAATGTAAATATTTCGCAACTTTGTCGCATTCTGTCGCATTTCATGTCAAAAAATTTTTGCAACTACAAATCATATTTGCAACCGTTGCAATTTAGGTCTCGAATTGAAAAAGTGACGTTAAAATCATCAAAAAGTTGCATTTTTCGAGCTTCATTTTGCAATCGAATGCAATTTTTTTAAAACTCGCACGATGGGTAAGCGGAGCATAAAAAATGGACTTTTCACAACAATGCAAAACACGAAGAAAACAATTTTCACGATTGCCATTCCCATTTGAAATACTTGGGACGAATTTGGACTTGGTTGTTGTTTTTTTTCAGTCCATCGATCGAAATATTTGTATCTTGTCGAAGAGAAAGGGTTCTGCGCCAGGAGGTGCGACTTGAAGTTGCGGTGTCACCATGAATGCTACCCACATTCTGTATATTCGCGCAAAATTGTGCAAAACAAGGCTGACCTATGAGGTAGTAATTGCGCAAACCCGTACTCGAAAAAAACAACGATTGGCACTTCTTGCTTTTTTTTCTAAATTCATTTTTCGGGTTCCGTGTACACTTGTACAGCATTTTATACGCGCCACCCTTGGGAGAGAGAGAGAGAGAGAGAGAGGGAGGGATGGATGGAGGGAGGGAGGGAGGGAGGGAGGGAGCACAAGCGAAAATAGAAAACAGATGGTACACAAAAGAACACAAACGATTAACACATTTTCCTACACTCTACCTCGAATGGTCGGTCAATAATTTCTTACGCCCCTCAAAAACTTTTTCAATTATACGGGAAAGAGCGAAGAGGGATGGGGAAGCACAAACGAAACGAGTTCGTGTACATAAGAACATCGACGAACCACAAACGGATGACCTAATTTTCACCCCCCCCCCCCCCTTCACACACGGACGGACGGGAGGGCGGGAAAAAATGGCCCTGCCAGTTTTTGTGTTTCTTGTATATTTGAGCGCTAGCAAATGATTACCTAACGTAGGTGTAGGTCTAGGTACTCACTAGGGTAGGCCTAGGTAGGTAGGTACTAGGTAGTTAGTTGGTACGTACGTACTTCGTATTCTGAACTAGTGAGAAATTTGATTAAAACGTGCTTCATATATTTGAAATTGATATCGTCTTCCGTACTGTCACAATCGTTATTATGATCGGCGTTGTTGTAACTGCAACTGTTGTAGTTTACTGCGTTAGTGGCTGTACTGCTGCTTTTCAGTTCGTCTTGAAACGTCTTTTTCACGTCGTTCAAGTTTTGTTGGAGAATACGTATCGACTGCGAAAAACATAGCACCAGTTCAACCGATTATCGCATCGCGTAGGTAGTAGGTAGTAGGTAGTAGGTACTAGGTACACCCAAATAAACAACTACTAAAGTAAGTAACAGCTAACGATAACAACGAAACTTGATACAGCTGGTACTAAGGTCGGGCGTGGGCAGTAGTAGACATCTCTATCGAGGTTATTTTGAAGATAAATCCAGAAAGTAGGTACGATAACGATATCGAAAATCTACCCAGTGTCCAGCTCTAATATGTAGGTAGTAGGTCTAGGTACTCGAGTGCATTACCTCACACCACACCACAATTCGCTGTAGGTAGATAGGTAAGTATAAGTACCTATACGTTGATGAGACGCGAAAATACATACTTTTACCTGTACCCGGGAAATAAGCGAGCGAAAATTCGTACAACAGAGAGGTCTAATATCGAAATGAAAGTATAGGGCAAAATCGAACAAGAAATAAATATATGCACGCGTTTACGCGCATGCATCGTATACCAATTACTAATACCATACCAACCATCATACGTAGGTCTAGGTGTGTACTGTGTAGCTGTGTGCATAAATAGGTGTATGGTATATTTACTTTATTTTTATCGACGATTTCATTTTCGAGTTCCTTGACTTTTTCGGTCAACTTTTGTTCGCTCGCGACGTGGCTATCAATTTGTAATTTCTTCAAGTTCTGCGAAGAAAAATTAAAAATTAAAAGTCTAATCTACCAATAATTATTATCCTCTCGGCCATGATTTTTGTTTTTCGGATTAGCGCGTTTTTGAAATACAGTACATAATTACGTAGATGTACCCATCTGTCAGTACATAGGTATCTGTCTAAGTATACCTAACTAGTAACGACATGTAGGTATTGTAGGTACTTGTACCAATGGGCCGTCGTTCACGTACAGTGGTACAGTCTACGTAGGCATTAAGCAAACGATTTTCAGAGTTTATCGAAAAAAATTTTAAAAATGAATATAGGTAGGTACCTTACCTAAATGAAAAATGTTTTAAAAATGCACACACGCGTACACAAACAATCTCAACCTTTGATTATGAGAAAATACAATTACCTATATAATATAATCGGCAGACGGCTATAAAAATTGTGGGCCATTAAAATACCTAGTTTTTGATTGTATTCGTACAAGCTTTGGAAATAAAGGTTTATTCACCAGCATAGGAAATAAGAAATAAGAATTTTTTTAACCAATAGGAATAGCAGCGACATTGCGAGAAATGTTTGGCTATGTTTAGGTACAGTCAATTTTGATTGGGGGTGTAATCACAGTAAAGTTCTTATTTCTTAATTCTCATTTCTTATTTCTGATACTCGTGAATGAACCCGTATCTACTGGAAAATTCGTCGCAATTTCTAATTTTTCGTACTTGCGATTTGCGATGTTTGCGAATGCACCCTTGCTGTACGAACCGTTCAAAGATTCGACCTCATGTCAACGAAGGCGGCGGATTTTCCAGACTTGCGGTCAACAGAAACGCCAACTCCGTCCACTAACAATACGGGATTGGCGATACTTATCGTTATCTTAGTTATCGCAATTATTATAACGCCGATATGTATCCTGTTGCTCGAACCAGTGATCAGACGAAGGTTGCGAACGGAACAGAGCGCTGACGTTGGCGCTGGCGTTGGCCGAGAAAGAACAACGACTACAATGATAGAAGCAGCAGAAGAAGCGGACGTAGGAAGGTGACTGTAGCAATTGCCAACAGTTGGGTTACGCTGCCGCAACACAGCGAGTAGGTACCGAGCTACCGACATGCTACGCATTAGGATGTTTCATGTGACATTTTTTTCGAAATTTAACGGTGCCTCCCCGTCCCCCCTCCACCTCCATTTTGTTCCTTTTGATGAGAAAAGACACGCATAAAAATTTTAGCCGGGAAAAATTATTTCGAGTGATGGCGCAAAGGAGCTAAAAATTCGCCATAGGTATAACATACCTACATAATGTGAAAAATGGTCTGAGAATTCAACAATTCATTTAGCGTGTGAATTTTTCGCCTTCAAGTTGAAAATGAAACAAAAAATTGTTTAAAAAATTCGCTGTCAAAAAAACGAACGCAAAATTCATTATTTTCATGTCATTGAAAAAAAAAAGTAGGTAGGTAGAGGTACCTACTTCCTACTGAACATCGCGCGAGCGATAATCAACCTGGCGATAGTTTGATGGGCTAAGGGCTATTCATGCAATCGCCGGACAATCATATTCGTAATCGTAATTTTTCCTTTCTAGCGCCACCGTTCAATATTATTTCGACTTTGACGTGAGAATGAGATAACACGCTAACACGTACCTGCTGAGCAGTTTCGAGTTGCTCTTCGAGGCTGGCGATTTTTTTGAATAATTCTTCGTTTTGAATTTGCTGTTGCTTCAGCTCCTGTTCCGTGAGTTGTACCAGTTGCGATACTTCGGCGTTGCGCAATAAAGTTTTATCTTTGACGTCTTTCTCTTTCTGCAAAGCGATCGCCAATTCTTGCGCGTATTCCTTCATTCTGGCCATTTCAACGTCCAGAGTGTTATTTTTGTTCCATTCTTTATTCATCGATTCGTCGTAAATACGTCTGGATTCTTCGTTGGACGATCTTAACGCTTCGTTTTCTTTCATCAAAACTTGCAAACGTTCGTTCAATTCGTTGCAGTATTTATCACCGCCGTCCACGGCACGTTCGTCGTTGTCGACCTGCGCAAAATTAACACCGATACCGTACAAAAATTAGAAAACAATACTAACGAAATGCGACGCGACGCGACGCACACAGCTAACAGCTCTATCATTACGATATCTACAACCTGTCGCGCTGCGCCGCGCCGCCGCCAAGTAGGTAGAGGTAGTAGGTATAGGTACACACAACAAAAGTTACCGTCGCGTCGGTATGCATGTACGTCTACGTAGTACGTAGTACGTAGTACGTACTACGTACATCAAATACACAGGCAAATAATAAGCGTACCGGTACTTAATCGTAATCGGTATTACAAATAGATGGGGTAGCATGCAAAGCGACGACGCGACACATGCATAAAAACCGAGTTGCATACGATATTTTTCGTTATAGAGGGAGTAAAAGGCGAGTTTGTGCAATGTGCACTCGAGCGATTCGCGATTCGCGAGAAGGAGTAAAAGTAGATTTTTACTCCCTCTATAACGAAAAAACAATTATAACGCGGCGCGCGGCGGCGTTGCGTCGTCGCGTCGTTCTATTTACGAGAATTTTCAGCTTCAGTTTTTTTTCGCAAACAGACACTGTCTACCAGAGTATTACACATCGAATCGATCGAGTCTAATAAGTAGGCGCGTACCTAATGGGGAAGCGATAACGATAACGATAACGATAACCGCAATGACAACAGCAACGGCAACGACAACGACAACGACAACGACCCCGACAACAAAACAAATCTTCCAACACACGGCCAAGTAGGTATCTCTAGGTACCTAAGACCTATACGGTATCGCAGGTCTATCTATCTATAGAGTACCTATGCAGTAGGTAGTTAGGTATGTATGTATTGCCGCCACTGCGCTGCATGTTTACTTACGTATTAGGTAGATAGGTACCTAATACCTATACAATGATTCGCGACGCACGATACACGATACACGATACACGACATACACTCGAGGGGTTAGTAAGTACCTACTTAAGTAGGTAGCTAGGTACGTTAGTTTTCGAACACGTAGTCAATCGATAAAATGAAACGAAATTCGCAAAATTCGAAAATGAAAGCTTTTATTGTCGGCAGCAAACTAATTCGGTAAAATAAAATAACGCGAACGTAGAGGTTACTGGTTAGGTACGGTAGTGCGCAAGCATAGTAGGTAGCTAGGTACAGTGGAAACATATGTAGGTAGGTAATAAAAATAGTGATGATGATGATGATGATGATGATGCTAATGGCGATGCTAATCCTAATAATAATAATAATAATAATAATAATAATAATAATAATGAGAAGAAGAATAATACTAATTACATAGGTAGGTAGGTAGGTACTAATAAGTATAAATGTACTAACGATACAATCAACGAGAACGCACACGCGTACGCGTACTTATTCAAAACATCAACAACAAAAATAAATAAATGAAAAATACCGATAAAATGTGCAAAATTTCGACTATCGAGATCTACTCGTGCGATAAAGAACAGAAGCCTGAATTTTGGTGACGCCGCGCCGGCCGCAGCAGCACAGGTACATCAAAATTACAAACTTACAGAAGCGTACTGCAAAAAAAAAAAAACGAATTTACCGTGGCGTTAGAGCGAAAAAATACGGCGTACTATTCGGATCGCCTCTCTTTCCCCTTTGATTTCGATTTCATATACGTCCCTCCCCCCCCCCCCACACACACACAGAATATGTAGAAAAAATTCGCCTCCAGATTCCATCATTCGAACGAGAGCGAGCGAATGAAGAAATTTTCTCAATTAAGTAACTCGAGTAATGTAATCGCGGCGCCATCTTTTTCGATCAAAACCAAAAGTTTGTTCAGCAAAAGGAAAGAAAAAAGAATTGGATGGAAGCAAAAATGATGGTAAAGATTAATGTACTCGATTCGACTCTCGCGTTCATTTTTCTGCCTCTTCGTCGATTTACTTACTTAGAAGGTCGTATGCCGCGCCAACAAAACATACTTACGAGTGACGCGTATACAACCGTACATCTAGATCTAGGTATACCTAGTACCTATAAGTGTGTATACGCGAGAGCCTGATGCCTGGCGGCGATTGGCGAGTACGTAAGTCAAGCAGCCGCATTTGTTTGAAAAAGAGAACAGAAAACACGCGGCGTTCAACAGAAAAAAAAATCGCGAGCGTTGCTCAGGGCGGGCGCGAAAGACACTGACTACTGACACGGCGAATTCGCCATCGCATCGCCGCGCCACGCAGCGTGTGTTTCAACTCACATTTGCAACGGCCAATTCTTTCAGTTCCAACGCCAAACTGTCTCTCTCTTTGGCTAATTTCTCCAGTTTCCTTTCTAAAATTTGCCGTTCTTTCGCGAATTCGTCCAGTTTGCATTCGAGTTGCGCAATTTTTTTTTCAGCGTTTCTGCGTTCTGTACCTTCTTCGCCGGCTTGACGACTTAATCGGCCAACCTGTAATCAAACAAATTTGCCTTCACTTATCGGCGCGAGCAGTCAGTAAACTAGGTAGCTGTAGCTGTAGCTGTAGCTTGTACGGCTATTCGTGTAAGTACCTAGTACCTATGTACTTATACATATGCATCAACATCGATTTACTCGTTACTTACCTGCGTTTCTAATGCAGCGATTTTATTACTCCACGACGTTTTGATTTCTGTTAAATGTAGATGCGCTTCTTCCAATCGACGTTCCAATAAAGCTCTTTCTGCCACTAAACCTAGAGCAATTCGATTCTAGCGGTAGAATGCGTGAATTCTGCTCATTATACTCGATATAAGTAGGTACCTACTGGGTACACACACCATTTGGGTAATTTCACCTACATATTCTGTAAGTACCATGTACCATGTACCATGTACCAAGACCTGCAGACGCGTGTACCTACTTAAAAAAATGCAGGTACATATTTTCTGCTGTGTCGCGTCGCCGTATCGCACGTTGTACGTAATACGTACGAGTATGTACGCTACGTAGGGTCTAGATACCTCAATTGGCGCGCAATCGTTTTGTAGGTTGAGCGCGACACGGCGACACGACACGACGCGGGCGGCTCGGCGCGGCGTGCCGTTCGCGCTACGTAACGTAGGTGTAGGTGTAGGTGTAGGTGTAGGTACTCTACTCATTAGGCAGCTAACTAGGCCCAGCCAGGAGTACTTATCTAATGACGCCGCGTCGCTCGTCCCGCGTCGCTCGTAATGGATTAATCGATCATTCAACTTTTGCAACGTCATGTCAGCTGATAAATGCACGTACCGTACCATACCATACCGTACCGTACCGTACCGTACCGTACCGTACCGTTATCGTACACGCTAATAGGTTGAGGTACGCAGCTACGCACACGCAGGTAAAACACGTTCTTTGGCAAATACGGTAGGTACTAGGTGTAGGTAGTTAGGTACGGTATTACATTATGTATAGGTACCTAGACCTACTAGCATTTCGTACCTATTCGTACGTTACGTTACGTTACGTTGCGTTGCGTTGTGCGTGTTCCCCTCAGCAATTATGAGGTTTCGGTAATCGTAATCGTAATCGTAATCGTAATCGTAATCGACGCGTAGATACCTAGTCGTATTCGGCAATGAATAGGTAAGTAAGGTCTCTTGGTCACTTACTGCCAACTCTTTCATCTGCGGAAAGTTGAGCGCCCAAAGCTTGACAGTCGGCTTCGGTTCGATGAGTCAACACGCTGATACGTTCTTCTAAGCGTCTAACAGTTTCCTCTTTCTGAGCCAGTTGCGACGTCAAGTTCCATCTTTCTTTTTCGGACGTATGTCGAAGACATTCCAAATCGTCCTTCAAACACAAAATTTTACGCCTTCTTGAAAAAATCATTTTCAATTTTCGCCGCGGCCCGCGCGGCCGGACACCGAATGCCCTTTGTCTTCGAGTAACCTTTTTGTTTTTGGACTCTGCACGTCTACCCGTACCCATTACCCATTACCCATTACCCAGTACCCAGTAACCACATAAATGGACACAAGTCAAAGTCACAATCCACATTCGCGGTACCCGCATCGGCACGATACAGACGATGTACACGCACGTAGGTGTAAGGGGCTGCACATACTACATAAGTGTAAGCGTAAGCAGGTACTAGGTAGCTAGGTAGCTAGGTAGCTAGGTAGCTAGGTACCTAGCTACCTAGCTACCTACTTCGTCACTTAGGTACGTTAACCTTACACGTAGATACGATACCTATGTGTACCTACACTAGGCACCATTAGCAGTTAGCACATAAATGGTACAAGGTAGAAGGTACCGTACCATACCATATGTAATGTACGGTATGCGTAATTGTGTATAGCAGTATAGCAGTAGAGCAGTAGAGCAGTATAGCAATAGCATACACCAATGTACATCTACATACGAGTAGTACATAGACATAGCATACGTTATGTAGGTACCTACTACATACTGTACATACCTTATACCTAGACCTACAACACCACACACAGACGCAGACGCAGACGCAGACGCAGACGCAGACACGGACACACCTATAGTTCGAGTAAGTACTAAGTACCTACACCTACATGCCACATATGTACTACATAACTACATAGACATAGGTACCGTACGGTACCTCTACCTATATGTACCTAACTACCTATAATTGTGTACTGTGTAGCCAGACGCCAGAGCCACAGCCACAGCCACATACCCACAGTACAATAATACACATCAGGTCAGGCTACATACTATATGTAGGTATGCATATATATTCTCTCATTTCTGAATCGGTGAAATTTATCAAAAATCACTGAAAAACAGTCAGAATTAGAGCACAGTAATAAATCAGTGAAAATTCACTGAAAAATCTATGAAATTCTTTGAATAATCGATGAAAAATCGCTGAAAATCAGCGAATTTCACTGCATTTCCCTGTGCCGAAATTCTGACTGTTCATCAGTGATTTTTCACTGATTCGAAATGAGAGAGTAGGTATAGAACCATACACTCAAAAAAATAATAAATAAATTTTATTAAACGTAATAATAAAAAGGCACCATTCTCAAAACTAGTAAAATTTATTCAAAAAATAATAATATTTATCGCAAAATTGACAAACTTTATTTTCTATGCAATAAACTTTACCAAATTTCGTGATAAATTTTATCATTTTTTTTGATAAAAATTGCTAATTTTGCGAATGGTGCCCCGTTATCATTTTTTTTGGATAAACTTTATTTTTTTTTGATAAAATTTATTATTTTTGGATAAAATTTATTTTTTTTGAATAAAATTTATAATTTTTTGCAACACTTTCTATTCATTTTTCATTCTGCATTTTTCTCAGTGAGATATAGCTATCGGTGTAGGTGATACCTCTATGGTAAGATGGTAAGGTACCTACATTACATATTATGTATGTAGGTAGGTAGGTAGGTAGGTACCTATAGGTATTCGGAGATAAATATCGTACGTACCATACTACGTACGTAGGTATGTAGTAAGTAGTAACTAGTAAACAGTAACCAGTAAGCAGTAGGTATAATAGGTATACGTAATATGGTACTTTGTTTTGTACTTGAACCAGTTCAAAGTACGCAATACAGTACCATAGGTACGCAAGCTGCAGCTGCAGGACAGGGTAAAGCGGATTTTGGAAAATTTCTTTATTTTACCTACCTACTAATTCTCTAATACCTACATATATCGTACACTAAGTGGGGCCTCTTTCAGAAAATTTTTCAGCTCCCCCGGACTCAAAAGCAGCAGTTATGGATCCTCTAAAGTAGGATCATTTTCGAAAAATATGCATTATTTCAAGTTTTGCAAATTGCGCGCATCCGAAAATCGGAAATAAGTCTAAGAAATAAGTGTTTGGCAGTTCTCGCGTTAGACCTGTACGATTGGTTTTTCGTTTCGAAACGTACTTTCGGTTCCGACCAGGGCTTCGAAAATTGGCAGGTTGTTTTGTTACGTCTTGTTTTTGAGATTTAGGTATTCAGTTTTGAACCGTTTTTGCGGTTTTAACCAAAAAACGAAGTGATAAAATCGATAAAGATACCCACGCCTACGTTAAACGTAAGGGCGAGCGTGAAATTTACGATCTAAACGTATAGGAACCAGTCAATCATTACCTATACGGTATCTTTTCGAAAAGGTCAATCCATAATAAACTATAAACATCGTTAAACTAGTAAAATTTTCGCAGCGAGTAACTCGTAAATTCTTCGATTTTTGGCCAGCGCAGCGTTTAATTAAGATTTGTAAGAAATGTGCAGGGGCAGGGGTATACCCGCACACCGGCACAGGTAATACTGTGCTGAAGTAACTTGTTTGATTTTATGACATCTAAGCACGAGTCACCGCGTCGCGTCGCGTCACGTCGCGTCACGGAAGCTGACCACTTACTTCGGCCACTTTAGGTACAAACTACAAACCGCGTGCAACCAAATTTTGGCTCTACTATTCGTCAACGTAATTTTAACTTTTCGTATATATAATGAAAGATGTATTTTGGTTCTATTCGGGAGTTTACAGGTGGCAATAACCGGGGAAGTACACTGTTGCTCACTATTCGCCCTGTATTCCATCCGTGCATAGCTGCATAGTGCATACCGACAAGGGAGCTACCCGAGGTCTGACACGCCAAAAACAAAATTTTTTTGCAGGCTTGTACATAGAACATCGCAAGAAACTTCCACATCCAAAATTTCCGCACCTACAGTTGACTTGGGAAGGAGTTGTGGGGTTTTGAATTTCGAAAAATCTCTTAATACACCGAAAAAATTACAAGAATCTAAATAACTCGCCTCCATACGGTATTTAGAAGATAAAATTTTATGTATATCATGAACTACCCTCGGTATAGGCCATCTATATAGTGGTGGGGTAGTCACCGGGATCTGCATGTAGGCAATACCTACCTCAAGGATGAATTTTCACTCGTACCTTATACGTGAGAATTTAAAAAAATTGAAATAGGTAACTTCGTAACTTACCTATAGCGTTTAGCAAGGTTATCAGGCTATTTTTCGAAATTCAAACCCCCATTACTCCTCCCCTCCCCCAAGTCAACGTTAGGGGCCTGCAATTTCGGCTGTGCAAGTTTTTTGCCATGTTCTACAAGCCTGTAAAAAATTTTTGTTTTTGGCGTGTCAGACTTCGGATAGTTCCCTTGTAAGTAAGTTCGCGCCAGATCAAACAGTACTTGAATTTGCAGTTTTGCACCTTTCTTAAATGCGCAGATTCGCGTCTTAATAGCGCAGACTAGTGCCCAACATTTGTAGACTTTCGTAGGTGCCTGGCTACCTAGTACCTACCTACCCACTACCGAGATCTACCAAACGCCCTAATACGTACCAACAAATGTAATAATTGACGTAGATCGCAAATTCGGCGCTAACAAAATCGTTTGCTTTTCAGATGTTTCATCGTGCAACGAAGCTTCATTTACACGCGAAACCTTAAAAAAATGGTTGGAAATAGCAAAAAAAATTCCGATTCCCGATCTGCCAAATTTTCAACGCTCTGGTCGGAAGCTGAGCAAGACGCATCTCAAAACAAAAAACCAATCCCACAGGCCGAAGCGAAATCTCAAAATACACTTCGCGGACTATTAAAGATTTCCCATAGGGGCGAAGAATTCAAACCCTCGTTGTTTTTTTTCTTCAAAATGATCCTACTTGAAAGACCCAACGCTTCGAATTCCCGGAGTTAGGGGAGATGAAAATTATTCCGCGAGGCTCCCACTCGAAGCACACCGCATCGTATAAAAAAATTGGCCAACTTGTCCGAAATCCGCTGCACCCCAGTAAGCAGTCTTTTCGTAACTGCTTACTGTTTCTGCTTAATATGCTTACCAGTTGCTGTTAACAACGTTGCACGATGCTTGCTTCATTTATGCAGGTCGCTAACCGAACGTACATGTACATGTACATATACATATGTATGCGTAACCACGAAAAATAAGCGTTAAAACAACGGCGATCCACACACACACACACACACACACACACACACACACACACAAACACACAACGTAAGTACTTGATCCCAACAAAATAATAGGTACCTACTACCTAGTACCTACGTACGTATTATACACACATAAATACATATGTATAAATACGTACCGAGTACCAACGGAATGTAAATAAAAAATAAAAATATACACTCGCGAGCGGGTAAAGCGATAAGTAGGTATAGGTACTAGATACGCAAACTTTACAATACTCTGGTAGAAAGGTAGCTAGTTTTATGAACTATCGCAGAAGCGCAGTGTTTACGCCCTTATCACGAACCTACCAAGTAAAGTACCAACCTATACTACCCATCCCGTAGTATGTATGTGCTAACATAATGCACACATTTTACATACGGAACGAGCGAGTAAAATTAGCTAGATATGTAGTGCGCGCCAAGTGCTACGTAGATCGGTGGAATTGGAGACAAATTGCGGTACAGCACTGGCACGGCAGTAAGCGCTTACATACCTAATTTGTTATTAGTGGAATTGAAACGATAAAAACTTTCGAATAGTCATTCGAGTGTTGGTAAACACGTTCGTTCAAGGTTCGTTCACGTTTGTAATCTCAATTCGACATCCAACTTCATATTCGGAAACGCGATCGCGCGAGATGTCGTCAATTCTTTCTATCTACATACAGCGAAGAGTTCGATAACTAGTTGTATACGCGACACGCGAGAATTGGCAGACGCAACCCAACTACGTAGAACTATGCGAGTGATCAGCGTAAAAGCCGTGGCGATGGCGCAGCCTCGCATAAAAATAAAACCGAGGTAACGCGGCTGGTTCGCCGACGAATACTTATGCAACGTTAGTGGAGAAGCAGCGAATAAAGCTTTCAAACGTTCGGAATCTGATAAATGAATCGAGCAAATTTTGTTTTCGTAACGCAACCCGGTCAGTAACAATTCTGCGGCGGCGGAGGACAAAAATAAAGCAGAGCGGAGAGTAATCGATATTATTGGCGTACTTGGCAGGCGTTGATTCGCTCTTCCAGAGGTCTTAAACGACAAACTTCGTGTTTCAAAGATTCGACGGAAGCGAGCGCTTCTTTCAAAGCTAATGAATTGGAATTATTTTCTTCTTCTTTGGCCAGAAGCTACGAACAATTAACCAATAAAACGAAATAAGTTGGCAAATAAGTAACAAATACGTGCTTCGTGATATTTCAATTGCAAGGTACGTTTTCGTCGACCAAAGATCTAAGATGAAAATACTCGTATTCTTTTTTTTTGAGGGGATGGGGGGGGGGGGGTGTAGGAGAATCGAATTGATTTACCAGTTGTTTGATCTTTGTAACCTCTTGCTTTTGGTACATTTCCAATTGCTCTTTTTCTTCTTGACAGCGTTGAAATTTAGTCTTGTACTCTGAACAAAAAAAAAACAAAAAAAAACCGCAAACGTAAGCGTATCAAGACATTCTCTGCCGAATAGAACGATACGTAAAGGGCGAAAAGAGCTCAATTATCACAAATAAGTATAGGTACATTATTAGTTAAAATATCGTCGTCACCGGTGTAACGACGATGTGCTGGCGAAATATAGGTAGCAAACTGGTGACAGTGGTGACCGACACGAACAGACCACTCTAACCGTTTAAACGGCACAAGCACAATTTACGAGGTAAAATATACGCTACGCAGCGACGCAACTATTTTTTTTACCGAACTGCGCGTACCTTCAGTTAATAGCAGGGCTTCCTGCAATTCTTTGGTTTGTTTGAGAAGGTCGCTAACGTATTCTTTCTCTTTTTCTCTCCATTCTTTTTCCTTTTCGGCAAATTGAACTGCGACCAAACTGGCATCGATGTCACCTTCGTCTACTTCGATTCCGGGATCTTCGATTGGATTCGCATCAACGCAAGACGAGTTTTTCTGCAATTGAAAATCAATAGTAGATTAGGTAAAGAATAAATACTATCGTTAGTTCAGCCGGAAGGACAACACCTTCGAAATGTGGTGCGCCGGACCGCACCGTCGCTTACCGTTACCAGGACAGAATGAGTAAATTTCGGCTCGTTTTCTTCTTTAGCGCTTAAATCCGATACGGCGCTGTTGATGCTACCTTGCGAACTCTGCCGAGAATGCTGATTGAATTTTTGGCCAAATAGAGAAGTCGCCCCGACGGAAAATCTAGGCAACTCAGTTCCAGTTTTTTCACGGATTTGATTCTTCATATTGTTGAACATGTTCGAAATAGCGAATACGATGCTCGGTTGTTGTGAGGCGTGTTCTTGATGATTTTTATGTATTTAAGAAAATTTCAACTCCGAGACTATGCAACGGTTACGTTTACGAAAACGATCGCAATTGTCACGTTATCGAATCGTAAGCAATTGAACTCGACCGTGACGAATAACAGATTGACTGGAAGTAAAATTTATCGCTACGTATGTGGCAAACGTATCTTGCCGAATGAACGATTGTACTCGAGAGGCGGCCACCGTGGCCACCGATGAAATTTTACTAAACAAAATTCGTAGCGTATAAAAATTAAAGCAAACCGTATGAAATAGCTAAGCTACGCCACCAGAAATTTCAACAAAAATTTCGCCGATCGATAATGTAGGTAATAAACTTGCAATTTTGAAAACAATTCCAACTTTGACTCGATGATATAAATAATAAAATATTAAATTATAAAAATAATTATCATTCAACATTCGTCAAATCGAATCGAATTTAGATAACGACCGCGAACAATACGGGTGGACGTGGAATGGAAAGACCAATAACGGTAATAATGGTGCATAGCCTCGGCGAAAAATATTTTTCATTTTTTTTCAGTTTCCAAAAGCAATTAGCCAATTATTCGATACTTATTATTTTTTTATTTCAAAAATGTAAAAAAGCTACGTATGTTGTATTTTTCTTTCGATGCTGTGTTTTTCAAAAAAATTCTTTCCATCTTTTTGAAACTTTTTTTGTAAGTTTTTTGTTTTCGGGTTACGGTTACGGTTACGGTGCGTTTGCGGTGTTCCGGGCAAACGTTTGTTGTTTTTTTTATCAATTGTTTTTATTATGATTGTACATTTTTGTAAACAGTAAACACTACGCTCAAATTATTCGAAAGATTTAACGGTCAAAGTTCAACTTTCGGTTGGAGCGGAATTATCATTGTCATTCGCTCTTCAACTTTTCCTGACTAAAATTTCACGTCAACGAGAAGGAGAATGTCAGTGATGGTTCCATTTTGTAAATGTCCCGCGTAAGTTAGTAATTGTAACAAATTCAGATTTTGTGTCGACGAACGTTGAGACCGGTATTCCATGTACAAGAAACAGACTAGCCCTTCGTAAGTATGGCACTCCATTACTTGGAAATAATACGGTTAGAAGCGAAGAAAAGTCTTTATTTTCGCTTTGAACGCTATTTTCATTTTCGATACTTTTAACGAGTGATTTTCACGTAATCACGTAGCATGTAAATTTCGATGTATCCCCGTGGAACGGCGTTCGGGCGTTGTGCTTGCCGATTATTCGTAGCTCGTTGCGTACCGAAGTTTCAACGATACCTTCTATTAGTTTGTTAGTTCGTTTCTGGTTAATAGTAGAACGCAATCACCAGTCGACCGCTAATTTACTATTTCCGCCATTCCCATTATGTTACTTCTTAGGTATTGTATTACGGTTCACGGGTGCATGTACAGTACGACGTGACGCAACGCAACGCAACGTAAGGACGACAACGATTGATGAAATTGCAATTGGCGATTGATCGGAATCGGATATTAAATTAGAACGGGTAATCGGCGGCGTTTTTCAAATATTTTCGTTCTAACGCTGACGGTGAGCGTGGAGCTACCGGCATCGGCACAGAGATCGATTATTTTGTATTTGTAGTTTGTACTGCTGCTGGCGCCATAGAGAATCGAGACCTACTGAACGGCTCACGAGTTACAATTGCGATCGTGCTGCGTGAGAAATCAAGCGCCGCGTCAGCTACGCGTAAATGTAAATAATATTTATATCATATCGCGAGCACTGCGAATGCGAATCCTCGGAATCAAGCTCAAGCGATGGCGATATTTGCGAGCGTTACAGGTGGCTGGTGGCACCGGTCCGTACCTGGAGTGCATACGTCCAGACGTCCAGACTTACTATTTATTGTAAATGTAAAATATGGAGATGCGAGTGGTAGTAGGTCTACGTACTTACAGATTCGAATATATGCCCCCTCCCCGCCATACTTGCAAAATAGTACCTACGTATGTATGTAATACTAATACATACGCATGATAATGATAACTGTGCTACGCCATACTATACGTGCACGGTGTACGGCGGTGTACCTATTTGTATATTAATTCTCGCTCACGCGCAGTTTCGCCGTCTCGACGTTGAGCTGATGTTTTTCTCGTTTCCTCGCTCTTCAGATACGCGAACAGCTGCGTTGCGCGTTGCGTCGCGTCGTATCACGTTCGATTAGAACTGAACTACCCATGAAGTAGGAATGGGATAGGGATGCTGCGTGCTGCGTATAACGTCGTTGCATCTGCTCATCTGCTGTAGATACGTCGATGTACTAAAGTATGTGTGTGTGTGTGTGTGTGTGCGAGTGTGTGCAGTATGTCGACGCTCGACGGGCCAGTCGGTATGCCGATGCCGTACCAACGTAGTACGTACTACGTAAAGTCGTAAACGTACACTCTATCAGCTGCGTGTCAGCGAGAGCCTGTCTCATGTACTACACTTTTAAAAATGTTTTTTAGGTAGCTGTTAGCGACTAGCTACTAGCTACTAGCAACTAGCTGCTTACTGCTGGCTGTCTAACTTCTAGCTGTCAGCTGTGCCTGTGCCAGTGCCAGTGTTGGTGCCAGTGTCAGTGTCAGTGTCAGTATCGGTGTCGGTGTCGGTGTTCTATATGTACATTACGTAGGTGTGTGGCTGTGTGGTGTGCATATTATGCGCAGCTTGTCCGATTGTCGTCTTTACCCTACGTCCGTTTTTTAGCAATGTTTTAAATTTATGTGTAGGTATCTTATCTACATACTACGTGCAAGCGAGATGGATTTTTAGTATTATTATTTAATCAATATTCCGTACATACACATACTAACATTAACTGATAACTACTGCTACAGCTACACTTATACTTACCCTTACCCTTACCCTTACCCTTACCCTTACCAATGCTTAACCTTAAATAGATACTTGAGATACGCCATGCCACGCCGCTTGCGCCTCCCGTACTTATAATTAGTACTTTTAATTTTTTACATACCAAGTATTATCCGTAAATAATTTTGGTACGTGGGTCATTCTAAAATTTCGCAGAAATTCGTCTAGGAATTTTTAAAAAATTTTAAACATTTTTTTCTGAAAAATTTTGATCAGAATCGTTAATACTAGTGTGCCAGATAACATTCACATGCTCACACAACTGGAAAACAAAAATAGATTTTCCCCATGTAATTTAAATGGGGAATGCCACGACGAGGACATCCACGACGAAGGACAAAATTGTAGAAATGTCCAAATTGTAAGAAAATAATGCGTTTTGAGGAAAAACCAACTATTGCATCGAAAACTGGTTCACCTTCTTATTTTGAGGCAGCTTTGAAAAAAATGAAAAATTGAGGTATAGCCTCACAATGAAGAGCCACGACGAGGACATTTCTGTGTGCCGAATTATAAATTTGGAAACATTTTTCACGAAATCGTTATTATTATGAACACCGAAGTCAAATCTACAGCTGGACAGTAATTTTATGATGTCAAGGTATCGACTCGACCAATTGTTGTATTCTAAAATAACCAACTGTCTCTCTCAGCCTTTCGAGAAAAAAAGCCACGACGAAGGACCAAAAATTCCGTACGCTACTTTGAGCTTTTAAAAATGTGCTTCATCGACTTTGAAATATGTTTTAAACGTCATAATAAGTAATATGGGACCTCTCTGCATTAAGTTGGTGCTATAGTTCAGCTTGGAAAGTTGCGATAGGAGAGAACAGAAGTATTTTGACTTCAGCGCGATATCAAGTACAGGCCACGACGAGGACATTTGGACTACTTTTTTAGCCCCCTCGGGGACAGGAATATTTTTTGCTCCATTATTTTCGCAGGAATATGTAGGGGGGATGATTATCTATCTATACATTCCAACCGCATTGTTCCAGCATGTATATTTCCTGAGATAATTACTCCGTACAGAGTTTTCTGCGAAAATTTAGAATCACCCACGTACGTACGTACGTTCGTATATATCTACCTACCTACCTACCCTACCTATCTAAGTACCTACCTAATTGTAATTAAGTAATTAGTAATTACATTTATACATAGGTAAGGTATCTAGGCAGATATTTACGTATGTGTACATGGGGGTATAGCGTATCGGTAAAGTACGCGTACGTATAGTAGCATGTAGCACGTACTACGTACGGTACGTAATCAACTGTACGAGCATAACTACCTACGCGCTCACGCGTTGTACGCGTAGGTTGAAATTTTATTGTAGCTCTCGCCAGTCGCCACCGCGGATTGAAACACCGAAAGTCGCGTCGGCGTCGCGTCGCGTCGCACGGCTCGCGCCCCATCCGTCCCTACCGATATCGTTGAGTTCACTGGCGTCATTTCCGCCGTCATCGCAGCCGCGTACGCGTATAGCCGCCGACTGTACACTGTACTGTAAGAGTATCATTGTTAATGGGTTCGGGTTACGCCATTACGCTTACGGGTTACGGGTACAGTACGTCTAGTACGTCCAGTACGTAGCTACCTACACTACACAGGTAGTAGGTAGTAGGTACGTGAACTTTGTATGAAATATGAATACTGATACTCGTATATGCTGATGTATAAATTTTTGTTTTAATAATTATTACAAATTCATTATCGTTACCGGATACCGGGACCTCATGCCATAAACCGAGTGGGTCTCGGATACATACGACTTCGAGTACCGAGTACAAATCAACGGAACAATACGATAATACTCGTATTAGTAACGTTATTGTAGTCCAGTGCAACATCAAACATCGCGTCGCGTCGCGTCGTTCGAGGAGTAGAGTTAACAGTATTAAGAGATAAGAGCTAAGAATAACCGCGTGAATCGCTGTTGCTGTTGTTTTGTGTTCCTACTTCCTACTTACGTTAGGCTAACGAGTAGTAAACAGTTTTGGCCGGACTCGCTGCGCCTTATATCAGTATTCACTTCACTAACTGCTGCTGCTGGAACAGGAGGACTCGGGCACGAATGCGTCGGGTCGTGTTCGTCTGATCGGCGCGGCGCGGCGCCGTAGTCGCCAGTCGGTAAGCGGGTGCAGTGCAGTGCAATTATGCTTATGCACTGTGCACTGTGCATAGAATGTGCGAGTAGCCGCCACGCTGCGTCGCGTCGTGGCCGGTTTCAAATTGTCGATGCTGCCCCTTTTCCTGTCAAGTACGTAGTATGTAGATGTACTCGTAGGTACTTGTAGACTTGTATGTACATACTACATACTCGCAATCGCAATTCACCCAGACCATGCTATGATACTAATTCACCACCTACAACGTACGACTACGACTACGACTACGACTACGGACTCTACGTCGCGTCGCTCGGCGGCGCGACGTATGTTTGTATTGTACTGTACCTAGCTACCTACTTACTCTCTTATTTCTATATCGGTGAAAATTACACAAAATTACTGGAAAATCGTCAGAATTGCAGCACAGTAATAATTCAGTGAAAAAATTTCACTGAAATCAAACAGTGAAAAAAAATGTTGGAAAATCAGTGAAAATTCAGTAAAATTTCTGAAATTCGCTGAAAAATCAGTGAAATTTTTTGAAAGACCAGTGAAATTTTGCTGAAAAATTAGCGAAAATTCTCTGAAAATCAAAGAATTTCATTGATTTTTTCTGCGCTGCAATTCTGACTATTTATCAGTGTCATTTCACTGATTCAAAATGAGAGAGTAGGTACTGGGTACACAGAGGCGTGACGAAGCAATATTTCTGGGGGGGTGAAGCTCAAATTTTCCCAACTATTTTCCGAGAAATTCCCAACTATTTTTCCTACTTCCCAAAAAAATTCCCAACTAGGTAATTTTTATCGTGGCTGCCCAGGTGTTGTGAAAAAAAAACAAATAAACACACTTGACAAAATTTCAAATTTCAACTTGAATGCAGCCTTGAGAGGCAGTGATATGGACAGAGACGAAACTTAGGCAAAAGTCTGAAGGGGTGAAAATAAAAGATTTGCTAGTTACATTTTCAAAAAAAGGGAACTTTTCATAAATTGCACGCAAGCCATTGCAATTTTTACCTTGTTTCAGTAAATAAAAAAATCTAGGTTAGACTAGGTAACATATGTATTGATAATTATTTTGTTAAGATTTATACAGATTTAATAATGTGTTGAGCCCGAGCGAAGCGAGGGCAAAATTTTTTAGCGAAAATAGACTTTCAAAAATTGAAAATTCAACACACTTCTCTCATTGAGATTTTCCAAAATGTGACCAATACTTTCGAATTCTTCTCTATTCCTGCTTTCTATCTTCAACATCGTGGTCACTGACATCACAACAAATAGAAAAACAATTTGCAAGATATGGAACGTAATATTTAACCCGAGCGAAGCGAGGGCAATTATTTTTTTTGAAAAATGTATGATAAAATAAGCAAAAGAACCACTATTCTGAATTCCTCTTAAAGATTTTTGAAAAGCGTGTCTTGAAAAAAAACAAAGGGGTTCAATAGTGATCATTTGGCGAAAAAGGGTGGCTTTAGTGACTAAGCGTGAAAATAGGGGACAGCCATTTAAAAGCTGATTTCTGTCTGAGGCCTGTAAAACCTATAATAAATGAGAAGGAAATTTTTTTTCCCCCTTCAAAAAGTATTCAATATTGTCTGAGATGGAAGATGAGAGTGTTCATATCATTGTAAGTAGGCGAGGGCGAAAATTTTTGAAGAAAAAGTATATACAAAAGCTGAAATTTTTTCATTTTTCAAATTAATAGGTGAAGTCCTCAACTCATACTTCTTAAGTAATTACGTTGGTTTGCCTTAGGTGTTGGTATATGCCCGAGCGAAGCGAGGGCTAAAATTTGAAAAGTTAGTGATTTTTAAAACAAAAATAATTATTTTTTCAATAGATTATTCTTTTGAAAAATTTCTGTTACTTCCATATAAAAAATTTGTGATTTTAAATGTTTTTTTAAACGAAATTTTAGTTATTTTACACAATTTGCAATCAACTTTTTCGATATTCTCAAGTTTTTTCAACGTTCCCAAGTACAACTTTTCAAAAACTTGGGAATTTTAACTTTTTTTGAATCTAAACTTGAGAGAATTGGAATAAGTTGGGAAAAAAGTTGGGAATCCCAACTTCACACAATTTTCCAAGTCCAAATTAGGGATTGTGATATTCTCAATTTTTTCAGCTTTCCCAAATCCAAACTTCAAAAAAGTTGGGAAAATTTGAAAAAAGTTGAAAATCTCAATTGTACCCAGTTTTCCTAAAATTTGATTTGGGATTGTGATTTTCTTAAATTTTTTCGACTTTCCAAAATTCAAACTGCGGAAAAGTTGGGACAAGTCCCAACTTTTCCCAATTTTCCCACTTTTTCCTGATTTTCCCAACTTTTCTCAACTTTGGAATCGTCTGGGGGGGTTACGCACCCCCCCACACCCCCCCGTTAGTCACGCCTCTGTGGGTACAGCGTCGCATCACGTCGCGTCGTCATCGTCGTCAACTTTAATATCGTTGCCAAATTCTCGAAAAAAAAATGAATACGTTTCCGGTTTCTCTTCGTAGGGAACTGTTGAATGTTGGCCGATCTCGCCACCTCTCATCAAAGCACCAACTATTTGTGACACAAGATTCGTAGGCGTTCACAATTAATGATTACTCGCATTTCTATAGGATAGGAATTGACTCACTGAACCGCAGGTTGTTGTTGTTGTTGTTGTTGTTGTTGTTGTTGTTGTTGTTGTTGTTGTTTTTCGAAAGTGGCCCTGCTTTGAAGTACCATGGCTCACCCTAACTCGGAGAAGGTACGAGCACCGGTTAATCTATAGTACGCGCTTTATGGCGAACCAGGCAAAGTTGAGAAATATTTTTTTAGTCCAGTGGCCAACTGCAAGTAAACGGCAAATGGTGGTAAATGCGTGAAATTTGATCAATAAACAAGGACGTCGTAAGAAATTTTTAGAGCGCGGCAGGCTATCGCCAAACCTCCCAGTAGGGGAAGGAGGGAAGGTTGATGGAGGCTTCCGCACCCTCCGGCCCCCTCCCCCTCCATTTTTGAAATCGAGCTATCGGTCTTTTTCGGTGTCATTTCCATTCGACTAAATCCCGCCGCGCCGAATTCAGGAATGTCATTATTTTCAAAATCCGAGGGAGGGAAGACCGTCGACTTTGAGATTACTCAACTCGCGTTTTCGCATTTTCCCTAAAAACTGCCTATAAGAATCGCATTTTGTTCAACTTTGCGCATCCGGCCGCGGCCGATCTTTCAACCGAAAGTACCTAGCTACCTACTTACAGGTAGTATTTATCTACAATTCTACATACACTACATATCACCTATTGAAAATATTAAAATGTCACTTACCTCGTTTTAAAGATAAATTCTTCCTCTTTCTATTGGTAGTTGGTACCTAATACCTATAGTATAGGTAGGTATAAAAAGTTGACTGTTTGAAAAACACTTGTTTAGTACGAATCAATTTCATCAAGTAGGAGGTACCTTTTTGAAAAAAGTTGTCAAATTTTTTAGGTGTCGCCGAAAAATCGTAAACGTCAAACTTTCGTTAAATTCACCCTGCCACAGGAATCTGAATAACTCGCAAATTCACCATGAACACATTCAAAGTAGTCACAATTGGGCGAAATGCTAGTCAAAGTGTCAAAAATCACCTCGCTCATTCCCTCCAGATGGTAAACGGGGTACCTGTGGGCCAGTGTTCAATGTGTTGAACCTGCACTACTCGGTCCTCGGACATCGTACCTATTGAGATTTCGAACCGATAAATTACACCTCGTATAATTATAATTAAATAGGTATCTAATCGTGATTTTTACGCGAAAATGTGAAGAAATTGATCCGATTTCAGCTACTTTAGACCCTCCTATTCACTCAGCTCAAAGTAGGGGTGTGCAAATTTGTAAAACGTCAAGATATGTAGGTGTATATGGTAATCTTTTCGTCGAGTTCGAAAATCGTAATAAAAATTCGGATGAAAGGTCGGCCGCGGCCGGTTGCGCAAAGTTGAAAAAAATGCGATTTTCATAGGCAATTGTGAGGAAAAATGTGAAAACGCGAGTTGAGGAATCTTAAATTCGAGGGTCTACCCTCTCTAGGATTTTGAAAGTAATGGCATTTTTGAACTCGGCGGGATTCAGTCGTATGAAAATGACACTGAAAAAGACCGATAGCTCGATTTCATTAATGTGGGGGGGGGGGGGCGGAAGCTCTCTTCAAACAAAGTTCCCTCCTCCCCCTTCTGTAGGGTTTGGCGATGGCCTCCCGGGCTGGAAAAGTTTCTTACGACGCGACGCCCATGTTCAGCGGCGGCTGTAGTATTGTTTGTAGTTTAGGTGCTGTCGCTGTCGTCGTCGTCGTACCTATGGCTATGTATATTCATATCTTCTGTCTGCACTCGAAGTAGTATACATATGTACAATTGTACATATGTGGATGTACCTAGTACTTATAGGTATACGGAAAGTCGGCGACACGTAGACATAGCGCTTGCAAAATTGTCGAGTATTTCGACACCAGCCAGTTGGTGATTAACTGATCAAGTGATCATTGACGTTTACAAACAACGCTTACAAAAATAGTATACCGGCGCGGCGCAGCGTAAAATTTCCATTCCAATATTCGATTTTTTTCTTTCTTTCTTTCTTTCTTGCGGTATGCGGAAAACAGAAATAGGGATTATTTTCAAGCTCGGTACTCTCGACGTCTCGACGTCTCGACATTCGTCAGCGTACTCGCGATGGCGCTGGTAATTTCGAAATGAGAAAATGAGAAACATACCGGCTCGACTCGGCTCGGCGAAGAATATGTAGAGCTGAAAATTTCGATTTGGCGTCGCATATTCTCGACACTGACCAAGAAGAGCGGCGCGGCGCAGCGCGGCGTCGCGTCGCTCGTTGTGATTACGAATCAGTGCGGTGGCGACGGCGAATGTTAAAGTGCAGACATTTCTGGTTCAATAGGCAATGTCGACATTTATCGAGAAGGCGTTGGTGAATATCGAGACGAAACTTTTACTCGGCACATTTGTGACCTTTACCTATCATTGCCGCGCGAAGGTCTGATACGCTACGCTACGCTATGCTAATACGTTTCCGTATCCGTATAACTGTATAGGTACCTAGACTACCTACTAGGTAGTCGGTACCTATACGCTATACCTATTGTTAATGTATGTGGTAACTGGCGAAGTAGCGCGCTTTTAGAGTTTAACTTTACTTACATACTTTACACGACTCTCCGGCTCTCCCATCTCCCTACGTACGAGTACCTACGTGCTACGTGTTCCTAGCTGCCTAGCTGCCTAACTAGAAGTATGTATTGTAGCTGTAGCAACTTTAACTTTGGTCGCTTTTTCGTGGTTTGGCGTTTGGGTGGATGAATTTCGAAAAGAGCGACTGGGAAATTGGGAATAGGTTTAAAATTCGAGTGGTTACCCAGTACCTGCGGATGCGATGTAACTTATGTACTTGAATTTAATTCGTTTGTTTGTTTTGTTTTGTTTTGTTTTGCTTTTTCTTGTCGTAATTTTTTTTTGTTGTTGGTTCGTTTTGCAGGAAAACCGTCGAAAATTCAGCGATGGCCGATATCACCGAATCTTCCAGTTCAGACGGCTCACCAGCGTCAATCGTTCCTTCAGGTACTGTACGCGAGTGTAAAATAAAATTTTAAAACGCATCGTCTGCAGTTGAAAAATTTGCCTTTGTCAACTGCAGACGAACGAAAAATATTTTCCTGCACTGGTAGCCGCGATTGAAACCGTTTCGAATTGCTGAAAAAACACGAATGTGGGCTGCTAAAACATACCTCGGATTAAAAAAAACAAAAACAAAAACAAAAAACAATCGCGCAGGCAAACGCGGAATCGCGAATGTTTTCCCTTTTTCTGCTCCGTTGAGCGCAATTCGAAGGGGTTGGAAGGGGGTAGGAAAAGAAGGAGGGTGATGGGGAGGGTAAAAAAAAGCGAAAATTCGCCTTGGTTTCGGAAATTATCGTATACCGCGAGACTATAGATTCGTAGCTCCGCTTTAGGAGGGATTGGGCGGACTAAATTTTGTAGCGAGTTTCGACTTGATAAGTAAAGGCGCGTACCTCTACCTACTACATATATGTAAAAAAAGAGAGTAAAATTTGTAGAATCGCGATTTTCCGATTTCCCGCGTTGGCCGTACCCTGATATGTAGGTACTGGTACTTGACTGGCCTTGAGTGAAAGGCGGAGGAAGATGCGGAGCAGCCTTCGGCATAAATTTAGTGCACCGAGTTACGGGCATGTTGCCGGCCGAGTATGGTCAATGTCCGCGACTGCTGGCTGCTGGCTGTTGGCTGTTGGCTGTTGGCTTTGAAAAACGCGAGACCAGCGACCGGCGTGGCGCAGCGTGGCGTTATCGACAAATCCGCGCCTCGTGCATTTGAAGGGTACAGGGAAGAAAGCAGTCAACTTAATTTTTTCTCATTTTGAGAAAATCGAATTTTGAACTTTGAAACGATATGAAAATGATTAACCTACTAAGATTTTTCTGGACATGTACATACTACATAAATACTGCAAAAGTTGCGTAATATATTTGAGAAAAACATACCTACTTGTGTCTTGAGATGGAAAAAAAAGTACGTATTAAAAATTACCCGAGTTATAAGCTTGAAAGTTGAAACTAGAGTAAGGTCGAAATTTTCAGGGATAGAACATAGAACCAGGCAATTCGATAGAATATTCGGCATTATTGCTTCAATTTTATTACAAATAAGTACAAAACGTTTCGTGAAAATAAAAAATAATATGGTACCTTTCGGATGGTGCGCACGTGCTTATATTGGTCGCGTGAAGGATTTGCCTGGTTTTTTCTCATCATTACGTAACTTACTTATTTTTTGCCCCATTTACAGCGGATTTTTGAACACGATTTCACGACACAATTTTGAAAATTTTAAAAATTCGAGTATGTCGCGATATTCTACTCGGAATTATCCACCGAAATATATGGTACGTATAATCAAGTATCTCATTTTTGATGAAAAAGAGAGTTGGCTGCGTTTTTACCTGTACCTTTCATTTTGCACTTCGGGCAGAAAACGTTTGGGTTATCGGGTTCGGTATAATTTTTTTTTGAAATCATTTTCTTTTTCGAGAAAATGCCGGGAACCATAAAATGTAATCTACAACGCAGCGCAGCGCAGAACTTGATACTTATACATAGGTAGTAGGCTCATGTGTACTTTGAGCACGGGCAGACATACGCGAAGCGACGCGAGTAATGGTAATTTACGTAGCGCAGCGTAATCTACTGGGCCTGTGAAAATGTGGCCATTTAGCCGTCGCGTCGCGTCGCGACGTACATGCCTACATACGTGTGCGCAGATGTACCTAGGTGTACGTAGGACGTACCTACATTACATATAAATGTTGGCTGCTGCGTGGCTGCGTATTGCCAGATGGCACTGGTACTCGGTACCTTACCTAGTAGATTAGGTACAAATATACTGTACATGCTGTGTGGTGCGCAAGTGCGGATGCTGGATGCCAGCCAGCGATAAAATTCAATATTGAAGTCCGTACGACGAGACGTATCACGTATCGCGATACGTCTCGCTTTTCGCATCGCATCGCATCGCATCGCATCGCATCGCATCGCACGGGTACCTTACCTACTTGGTAAATCTATCCGTTGCGAAGTAGGAAGTACCTACACCTAGTACCTACCTAATTTTTTTCTTGGTTTGGTTTTTTTGATTTTGTCTAGGCGACGTAACGTTGGATAAAGACGTCGACAATAAAACGTTGAAACAGAATTTATATGATCTCAAGTTGCGTATTTATTATATGGAGCAAAAAAATAAATATTTGGAAGACGACGACGGAGGCGATATTTACCAAAAATACGTCGATTTGCAGGTGAGCTGTGCGTTATTTGTACGGGCTGGGTAGGTGGGTAACTGGGTACCGACGACGCGACACCGAGCGGAGAATTTAGCTGCGGCATGCGGCATGCGGCATGGCATAAATCTCTTGCCCCTACTCCTTCAGCAGCGATGCGTATTGCGTAGTCAATTGCTCAATTCCTGAGAAACGGACTACACACACGCACGCACGCACGCGCGTTTCATAAATCACATCAGACTTTCTTTCAAGCCCGAGATACTTGTATGCTTTTTGTTTCGTAGTGCTGATGCTGACGATCCAGCTTCTTTCAGATTGGGCTCCCAAGTTTTAAAAGGAAATACCGATTCTGTCGAGTTTTGAAAAAATTAAAATAGCCACATTTTACGAAGAAAACGAAACCTGCGGAGCCCGTGGGTAGCGCGGGCAACAAGTTTTGCAATTTTGCAAAAAATGACTCGCAAAACCTGGAATTTTATCTGTCTTTTTTTCCCTATATGTCGGGAGAAATTTACGACCACCCAACCTTTCTACGAATACGCCGCGCCATGCCGCGCCACGCCGCGCCGCCCCTCTCTCTGATATTCTGTCCAGTAGGGTACTTTCGTCAGCGTCATAGATTGAGAATATTGTTAATCTGTAGGGCACGTAACGTGAAACTCGTATGTAGGTAGGTAGGTAGGTAGGTAAGTACTCGTGCGACTACAACATCGCAAAAAACTTGGCTACGAAAAATGAACCCGTTTGTAAATATCTTTACCTATTCGCGTAAAGTGTACTTTGAAAATACATTATACATTAGTCCCCCCCCCCCCGCTTTCCCGGCCTCGCCCGCCCCGCTTATCTATTAGAAAACGACGTAAGTGCGCTAATGAGTTTATCGTTTGTTGGTCTGTTTTATTTGCGCAGACGGAATTTGAAAAGTTGAAAAAAAATCTGGACGAAAAAGACGAGCTATTGCTGAAAGCGCAAAAAGTTACGCTGTATTTGCGCCAAGAGAAAGAAAAAACGTTGTACGAGTTTCAGGAAAAGGAAAAATTGTACACGGAAACTATACAACAATTGGAGAAGGTAAGCGCGGCGCTGTTGTTCGTACGCGTAGTTCGCGGCTCGCGGCTCGCGGTCGAGTAATTTGCCGGCCTAATATTGTTTTCTGTAGCTGTACGAGTACCGCATTGGTACGTCGTAAACGTACCCTACGATGTACCTAGTGTACGCTTTACCTATCTAGACTATTTACGCTACGTAAGTAATACTGTAGGTAGATTAGGTTAGGTTAGGTTGTTAGCCTGCAGGTACTCGTAGAGCCGCAGCCGGAACGCCAACTACAGTACTAGTGGGGGAAAAAAAAACAAAAAAAAACTAAATAAGAAAAAATACGCTCAAGTATTGATATTGTTACTGGGTTGTTGTGCGCCGCAGGAAGTGGAGGAAATGAAGTTAAGAGACCCGAAATTCGGCTTGCACAGTGCCACAATGTTCATGTCTGGCGGCGATTCGGCCGACTCGTCCTCTTCGTTGTGCGTGTCCTCGTTAAACAAAGCGCAACATAAACGAATCAGCGAACTGGAATCTCAGGTTCGTATTCGTATTCGTATTCGTATTCGTATTCGTATAGGTACCACGTAGAAGTAGATCTGCTCGTAGATACGTAGGTACGCGTACCTACCTACCTACGTAGGTTGGAGGTTGGAGGTTGGTAGTCGGTACTGCACCATGCACGCTTGCAGGCTGAATGCTGAATGAAATTTGATTCCTATACCTAGGTAGGTGTAAATTGAATGTATGTAGGTCTAGGTATGGTACGGCGAGGTGCGGTACCGCGTCTCAGTTTCAGTCTCAGCTCTTAGCTTTCAGCTCTCGGCTCTCGGCTCTCGGCTCTCAGTAGGTATCGTATGTGAAATGATGATAATCGCGCGACTGACTTTTCCAGTTGAGCCAGCTGAATATGGAACTAGAAAGCGTAAAAGCCAATAACGATCAACTAGAACACGCCGTGCTCAATCTGCAGCGCAAAATCAATCTTTCTAACAAAGAAATAACCGAATTGACTGAAGAACTGGACAGCCTACACAAAGAACGCGACCTATACGTCGACAACTGTTCTAAACGCGACGAAATTTTGGATAAAATGGTACGTCACTTCACGTCGCGCCACGTGCTTTGGAACGCGAACGCGAACGCAATCGTTCGTTTTTCGTACCTAATTATTTAAGCATAAGCACCTACCACCTACCCTGCGATGCGGTACAGGTACTTACTACCTAGTACCTACTAATTTTTGTGTGTTGTGTGTTTTCTGTTTTATGTTTTCCATTTTAGGAAAAACAAAAACAAGACATGATCGAAAAACTTTCCAAAGTTCAACAAGAAAATGAAAGTCTACGTTCAGCGTTAACATGCGTAAGTAGCTAAGTACCTACATTGCCGTAAAACACCCGCGCCGCGCTGCTCCGTAAAATACATAAATACCTAGGTACTCGAGCTCGCTTACCTATCGCATCGCATCGCATCGCATCGCATCACATCGCATCGCGTATATTCTTTCTATCGATCGCTACTCGCTCTGGACATACTATGTAGGTACAAGTATGTATGGGTGCCGCTGCTGTTGCTACAGCTATAGCTACAGCTACAGCTACAGCTACAGCTACAGAAACATTACTGGTAGCTTTTGTAGGTGTACCGTGCGTACGTCTAGGTACTACCTGTACTTACTACTTATCCATCTACCTGCGTCTACGTCTACGTTTACGTTTACGTTTACGATAACTTGAACAGGACAAGGTAAGGCGGGCAGGGCAGGAAGGAGGCTGGTTTTGTTTTTTACGCGCGGCGCGCATTTGGAACGAAACGTTACGTTAACGTGGAACGTGGGACGTGTTAAGTACTTTGACTTACTTGCGTTATTCGTACGATGCGACGTGACTCGGCGCGACTTTACGAAAGAATAATCATTGTATCGGCGATCTGCGATCTGCGATTTCGTTTTCGACTTCATTTGAAAATCTCACTCCGAGACAAAGAACAAGGACAAAAGAAAAAGACGAAGAAAAAGAAAAAAGAAAAAAGAAAAAAGGAAAAAGTAGCTGCACAATTAGGACTCTTTTCGTTTGTGGTTTTGTACGGAACGCAGCGCTGCGCAGCGCAGATACCTAGGACCTACCTAGATCTGGTCTACCGGGTGCTCGATTAATTCTGGATCTCCCCCCCCCCCGATACTTTTTATGTCAAAAATCGTAAGTTGGCAATACTCCTTTGAATTAAATAAATCGAACGAAGTGTAGCCAACTTACGATTTTTGACCTAAAAAGTATCGGGGGGGGGGGGGAGAGCCAGAATTAATCGAGCACCCGGTACGTCTACGTCTACGCGTAGAATGTATGCAGGTACACAATCTATCGTCGCTGAGAAAATACAGTACTTACACCTACATATAGATATTTATACCTAATATACTTTATACGTACGGTATATACGCGCATGTAGGTAATTAATAACTAGGGGTATGTCTATGTAGGTACTATGTACTGTGTACCTGTATTCGGGAAAAATTTCCAACGTAGGTATAGGCGCGGGCGCGGGCGTGGGCGTCCAATGCTCATCTGCTTACTTTCACTTAGTCGCTTACTCGTATTTGCTTTGCTATTTATGAAAAATGTTTGGTTTTTATGTGTGCGACAGAGTGTCGAGCAAACTGGAACGTCGAAAAATGATAAAGGAACCGCGACAGCGGTAATCGTTCAAAGATTGCTAATCGAAAACAAGAAAGTCAACGGCAGACTGCGTAAAGTCAAAGAAGATTTGCTGCAATTTTACGAACAATGTTCAGCTTGTCCGCATTGCGCCAACGAAAAGAAATTGAGGAAAGCGCCGCCGCCGCCGATATTGAATTTACGATCTTCGGCAGCGACCGATGGCACTTCCGAGGTAATGGATTACAAAAAGTCGCTTTGAATTTCCTCTGCCCCCTTTTTTTTTTCACATGTACCCATTACCTACCTAGTTTATCTACGATGACGACGCGATCCGTCGCGTATCGATGACCATTGTACTCGCTACTCGTATTATGACGCGCACCTAAACCGACTTGCCGCCGCGCCGCATCGATTTTTCGCGTTACGATTACGCTACTATTGTTAGTACATACGTATTACCTACCTACCGACGCGACGTGTTTTCACTTTAAACTTAATTAAGTACATACCTTATTTCTAAGCATTCGTTGTTTTTTTTTGCTTGTGCCTCGCCGCCGCCGCCGCCGCTATTACTTTGTTCCATCATTTCGCTTTTACTCGTACTCGTTCTGAATACTGAATATAAGGAGGTTGGTATCAAAGTGAGACAACCGCCATTTCCAAACAAGTGCATTTTTAGTGCCCTCGTTACACGTTAGTCAGGGTGGCAGGAAAATATTTACATATTTTTTTTAGTTAGCGTTACCGCTTACTTTTTGCCAAATATCCATACTTCTTTCCTCCTTGTTTTTTTTTTGTAATAAAAAACATCGGTTTTCTCCGAACTAATCAAATGGCGTTTGTCTCACTTTGATACCAACCTCCTCATATTTATAAGTACCTAGCTGTGTGCCTATACCTACTACGCTACGCTACGCCACGCCACGCCACGCCAGGCGCGGTAACGACTACACAATTCGCTTTTTAACAGCGCGGCGCGGTGTTATGCTCGCATTTGTTTGTTTTATTAATATTGCGATACGTCTTGCGGTAAAGTTTTATAGCGGGACGACGCGACACGACGCGACATACGTTTAAGCTTTTCTTAGGTATGTAGCTTTAGCTAGTATCTACGTACTACCTACTACCCGATACCTACGTATACTTTGAGTTCGTGCCTCTAATTATCTAGTTGCGCTAGGGTAGGTGGTAGGTAGTAGGTAGTGAGTAGTGGGTATTAGGTACTATAGTCGGTACAACGAAAGAAGGCACTTTTCCCCTACTCGACTCGTAACGCGGAAACCAACGACGCGCGTTGATTTCAAATTTCGCCCAATCACAACTCAACGTTCTTAAATTTTGTGGTGGGAGAATGTAGAAGAAAAGTGCCTTCTTTCGTTGTACCTACTATAGGTACTAGATACCTGCAGTGCAGGTGCGATGCGCGATGCGCGATGCGCGATTACGTATATGTAGGTATAGGTATAGGTACACTATAAAAGAGGCGCGTGCCGCCTTTTACATTTTACAAAATCGCGAACAGATACTACCTTACTATTGTACTCGGTACTCGGTCACCGAAATAATTTTTTTGACGAAAATGACGTGTTTTTTATTTGTTTGTTTCGTGTTTTGTTTTTTTTGCCTTCTTCTTTACAATACCTATAAATTCCTAGACAGATAAAGGTATTCTAAGTTGATTCTCGAAATACTCGTACATGTAGGCTGCTTTGAAAGACCAGACCGTAACATTTTTTATTGAAGCGAGATGGCGGATGGAAGATTTTGATTACCTATACCTACATCGTTCGAGACCTTTGGCACTTTTTCCTCACTTATAGGTACAATGTGTAAGATTTCGAAAAAAAACGATGCGATGTGAAATTTTCAAGATACGTAGATGCCTTGGTGCTGGTACCCTGTTCCTGTTGTGCTCTATTCCGCGACACTCATCATGTAGGTACATACTATCTAGTATCTACCTACATATCTAAGTAAGCCTAGTCGAGGTGAATTGAAAAAAATTCTCGTCTGCGAGTAGTTTACTTCTACATAAATTCCTGGAGGCGCGCGTTCGGTTTCGCGCTAAAAACTTGGCAACGCCACGCAACGCCTTTTCACACCTCCGCTCCGGTACAATAACACCACATCTCAAAAAAATTTCAGCCTCGTATATTTTTTTCTGAAACGTGCTTATCTTTGATTAGTTTTCAATTTACACCGAAAACAAAAAAGTTGATTTATTTTGAGATGTGGTGTTAACGCACTGGAGGTGCGAATTGTAGGCCTACTTACCTGTGTGTAGATAATTTTTCGCTTGCAGCACGAATGGATTGGTGGTGACGTGGTAATAGCGACACTGCCCTCCCAACTATTGGCGTTATTTTCAGATAAAATCGCAGTTTCAGTTTTACCCAGTTGACTCGTTTGTACGAAAACCGACGCGACAACGCAACGCAACGCAACGTAGCGCAGCGGTACTAGAATCGACTGAGCGATTCGAGTTTTCGCTTGTCCCTAATTCAGTCCGCACCTGATAGTATCTGCTTCTTTTTTACCAGTTGCAAATCGCGCGTTTTAAAATCATTTCGTTACGTAACGTTAGTTAAGCTATAGTCCGTACAACGAAAGAAGGCACTTTTCTCCTACGTTCTCCCACCACAAAATTTGAAAACGTTGCGTTGTGATTGGACGAAATTTGAAATCAACGCGCGTCGTTGGTTTCCGCGTTACGATTCGAGTAGGGGAAAAGTGCCTTCTTTCGTTGTACCGACTATAGCAACGCCCAACGCCCAACGCCCAACGCCGACGATATGAAATGTCGACTTCCTTAAAATTTTCGAGAAATCATGTTTGAAAAATGAAAAAATGCACTTCTTTTTTCACATTTTCAAGATGAAAAATCTCCTTGCCGATCTTGAAGTTACAATATTAATAGTCAAAAACAAAATGGCTCGAGCCGAACCCTTGATAGGCGACGACGGGGGCAAAAAACCCACGTTTCTCTGCGGCGGCGGCGCAGGCCTCTAGGTATATGGCCCTATCCGTGTACATCCCTTAGACGTCGTGGTGGTGGTGGTGGTGGTGGCTGCCCTGCGAGTCCTGTTTTAAGTAAGGCATCGGCTGCACCTCGTAAATACCCACGTAGAATCCATAATCCATTGTACATATGTTATTCTCATTCATTCGATTCTGACTCTTTTTCGCTCTGTTGTCCTCTCGTGCCTAATATAATGTAGGTATGTGCGCGGTGTGCGGATTCTTTTACAAAACTGAAATCGGACAATCGCATTTCCAAAGTCTAAAACGTAAAACCAGAATAAGCACCGAGTACCTGTGGGTCAAGTATCTGTGTAAGAAAGCTTTTTTTTTTTTTTAAATTTCTTCCGGTCGCTATTTTCGCGCCTCGTACCTATGTACCTACAATAGCCCAGGAGAAATAGCATCGAAGAAGTGCTTCAAAAAAAAAAAAAATACCCATGTTAATCGAAATTTTATTGCTTAAAAAGCTTCCAGCATATGATGTCTGGATTCTGTGATAAAAATACACCGCCCCAGTCCCTATTGCTTTTTTCGGAGATGAACCTCCTGCGGGACAGAAAATTGTGTTGCACCGATTTCGCTCAAATTCACGCGGAGGATTATTTAGGTGTGGAAGTACTCCTGAAAAAAATCAGTCTTCTTCGACTTGAGGGGGCTGAGCTATCGCTTTCCAAAGTTGGAAATTTTTTGTTGAAGCGAGTTGACAAAAAAATAAGTTTTTTGATTGCGTAATCACCCCGAAATTTCAATTTTGAAAAATTTGGTATTTTCTGTACGCATTTTGAGGTGACGAATCCGACTAGTTTCTATGTATCAACTTTATCATTCGAGGTGTTTAACCTTCTTTACCGACTTTTTGAAAGTAAACCGAACATGTTTTTTCAGCGAAAAATAACCTTTAAAAAATTTCCTGCGATATTTATACTTTGAATGAGCGCGGGGGGGGGGGGGGTAAACACCTCGAATGAAAAAGTTGATAGGCTAGTCGGATTCGTTATCTCAAAATGCGTACAGAATATACCAAATTTTTCCAAATTGAAATTTCAGCGCGGTTTCACAATCGAAAAACTCGGTTTTTTGTCATTTTAGCCAAAAATGTCCAACTTTGAGAACCGATAGCTCAGTCCCCTCAAGTTGAGGGGGGTTAATTTTTTTCAGGAGTTCTTCTATAGGTACCTAAATAACTCTCTGCGTGAATTTGAGCGAAATCGGTGCCGAACAATTTTCTGCTCCATAAGAGGTCGATCCCTTGAAAAAAGCAATGGCCGGGGGAGAGGGGCTGGGACGGCGTATTTACATTTCTGCTGGGCTAAAAACGAAGGTGAACGGGTGCTTCGCTTGAACATGCTCTTGTGTAACTGGAAAACCGAATTGATCGACGAATGGCGAATAATGAAAAGGGTGTGTTTTACAACTGGCTAGGTAGGTATCTGCTACTTATTTTTCAAAAGCTGGATGATAAATTTGAGGAGTTTGGTATCAAAGTGAGACATACGCCAGTGACACTCTACGACAAAATGGACCTTATGTGTCAGAAATTTTTTTTCTATTTCTTGTTCCCGAACTGTTGGAGAACAAAATCTGATGCTTATATTGTAAGATATTTTTCATTTGTACTTCTCAAAATCATCAATTAGTACTTTTACTTAAAGCTTACGCGTTCGTGCGGTTCGTATACCGGATCACGGAAGTAAACACGAAAAACACTAAAAACCATGTTAACAGCTGAAGAATGAAAAGACGAACTTCCGATCCGCAAATTAGCAATGAAAAAACATACTTTTGATACAGTACAAATGAAAAATGCTATACGCTTTCTCGAAGCTGGGAGTTTTTCACTTTTCAATAACTAATTAGTTACCTGGATGTCAACAGGTCGCGAAAGTTGCGAAAAAGTCGCGAAACTGACCCGAAATTCATTAAAAGCCGCGAATTTATCCCAAATTACTTGAATTTTTTTTCGCTTCGCAGGTACCTATTACGTAAAATGAAATTATATTACTTTTACCAATATTTCGTTGTTTTCGTTTGAAAAAAATGAATGATTAAAATAGAATGACGTTTGCAATTGTTTTGTTTCTAAAAAAAGTGGCCATTTTTTTCGGAAAATAAGGGTAAGGTGCCCCATTATCGCCTAGTGCCCAATGTCGACCACCTCGTCTATCTCCGGCGCTATGGGCGACAGCGAGCCGAAAAAAATTGTTTCATATTCTTCATCGAAAATCCGGAAAAATAAGACCACTCCGACATCCTGAACGCCAAAACTCGCGGAGAAAAATAGAAAAGAAGAAGTTGGAAGGCCAAAAACTTTTTTTAGCAATTGCTTGCACGCCTTGGAATTTTTTCTTAAAATTATCGAATTAAATGTTTCTAGTGTTTTTGTGATTGAGAAAGTTCATAGTTTCTGATGTAATCATCGCATTTTAATAATTACAACTTTAAGTAAAAAGGAAATTCACTCAAAGTTCATTTTTATGGTGTGTCCCTTTATCGACCACCTATAATCTAATGTAATTTGTTATTTTTAAGTGATTTTGTTTTTTTCAATTTTCTCGAATTTTGGTCGTAGGGTTGTCATTTTGGTCTCAAATTGTTCATCTGTGAAAGAGAAACACAAAAAAAATATTTTCCGGTAGATTCCGTTCATAGCGGACAAAATCAGTCGGTAGTCGATATTGGGAACCCAAAATTTCGACCTTGCGTTTTGACATGTTTCAGAAAAAAATTCCTAAAAAATACTAAATTTTAACGGATGGCCCCGGGGCTTTCCACAATTGTAGGGGAAGGATGTAGGTATCCATTAAGCCATCAATGACATTTCCAGCCCTTAAACTTTTGAAATGGCGAGACTTCAAAAAAAAGTGGGCGATAATGGGGCACCTTACCCTTAAGCATAAAAAGGTTTACATTTTTTGAAAATTACAGAAAAAAAAAACGCGAAAAATCGCGAATTTTGAATTTTAAAAATCTGTAGACACTCTGGTTAGTGGTCACTATCATCGATCAGCTCGACGTGCGTAGAAATGAATCAAGTACCTAAACATGGGGTTACTTTGCCCAGTGCCGAAACGGTCTCATTTTTAATATTAGGTAAGGCTAAACGGAGTACATACTTTCTGCACTGGGCCAAAGTAACCCCATATTACGGTAGTGTTCACTTACCTAGATACGATTTACGAAACGAGGCGTATTTTTTGTCGCTGCGTTCAATTTGGTATCACCCCCCCCCCTCCCCTAAATTCAATGCTCGGATCGCTAACTGATTTGAAATGCGTTAGGTAAGTACCTACTTCGGTATTAGCACCTACCTATAAAATATGTAGGCGACGCGAAGCTTGTCGATGTCGATAATCAATGTTTTTGCGGTATGTGCTCGCTTGTTACATTATAGCTGCTATACCGCTTATTATGTCCCCGCCCGTGCCCACGCCATTTCCGCCTTCTTTTTAGGTGCCTCAGTTCAGTTCTGATTCGTAGAATTTCGCCAAAATTACCCCGCTGCGCCGGGTCGGTACCGTCCTGCGAAATGTAAAAATTTCAGGTTTAGGTACTACATTGTATACCGTAGGGCGTAGGTACGTATACGTACACGTACACGTAGGTAGTATAGGGGTTCTGGGTGCGCTAGATAGGTAGGTAGTTGGATCGTGGGTATTTCATAGGTACATGTACCTATTTATTTTTATGCTTTGCCCGACTGCGACTCGAGTACACTACAAAAATACGTCGCGGCTGCCGGTTGTAAGCGATGCAAAAATACGTATATACGTATACCACCAAACACCAAGCCATATTTCGCGCGTTCGCTTACGTTAGACGCGGCACGAATAAAAGAACGTATCAAGGGCGCAAAAATAAATTTCGGTTTTTCACCTGTGTTTGGGACCTACCTACCTACCTACCTACCTACCGTTCACCACGGGTCAAGCGGTCTCGTAATTGTATCGTAGCTGTCGATACGTGTATTTAGCGGTGACGTCGTCAGAATCGAAATGGGGGGGGGGCAAAAAAGGTGCCGTTTGTTGGACAAATTTTTTGATTTTTCGAAGTAGAAAAGTGGGACTCACTTTTTTCACCTGTTAAAAATGGGAAGGGGTAAAAATGGAGCCTTCTTCAGCACTTTCGGCTCACAAGGGAGCTATCCGAGGTCGGACACGCGAAATGAAAAAAAAAATTCACAGGCTTGTAGAGCATCACCAAAAACTTCCACCGCCAAAATTTCAGCCCCTAAAGTTGATATGAGGAGGAGCTATGAGGGTTTGAATTTCGAGAAATCGCCTAATACACCGACAAATTACAAAGATCTAAATAACTCGCGTTCTTAAGTATGCCGTTTAGGAGATGGATTTTATACCAGGAAAGTCATCTGAAGATGGGATAGTCGCCTAGGTTCTTGGGTAACATCAGGGGGGAGGGGGATTTTTACTCATACATTGGTCGTTATTACAATTTCTATACATCGCGCATAACAGGTATGAGTGAAATCCCCCTCCCCCCCTGATGTTACACGCGAACCTAGGCGACTATCCCATCTTCAGATGACTTTCCTGGTATAAAATCCATCTCCTAAACGACATAAGAACGCGAGTTACATACTTAGATTTTTGTAATTTTTCGGTGTATTAGGCAATTTTACGAAATTCAAACCCTCATAGCTTCTCCCCCCCCCGTATCAACTTTAGGGGTTGATATTTTGGCTGTGGAAGTTTTTGGTGATGCTCTACACGTCTGTGAAATTTTTTTTTCATTCCGCGTGTGTCCGACCTCGGGTAGCTCCCTTGACAGATAGATTATAGAATTGTAATTTTGTTAATGCCCGAACGAAGCGAGGATGAAGCTTTGAAAAAATTGAGTTTTTAATGCCCTAAAAAGACATTTTTTCATATTTTAATGCTTTGAAAATCCCTATCTGATGTAAGTGTAAAGTAAATTTATAAATACAACATACATTTGGGAGGGGGAGGGGCAAGCGGAGGCCAGAACTTTTTTCGGAGCCCCCCCCCCCCCTCCTCTTGACGACACCTCTGGTATGTAGGTAGCTATCTACCTATTTAGCTGGGTACTTGTTATAACTACATTTAAGTAAGGCACTTGGTAGTACGTCATCGTTGATGGATTGTTTTTTGTTTTTGTTGCGTTTTTGGCAGGATGATAATGAAATAGACGATGGCGAAGGCGGCGGCGGGGTTCCGGAGTCGGAGAATGATGGAGATTGCGAAAAGTACGCGAATGTCGGCGAAAACGAATTGAGAGCGATGCTTCGAGAAAGAGACGAGTTGGTCAAACAACTTGAAAACGAATTGAAAAAGCGCACGTTTAATTTGCAAGAATTGGTCAACAAAGAACTGTGGGATAAGAATCGCGAAATCGAGAAGCTGAATAAAATGAGCGAAAAACGTAAACGAGAAAACGATCTTTTACGCAAACAGTTGACTTGCAACGGCGGCGGTGGCGGTGGTGGCGGTGGCGTGGTAGGTGATAACCACCGCGTCGTCGGTAGTAGCAACGCTATGCGCGAATTGCAGCCGTGTTCGCTGAGAAATTACAAAATCGACGAAAAAGAAAATATATCCGTATCGTCCATGTCGGACGACGTTAAACTGCTAAAAGAACACTTGCGCGGCTGTCTGGAAGAGAAAAAGGCTCTGCTTGACAAGATCAACGGTCTGGAAAGAAGAGTGGCAACCGGCGACGACGAGCGCCGATCGCAAAACTCGCTGGTTCGTAATTTGCGGCTGGAGTGCGCGAAACGCAAGGACGACTTCGAAGAAGCGGAAAAGGCGCGCAAAGAAGCGTTCAACGCTTGCGCCTTACTCACCTGTCGCTTGGAAGAATTGGCTTGCTTTTTGGAGTCGCTGCTGGCGCACGACGGCGGCGGCGGCATTAATGCCAAAAAACGTCAACTTCTAAAGCAGGCCATAGAGAAAAGTCGAGAAATATCGAAATCGTTTTCGTGCGCTTATAGCTACGTCGCGGCGACCACGCTGAAATCGGAATGCTCGTCGGTCGACTTGAACGTGCCTATATTACCAGACTGTTCGGAAATCAATTTGAGTTTCAGCGGCGGTGACGACGACGACGACGACGACGACGACGACGATTACCGTTACCATTACGATCACGATCACGATCACGATCACGATAGCGATACGGTTGCCGTCGTACACGATCGTCTTTGCGAGCGTACCCCGCCGACAGTGACGGCTGTGGTCGCCCGAGCCTTCTCGAAGCAGCCGCACAAAAGATGCGCGTCCCAGCGTTCGATGACCAAATGCGCCAATTTCGCATCGACCGAAGATTCGGACGATTTTCGCGGCGACGGCGACGGCGACGACGGCGGTGCCAGCCACGGCGCGGGCGTCGTCCGAAGATCAATTTCGTTTGTGCGCCATCTCGATGCTGGCGACGAACTGGTTTTCAGTGGCGCGGTGGTACGCAAGCAGCTGGCAAACGAAAGCAACGCCGACGACGATAATTTGGAAACAACGTCGAGAATGGCGGTGGCGCCGGCGCCGGCTGCGGCTGCGGCTTTTGGCGCCGGTATTCCTGAAATGCACAATTCTGTGACCGCTTCTTCGGCTATCGTCAGCTTGGACGAAGCTCCGAAAATTGGTGATTTCGATTCGGAGTCGGAAACTTGGTCCGAGCCAGATAGAAACGTTTCGGCTGCCAGAATCGGTTTAACTAGTTCCGCTTCCAAAGTCTACGTGAAACGGCCGCGTTCCGAGCAGCAGCAGCAGCAGCAGCAGCATCAGCAGCAGCGACGGTTCAACTCTGATTCGGATGCGTCGTCGTATAAATCAAGATCAGGTTCGTATCTTGCTCGTCGTTTTCACCGTTTCTGTATCTGTTCCCATTACTTACCGTTCTCGGTATTTATACGCGCCGCGGAATGTTTGCCATATGTACCTATGCGGATGCGGATGCGGATGCGGATGTTGGTTCTGTTTTGGCGGGCGAGCAACCTACGCGTATACTTGTGTCTTCTGTTCGTCCTTCACGTACACATATACCCATCGCTTCGAAGCACGATGATTGCGAATTTGAATGTGCAGTCGAACAGGGCAACGGGTAGCGAATTTTTTCGAATCGAATACGGGTTTTGCAAACCTCGTCACCTCGTCACCTCGTCATTGCAAACGTGAGTGATCAACGTTCGTTAGGGAACTATAAGAGGGGGTATACTGAATCGCTATCTTGTGGCGGAGAAAACGTCCGAACGTTGAAACTCGATCCACGACTTTACGCGGGAGTTCGATTATGATCGCTGATCGGTTCTTTCTTAACTTGTTCGAATTCCCGTTTCCCGCATAACATCGTGGAACGAGTTTCAACGTTCGGAGGTTCGGACATTTTCTCCACCACAAGATGGCGGTCCTGCATACCCCCTCTTACAGTTCCCTATAGCGTTGGCACGCCAGCCATGGTCCGTCTCCGTACAATTTGTTTAGACAGCGATTCTCGTATGCGTAGGTAGTAGGTGTAGGTAGTAGGTACCAAAGCTGCCCGCACCCGTGTCCGCGACACTCAAAATTGCATTACTTCTCACGCTTAACCCCCGAGTTCAAAATGAAGGGTATGGTATAGGGAAAGAAACAGGTACCTAAATCACTTTTTTCACATTCTGAGAAAATCAAATTTTGAAATTTGTAACGATGTGAAAAAAATGATCACCTAGATTTTTTTGAGCGTGTATAGGTAAATACGTACTACAATAGTTGCGTAATAAGTAGGTATTTATTTGCAAATTACCCGAGTTATAAGCTTGAAATTAGAGTAAGGTAAAAATGTATAAGGAATAAAGGACCAGACAAGTCAGTAGAATATTCAGCATTAAGTATTCCTTCAATTCTATTAAGTGCAATACGAAATTTTTCATGAAAATAAAAAATAATAATATGGTACTTTTTGGATGGCGTGCACGCGGTTACATCGGTCACGTAAGGGATTTGGCTGGTTTTTTCTCAGTATTACCTACCTACAGGTAAACTTACGTCCTTGTTTTTTTCGCTGTTCAGCGCATCTTTGAACACGATTTCATGACACAGTTTTGAAAATTTTAAAAATTCAAGTATGGTATGATATTCTACTCGGAATTATCTACCAAAATATAAGTATAATTAAGTACCTCATTTTTGATGAAAAAGTGACTTTTGCCTGCTTCTTTTCCTGAACCCTTCAAACGAACAAAATTTTAAACATTCTCCAAGTAGGGCTATTTCACAATAAAATACTTTTTTTTTGTTCTTCTTTTCGGACGGATCTTAATAATTTTACGTGCTATTCGTTGAGGCTATATTCGTCTCCCTAGAATACGCGTACTCGACACGATGATTTAAAATTGAAGAAAAAAAATTGCGGTAGAAAAATTCAGCGGAAATTACCTATAAATACATATTTTAGCGATCCTCTCCGCCTTATATCGATCTTTCGTATCCGAATTTTAATTAACGTGTCCAATCATTGTGAGGGGATCTTCCGCCTTAGTTTTGATTTCCTCCGAAGAAGAAGTTAAGTACGGTACCTATGACGTTTTTCAGAAAGCGTAGAATTGAAAATCAATTTCGGTAGCTAGAAGTCGAATATTCGCCTCCGTTGAATTTGAAAGTCGATAAAAAAAAAGAAACAACCAACAATAACCGAACAACATTCGAGATGTTCGTTACTCCATTCGTCACTTGAGACCTGTGCAAACGGTTCTTTTCAGCCTGACGCGGTCTCAATTCTCAATCGGATCTAAAATGTTGGCCTTGGGAGCTGCTGAAAAGTTGATCTTGCCATTAGTAGATTAGTTATACCAAACTCTCACGCGTGTTTACACATGCAAAGGTCTTAAGCGGCGCGAATGGAGTTACGATATTTTCATTTTTTTCGTCCAGCTTTCTGAACGTGTGAAAAGACGAGAAAAAATCGAAATCCGAGTGGAGATTCCATAATGGTGGGAAATCGTGGCAAAATTTGTGTTTGACAATTCGATATTATCAAGTATGAAAATAATCATCATATTCTTCGGGCTAGTCGATTTCACCATTTTCAATACATATTATTTTTATTGTTGTTGTTGTTGATCTCGAAATTTTGTAAATCTGATAAAAAAAAAACCACTCGTAATGTCCGCAGAACCGTATTCTTAGCTAGAGTATACTTGTATATGAAGACCTCACGGGAAGAACGGGTTAACTGAGGTTTTTTTCAAAAATGACTTTTTTTTGCCATTGTGTACAATAAACTTTGTACTTTTATGTGGTTTATATGAAAAATGTCCAACTTTTCAAATTTTGTCAATAAAAGCAAAAAAGAATTTTCAAGAAATTAAAAACACGGAAAGAACGGGTTAACTACTCTAAACAAAGAAAAAAATGTGCAAAAAGCTGATTTTTGTTTTTTAAATAGTTGATTTATTGTTGTGAACATGAAAAAAAAAATTCAACAAAAGATAACTCATAGGTGGAAAAAACCGATTATTTTCAGAGAAAAAATATGTTAATTTCAAGAAAACACGGAAAGAACGGGTTAACTTCTCAGAATGTTGTTCAAACACATCGTGTGTTGAGAAACTTTTGAGCAATATTTGCCGATGTAAAATTATTCTAATTGACATTTTGAAAGTACCTAATAAAATCAAAACGAAACTTGAAAACCCATTTTTTTTCAGTTCCACTTCAACATTATCTTTAAAACGTTCTCCTGAAAAATTTATAAAATTTCAGTTAACCCGTTCTTCCCGTGAGGTCTTCACGTCTTCAGATGTACTCGCATTAATTTTGTTGCATGGCGACGACGCGACGCAACGCGACGTGCCGACGTTATTCAAGTTGCCTATCGAATTTGCCGTAAATACGGTGTTATTCATTTTGTCGCGTATTTACGGCGAATTGATTAGGCAATTCTATTAACGTGATTTTTCGCTTTGGCGCGAATCTGTTTGAAATTCGAAAATTTGCGAGTCTGCGTCCGCCTACAAATCGCAGCTCTGTTTGATTTTTGACTGATATTAATTTCTGCTCTTTCTGAAAATATCTATTCAAAAATCCCTGTGGGGGAGGGGAGGAATTGAAATATAAAATCTCGCCGCGCCGTCGAAAGCTTCAGGATGGCAGGAAATGGCGAAATTCGCTTTCCGGAAGTCTACGTAATTAGGTACGGTATATTTCGTAGAAAGTACGTAGGAGATAGGAATTTGGTGATTTTAACTTCATCCGGCGTCGCGTCGTACCGCGTGTGTTTTATTTTTTCAAAAATATCGCGTTTTTTTGACAAAAAAATTGTACTTGATTAATACTTAGGTATGGTTTTTAAATTTTCTAATTTTGCAAACATTGAAAAATCAAGGTTGTCCGAGTGATCCAAGTGCTCTGGGTTTTAGAATACTGAATAATTATGCTCTTTGAAAAAATCTTACTTTCGTTTTGACCGTAGACGGAGGTTCTATTGTTGCTGTAAACGTATACGAGTAGGTATGTAATGTATCTACTTATTCGGTTTATGTGTTATCGATTTGAGATGGGTATACGCATACGCATACGCATACGCATACACATACGCAGGTACTGGCTCGTAATTGCTTAGTTATAGTTAGTTAGGGTACTTGATTATACATTATATATATAGGTAGTAATATCCGTACATGTGAGCCACTTTGTGAGTTATTTCTACATACAAAGTGAGCCACCTGTTTTCAAAACTTCCACCAGAGTGCGCACCACTTAGAAATTGAGTCGCGAGGACAAACGCAGGCCCATTTTTTAATTGGAGATGAGTAGAATGAGGTGTACTGGTCGGAATTTTTTTACCTGTACCAAATTTGGTTATGCACAGAATTAAATTTATCCCATCATTTTTTTTGTCATTTTATCAACTTGAACAAAAATTCTTGACACCAAAAATTTTTATTTAAGCCAGGCTTTTTTGTAACAGAAAAACTTTTCCAAAATTTGCAATGGCTTAGAAAATTATGCAATTTTTTTTTCAAAAATTTTGTTGTAGGAGTCTAATTTTTTTTTGCTAAGGTGGATTTTGTGTTGCTAAGCACGAATCTGCAATTAGAATTTTGATAAGTCAATTAGTAAGGATATTAGAAAAATTTTAAACTTTTGAAAATTTTTGAGATTTTTTGAGTATATATAGAATTTGGCTGACAACCTACGGTCGCGTGCAATTATATAGGTAGCTAGGTACGGTACTTACTACGTTCGCGTAGAATCTGAAAGTTGAATTTTTTGTTCGTCGCATCACTCGGAAAGGTGATACATCATTCGAGGCTTCCGCGCGACATTTATCATGAAGCGCGATGCGATAGTTGGTATTGGTCTATTACCAATTATGTATTGCGTATTACGTATTACCGTATACCTAGATCGCGTACATCATAAAAACGTAGTAGGTAGTTAGGTACATATAACATACGTAGGCCTACGTGCCTAGCTGCCTACATACTTTCTTATTCCTATTCCTACCTACCTTATGTACATAGGTATGTATATGTATGCGACGCGTACATGTTATGCCTAAATCTGGAAATTACCGAATGCGCTGGGCATTAGGCAGCTGTTTTGCTTAATGCCCGCATTCGCCAACGAAATTACAAAAAAGTGCCCGATTTAGGCAACGATTATTTACGTCATACAAATCAATTCAATTCAATTCGTTTATTTTTGTGTGTATTATATGGCTAGGCCATTTTTACAAAGTCTTAACTATTACATTATAGGTACATAATAAAGGGGTAATCAATGATGGTAATGGGAAATCATGGATGGTCTCGAGGGATTGATTCGGTAGCATGGAATGAACTAGGTACATTAGTTACAAGCCACTTCTTCAATGCTGGACAAAATTTTTTTGAGGGATAGTGTTTTAAATTGGTCTGGTAATTTATTGAAGATTTTAGCAGCTTGGGTATGAATATTGAAGTGAAATATTTGGGATTTAAATTGTGTAATAGGTAATTAGATTTTCCCTTTCTTCTTGTTTTATTTAGATGGGTTGGGTATTTAGATACCTATGACTGTAATTTAGAGATATATTCGAAGAAATATTTAATCATGTTGCCAATACTATCAGAAATCTATAAAATAGAAACCAATCTTGAAATACAGGGTGTCCATTTTCTGGAAAACCGGGAAAAGCCACGGAATTTTGACCATCCGGAAAAGTCGGGGAATTTTGAAATTTCTGGCATTTTCGCTGGAATTTTGTAAAAATCTAGAAGAAAAATAAATTAGGTATCTGTAGTTTTTGGGCTCATTTTAACTATGTATTATAAACTTTTCAAAATAAAATTACCTCGCTCCGCTCGGGTCAAATTGTTTTAACTGATTTTTGTATGTATCATTTTTTGTTGACCGTAAAGTACAAGAAAATTGATTATTTAAACACACGTTTTTGCCTATTGAATCCTCGAGTTTTCAAAAAAAAATTTCTTTGTACGTTTTTTTTTTTTGAACACATACTTTTTGATAAAATGTAATGAGAAAGGAATACCATGATCCCCCCCCCATCACGATTTTGAAAAAGAATGGAAGAGAATTTGTATTTTTTTAGTCACATTTTGGGAAACTTTACTGGGGTGTAAGCGATGAATTTTCAAGTTTTGAAGGTCTTTTTTTGCAAAAATTTTCCCACTCGCTTCGCTCGGGCTCATCGCATTTATATATCTCATCAAAATAATTGATATTTTACTCTTCATCGATCTATTATTTACTGGGTCAAGACGATAAGATTGCATTAGGGACTTTCGTAAAATTTATAAATTTGAGGTACGTGTTTTTTTGGGGGAGTATTGAATTGTGAAGAAATTTTTGAATTTTCAAACTGGAAATATCCGAACTTCGTCAAAAATTTTCAGAATTGAATTTAAGTTGTTTTTGTGGCCGGAAAAGGGAGCATCTGAAAATCTCATAAAAGTAATGATTTTTGAAAAAAAATTGTTGGACATTATGCATTTTAAATCATTCTTGTGCACAATTTCATCACGCGAAAAACCCACCCCTTCTCCATCCTTCAGGAATAACATATTTAAAAAGTCTGGAAAATTTCGAAAAATTGGTCTGGAAAACCTGGAAAAGTCAGGGAAAATCATTTCTGAAATATAGTGGACACCCTGAAATATCACAGTCAGGTAAATGTACGATCGTAAAAATAAAAAAAAAGTGAGGTAAAAATCCAAAATTTTCGAAAAATATCTTACAGAATAGGATGCGAAGTGAACATTTCTTGTCTCGTGCGATGGCGTCACTAGCCTTCGGATCGTTCCACCAACATTCGCACTCGACAAGAAAACGTTCACTTTCACACCCTGTACAGTAATATATGTACTATTTTGAAAATTTTTCAACTCGAACGTAATTTTTTCAACTGAAATTGCAATTTTTCTCCTATACAAGGAATGTAACCCGCCTTCTCATCTTTCCCCACCCCTTGGTCGCATCGCTGATCGCTGCTTTAAATTCATAAAATCCATTCTTTTCAAAAAAAAAAAAAACAAAAACAAAAAAATGTTTAGGGTTTCAGAGGTGTTTGTGTACTCAGGCATGTATCTCTGAAAAATTCTGCTGTTACAAAAATGGTGTTTTGTGTGAATCAGTTTATCACATCCAACAAATACACAAATAAGTAAGGAATGTTGCGATCTTTAATTTTTCCAATTTCTTTTTTAATTTTCACGATCGTTCCATTTTCCCGACTGTGATATTTCAATGTTCCTATTTTCCAGATTTGTGATATTATTGGAACCATAATTGAATATTTCTTCGAATATCTGAGTATATGTACCTCGCAATTACTTCACTTTGCATGGTGTACTTACCTAAATAATCGGTTGCCTAAATCGGGCACTGTTTTTTTTTTTACCAATTTCGTTACATAAAGCCCGCGTTCGGCAATTGCCAGATTTAGGCATAACATACATGTGTACAATATGTGATGCATAGGTAGATAGGTAGGTACCTATTACCTATGGTAGCTACAAATACATACTCCCCCTTCCTCTTTACCGTACATCTAACCTACGTTTCGTTTGTTCAACTGCAGCGAAAAAGTACCCGGATGCCGCTGATATCAGACAAATGCAAAAGCGCATTCAACATTTGGAAAATATCAACGAATCTTTGCGCGAAGAATTGGAATGCTTGCGTACGTTGCCGTCACCATTTCATTCGTGCGACCAGTCCATAGCGGCGGCAGCGGACAAAAAAACCGATGTTAGCACCTATTTCGTTTCTTTTTTCGAGGCTTATTTTTTTTTTACGCGTGGTTTTTTTTTCACTTTTGGATAGTGCTACCCGCTGGATTTTTCAGTCACCCTTCTCTCCTCTCCGTTCCCTTCCTTAAAAGATGCAATTCGAGTTTCTTCTGCCCACTTTAAAGACTACTGAAATGAATCAGTAAATGTGGCAACAAAATTTACGATGATTCAAAATTAAAACTTCGCTAATTGAATCGGTAGTTTTTCAATGATTTGTGCAATGACTTAATTCCCCAGGAAAAAATCTTCTGGCATGAACAGACTCAGACCTGATTTAAATCCCATTCATTTTTTATCGTAAAATCCTTCCTTTGCTCGAAAAATTGACTTCAAGTGTCAAAAGTTATCAAAAATTGTAAAAAAAAATTAACAAAAAATTCAAATTGTGGAAAATGCTTGTTTTAATCTAAGTACACGGGTACAAAAACAGAAACATCACACCACAGATAGGCAGCTTGTGGTACCTTAGTGTAAACACTAATGGCCCTTACTTATTTCCTGGCAATGGGCCCTGCCTGGCAGTTTTTTGTACCCGTGTGGATAGACGCCAGAATTGTTTGTTGAAATTTTTTTAATACTTTTCGTCAACTTTTGGCGTATAAAGTCAATGTTCTGAGCAAAGAAAATTGTAAAAATTTGAAAATTTATCGAAGCTCGTTCATTTTGAATAGCTCGTAGCCCCGCCCTTCATTTTTGATGTTGGACAAGTCCTTGGAAATAAAATTTTTTCAGTTTTCAACGCGCTATCCATTCCATTCCCTCGATCGAATGATTTTTTTAAGAATTGTTTTAAACAATTCTTTGTAGTCCCTTCAATTTCAAAGTTGGACAAAAAGTCGTAAAATGAAAATTTGTTCAATTTTCAAAGTACTCTCCATTCCCACGGTTAAAAAATTTTTACGTGACTTTTTTTGGAAGTAGCATTTCCCGTTTCAAATATCAAGATAAGAAACGGTGTTCGACGTGTGATTTTTTATTTTTTATTTTTTTTTTGTATTTCGCAGATTGAAAAATTGAGCGAAAAAACCAAGCTGCGTAATTTGCTGAACAAGATTAATTTGGAAAATTGCGTGGATACGAGCAAGTATCGCGATACGGTGGAACTGACACGCAAGCAGCTTCGCGAGCTTTCCAAGCATCTGGCGAAAACGAATAAATTGGACAAATTCGTGTCGCTGAAATTGAAGGAAGTGTGCGAGCATTTCGAATTGTCGGAGTTGTGTTGCTCGCGACTGCATCGGCGGCTTGAAGAAGCGAAAACGCGCAACGACGTGCTCGCCGACCTGCTGCAGGAAACGCAATCGAAATTCGAGCAGGTAATGACGGAGCTGCGCGCCACCAAGTTGGCGTACAACGGTGTCGTACTGGAGCACGAGCAGAATATTTTCAAGTACAAACGATGCGAGCTGGCCAACGAACAGCTCAAGGAGAAACTGAAATCGGCCGACGAATTATGTCGCACGCTCGAGGAGGAGGCGAGGAAAAGCGGCGCCGGCGCCGGCGCTGGCGATAGTCGTTCGCTCCGGAGCCAGCTGGAGAAGGCGTCCGAACGTATCGGGCAGTTGGAGCTGCTGGTGGCAACGACCACCGGCGGCGGCGGCGGCGGCAACGACGGCGACGGCGACGACGACGACGCGGTTCGCGACGAGCTCGACCGGTGTAAACGCGACGTCGAAAAACTCGGTGAAACGAACGAGCGACTGTTACGCGACGTCGAGCAGCTGGACGCGTACAAAGCGAAAATCGAAGAATACGAAACGCAGTTGGAGCGCTACCGGGAGAACTGCGAAAGGCTGGAGCGCGAGTTGTTCGAGAAGGAGGGTGTCGAGAAGCTGTGCGAGGAGCAGCGCGTCAAGTTGACGGAGCAGCTGCACGAAACGGACGCCGTGAACAGGTCGCTGAAGCAGGCCGACCAAGAGTTGCGCGAGGCGCGTCGCCAAGTCGACCGTCTGGAAAACGAGGTCGAGCGGCTGGCCGCCGAGTTACGCGACGCCGAAAACGCGCGTGTGGACCGCGATCGCCAAATTTCGCAGCTGAAGAGCGAGAGCGCGCGAAACGCGTCGCTGCTGGCCGAGAAGGCCGACGTCGTGGCCCAGCTGCAAAAGTTGCTCGAAATGTCCGACCATCGAACGAGAAAGTTCGAAAACGAGTTGCGACTGTTGCGCGACATGCTGGACACTTGCGAGCGAGAGAAGCGCGAGTTTCGCGCCAAAATCGACCGCCAAACCGAACAGCACGAAAATTTGAAAAAACAACACGAACAAAAGTTGAAGCACCTGCTGAGCCAGATAATCGCGCATCGCACCGAAGAGGAGTCCAGCTTGGCCGCGCATCGGGAATTGGTCCGGCAAATCGAACAGGCGCAAAATAAGAAACAGTTGTGGAAGAAAAGCATACGCGAATGGAAGGACAAGTACGAAGAGTTGAAAAAGGAGAAACAACACGTCGAGGATAGACTGCTTCGCTGCAGCGGCGGGGACGACGACGCCGCCGCCGCCGTTACAAACCAACCATACCGTGCTCAACAGCCGACGTCGGATCAGTCGGCCGGCGCCGAAGCCGAAACCGAAACCGAAACCGAAAATGTTGCCGAATCCGCTGTAGAATGCTGCGGCGGCGCCAATTCTGACCACGTCGTCGATTTCAAAGTAAGTTGCTCTTCTAAGTCGCGTATCTCTTAATCGTAGCACCTCTACATACTGTACTTACTGCGCCTAGCCGTCTACTCTCTCATTTATAAACCCATGAAAATTACCTATCGAAAATTGCCGGAAAACAGTCAGAATTGCGGCGCGGCGCAATAAATCAGTGAAAAAATTCACATAAAAGGGAACAGTGAAAAAAATTGCTGAAAAATCGGCGAAATTCCTTGAAAAATCAACTAAAATCCGCTGAAAATCAAAGAATTTCGTTGATTTTCCCAGTGTACTGCAATTCTCACTATTTTTCAGTGACTTTTCACTGATTCAAAATGAGAGAGTACCTAGTGTACTTATGCACATGTGTACGTGTGTAGACAACACGAGCGAGGTGGTGGTACCATTTGGTACACGCGTATCAACCGGCGAGCACCCCCCCTCCCCCCCCCCCCCCCAACACACACACGCACGCACACACACACGCACGCACACACACACGTCGCGCTAGCAGGTAATCAGAATTTCTGAAAAATCAAGTCTAAATGTGAAAAGTTCAATGTGAAAATTTGAAGAAAAACGTGAAAATTGTGATTCGAAAGAATGTTTGAAAATGCGGAACGAGATACAAGGAGGCATTGCTTTACCTACTACCTAGTACCTACCTAGTACCTACTGCCATGCTCGAGCGAATCGAGGACGAAAAATTAAGTAGTTAAAAAAAAAATACCTATGTATTTACCTGAATAAATATACTGAAAAGGTAAACAACAAAAAACAAAAAACAAAAAACAAAAAAAAAGTCTATTTGTAGAAGAAAAAGAGATGGATAGTTTTCGAGTCCCCTCTTGGGTATGTGGCTATGCTTTTGGTTTTGCTACGCTCTAGCGGAAAGAGGAGATGATTTTCAAAACATTAACCCGTCAGACCGTCAGACGGTGTATACCATAGTGTATAACTGTATACTGTATACTGTATACTACTCAAGTACTGTACCTACTATTATACTTACCTACTACCTATGTAGGTACTACATAGTACATAATATATACCTACAACTACAAATATGTAATGTACCTACATAAGTAAACGTACACTTTACGCTAATGACTGAATGACTCGGCGAGGCGCAGACTTTGACTCGCGAGTTGGAGCGTGCGCGTCGCGTCGCGTCGGTCGTTGCCGTTGCTTGAAGGCTTGAACTATAGGCCTACTGGCCTACATACCTATAGTACCTATATATGTACTATAGTCGGTACAACGAAAGAAGGCACTTTTCCCCTCCACGACTCGTAACGCGGAAACCAACAACGCGCGTTGATTTCAAATTTCATCCGATCACAGCTCAACGTTTTTAAATTTTGTGGTGGGAGAACGTAGGGGAAAAGTGCCTTGTTCCGTTGTACCGACTACATATATAAAGTACATCTACATATGTAGATGTACAGTAGGTCTAGGTACGAGTAAATAGCTAGCTAGGCTGGCTAGTGGTTGGTAGGTACTAGGTACTAGGTAGGTAGCTAGGTATAGATAATCGCGAGTGGGCGTCGGATCATCTATGAAGATTTCATTACGTGTCGAGCTCGAGCTCGAGGTAAATTCGCGATAGGTACGAGAGCACAAGTACATAAAAGAGGCATATTGGCTGTACAGTGTACAGTGTACAGTGTACAGTGTGCAGTGTATTTACAGGATACCCAATGTAGGTACAAAGATGCGAGAAGGCGAGATGGTACGCAGCTACGTAGCAGGTGCAGGTACTACGCTACGTATGTAACGCGGCTTCGGGTCAACGACTCAAAGTAGACTCCAGAGGAGTCCAGACTGTAGTATATGTTCATTGTTCAATGTTCGTTAGCGTTATCGTTATCGTTATCGCTCCAGGCTCCGGCTAAGGGTAGAAAATCTGGTCGCGAACCGCGAACCAGTTGCTCTGCTTACCTCGCCACGTCATACGTCACAAGGGCGGTAAGGGTGCGGCTGTCCGAGAGAAAGCGTATGCGTAGGAGTGCAAGCTGCTAGCTGCGAGTGTGCCTTGGTAGTGGTGACGTATGGCGGTGTGCGGTGTGCGGTGTGCGGTGTGCGATGTACGTTACGTCGACGTACACCTACACATCACACATCGCAATTCGCATATCGCATCGTCACCACAGACCACAGCACACTACGTAGACGTAGACGTAGACTAGTACTGTTACCTGGTACCTGGTACCTGAATAGGTACTGGCTAGTGGCTACGTGGCTAGGAAGTCGTAATATTTATTTGCAGTTGCGCACCTCGTTCGTTTCTTTCTCGTTCGTACAATTTGTTGACATCTACATATAGGTGACTGGCGAGTGGCGACTACGTCCACCGTCCACCACCCGCCACCTCCCTACCTGCGTGTACGTGCGTATGCGTATGCGTATGCGTATGCGTACTTTTTAAAGATCGTACTTGTAATTTTACTTGTTAGTTGATGAAATTCAATATGGAACGGGATTGGTTGGCGCGAGAAGCCGAACTTAGATATCAGGTAGACGTAGCCACGCTCACCACTTCGCACGTAATATTGGAATGGACGCGACTAGCCAATGAGAAACTGCGATTGCAGAGAGAACTTCACCGACGTGATAAACCATTTTATGTACGAGTACGAGTACGAGTAGTTTTAGAATTTATAACTCGAGTTCTTCTTACCTACTTACAAGAATGCTTGATTGTTTTATTTTTTGGCTGTAGCTTTGGCTCTCGCTCGCGAGCTTTTCCTTTTATCAGATATTCGTGTAGGCGTAGGTACAGTACTCACCTACTACCTATGTACGTAAACGTATTCTACCTCTACGTAAATACCTACTTCGCTCGCGTACGCGTACGTGAAGAAAAATGCGCCGACAGAAAAGTGAAAAGTTGAAAAGAAAATTGTCTACGTACCATAACTACTCCAAAATTTAGGTGTCTCTATAGAAGCGTTTAAATTTTTTTAGTTTTGTTTTTTGTTTTGTTTTGTTTTGTTTTTGCAAAATGGCATAGACATGGACTGGACAGGACTAAAAACATGGTTTTTCGGTGGGGTTTTTTGGAGGGGGGAGGGGGGGGGTTGTTTTTAGTAGGTACCACGTTTAATATTGGAACGATGCGTATACATATTTCATGACGAAAGTTAGTTTCAAAATGTACCTGCCTACTAAAGGTAAGTACATATCAAAACGTGCTGCGCTAAATTTTGCGATTGAATAACGAGCAGATTTTGTGCATTTAGGAAACTGGCGATGGCGGGAGATAGTGAAATCTTCAAAAAAAGGAAAAAAGATGAAAAACATTCCGTAAAGTTTATCAGGCTTTACATAATTGTGATCTAAAATCTACCTGCCATACTTACCGCAGCTTTTTGCGTGTTTTTTTTTCAAAATTAACTTTTTGTGGCGTTCTCTCAACAAATATGGTTAGCAACAAAGCCGTGCGATTTTTTCTCAGACTTGATAATTTTTTGATTGGAAAATAGAAAGTTACACGTCTTTTGCAAGTTTTTGTTAACAAAGCAGCTGAGCAGGGAGCAGTGAGCAGCCTCGAAATGTGAAGTGATAACCCACTCGACTGTGTTTTTCTTACCTGCCTACAGCAGTTTTTATAATTTTTGCATGTGCACGTGCACATGCACATGCACATGCACATGCACACTGTACGTGTGGGTAGGGTAGTAGGTAGCTAAGTACCTACCAGTACCTACAGTAAAAGTTAAGCTTTTCGTTTTGTCAAAATTGAATACTTAGGTAGGTACCTACTTGCTTTTGGAAAAAACCCGCACCTTTACCTACGCGTACGCGTACGCGAGTCGCGAATGTTCATTACTAATTAGGTGCGTGTGCGTAGGCGATAGTTAAGTTAGGTACATACCTAAACCAGTAAACCTATATCTTATACGCGTGTCCGAGTGATAAATATACCTACCAACTATATGTACAGTACCTAGCTAGTAGCTACCTACATACATATGTAGTAGGTATGGTACATTTAACACCTGCTGCCTGCCCGCCCCGATAATGAGGGAAACGTCGCGATTTTTCGTCGCCAATCTACTCTCCTACTTATTTACTCAGTCATGTCTCATAGGTATACATACTCGTATGTATGTGTAGGTACTACAGACATAGGTATACCTACTTATTACTTGGCTATATTCGAGCTTTAACCTCGCCGTATACGATTTACTTATCCTTATCTACTTACCTTTACCTATGTTGTTTGTTGCGTGTGCATCGCATCGCATCGCATCGCATCGCATCGCATCGCATCGCATCACATCGCTTCCTTACTTACATATGTAGTTTTCACTCGTAGCACTACGGTTAGGTAAAGGTATAGGTATCCACGTTAGATTTATATGTAGTTAGGCCGTAGAGGTACCTGCTTACCTGCTACTCTCTGTCCAACTAACTTGCAACCTAACGTGCTTGGCAACGTACCGTATTTTATAGCGTTAGGTGTCTGTATAGGTACTTCTACTTACGTAGGCACTTAGGTACTTATTAGTAGTGGTACTAGCACATAAATACATACATACATACAAAGTACCTAGCTACAGTTACAGTAGGTACACGGTACAGGTATCGCACATCCGCACTGACTCGAGTGTCTGATTATGCCGTAGGTCTATGCCCTATGCCCTATGCCCTATGCCGCATGCCGCTGTTTTATTCGTTTCTAAAAAGAAAAAAAAATCAATTCGTTCATTTTCACTGGTCCTACGTCTTTCTCTTTATCTACTCGATCGAACTTTCACTAAATATGAAATATAATATGATTGTAGTTGTAGATGTAGATGTAGGTACCTACCTGTTTGTTTGTTTGGTTTTTTTTGTTTTTTTTTTTTCGTGTTAGGTTAGGTATTCATTTTTATGGATTAGTAAAAAATATTAGGTAATAGATGCTTATACGGCATATAGGATTATTCTTATTTCGGATGTGCCCGTGATGTTTGAGTACCGTACCTAACCCTAACCTAACCTATACGAGTACGTAGCTACGTTCACATCGTGTATGTTCGTATGCTGGATTGTTGGTCTGAATAGTGGACAGTTGGACACCGGACACCGAATAAGTATTTTTAATTTGGTGCCTAATTTAGCATGCGTTTGATTTGTTTGTTCGCTTGTTTTGTTTGTTTGCGTAGGTAGGTAGGTAGGTAGGTAGGTAGGTAGGTAGGTAGGTAGGTAGGTAGGTAGGTAGGTAGGTAGGTAGGTAGGTATTGTTTGTTCGATTGTATGTACCTAGTGCCTAGTGCTTACTTGTATGTACCTACTACGATTTTACTTATCGCGGCGGTTAGATTTAAGTCTAGAAGTAGATGTAGATGTAGATGTAGATGTAGGTGTAGATACGTAATATGGTACGTACAGTACATATGTATAATTATAGGTATTAGGTATATAGTAATATCCGCGTACAATATATCACTTTGTAGTATGCAGAAATAACCCACAAGGTGGCTGACATATATTGTACGGATATTACTACCTATGTATAGCTTTATATTCCGGTAAGGTGAGATCCAAAATCCAAAAAACCCGGAAAGGTGAGATCCGTTTTGGGAAAGGTGAGATCCGATCCGGATCTCACCTTTCCTCACGTGTATATCAAGTTTTTAGGTATCAGGATACCACCAGTAATGCAATGCCCAATTTTGTCCCGGATCTCATCTTTCCACTTTTTCCATCGACTTATACACTTTCAGTTCATACCTCCGCGCTGTAGAGCGCGCTGCGCCATTGTATATCCTCATGATAAGTTTACACCAAGGTGAGATCCATATGATCGGCAACATTGCAGATCTCACCTTTCCTGTATTAATATTTAATGAATTATGAACATGTACCAGTTTTGTTTTTACGTACATGCAACTTACAAATCGCACTTCACATTTTGAAATTATTAAGTCAATCAAAATTTGCATGGTGCTTTTTATGTGTATTTTTTTTTAATTTTCATTTCAAAAATTTTCAGTGATCAATGGGGAGTATTTTCTAAAAAAAAATCGAAATTTTTTCGGAAAATTTTTCTGTCTTTTCCTAAGAAAATTCAAGAGAAAATATCCAAACTTGGAGTAAAATTTTGAGATAACACAAAAATAAATCAAAATTACATCATAAAAAATTTTTATTTGAAATTTATAAATCACCCATTGCCCAGAAACATACAAAAAGTTGATCTAATCAACGCTAAAAACTGAAATTTGGTAAGTTTGAGATGAAGTTTGAGTTTTTTAGCAGAAAATTTCCTCAAAAATCATTTAAAAATACGCCTATGGCGCACGTGACGAGGTAAAAAGCTGAAAATTAGTAGATACCTTGTTCTCAGCATCTTACCTCAATTGAAAACAGTTTCTAGACGTTTTGAACCCTCCAGAAAATTTTGGAATTTTCCAGCCTCGGAAAAAAGCTCATAAAAAGGTCTCATATGAACTTTAGCATCTATAATCATCGTGAATAATCCATAATTGTGACCTATTTAATCGATTTAAGTAAAATTTTCCAAAATTTGTAACTTTCAGTTGGAGTTTGAATTTTCTAGCAAAAATTTTTCTCGAAAAATAATTAAAAATACGCCTATGGCACACGTGACGAGGTAAAAAGCTAAAAGTTGGTAGATACCTTGTTTCCAATTTCTTGAATTGATTGGAAACAGTTTCGAGACGTTTCGGAACTTTCAGAAAATTTTAGAATTTTTCAAACCCTGGAAAAAAATTATAAAAAGGCCCATGTGAACTTTAGCATCAATAATCGTCGTGAATCATTGATAATTGTGACCTATTTGAGTATATGATCTACTGAAGTAGAATTTTCCCGAAATTTGAGTTTTTTGCCAAGAAAATCTTGGAATTTGCTAACCCTGAAGAAAAGCTTACAAAAAGATCACATGTACTTTTGTGTCTTTTAATCGTCTCAAATTATCCAATTTGGTGACCTATTTGATGGACTGAAGCAAAAAAATTTTAAATTTTGTAACTTTGAGTTGAAGTTTGAGTTTTTTAAAATTTTTTCGAAAATTATTTTAAAATACGTCCACGGAACATGCGACGAGGTATAAAGCGGAAAATTGGTAGATACCCTGTTCTCAGGCTCTTCAATCAATTGGAAACCGCTTCAAGACGTTTCGTAATCCTACAGAAAATTTTGGAATTTCCTAGCCCTGGAAAAAAGCTTACAAAAGGAGTCTATATGAACTTTATCATCCATAATCATCGCGAATTACTCATAATTGTGGCTTATTTGATCGATGGAAGCAGAATTTTTCAGATTCTGTAACTTGGAGTTGAAGTTCAAATTTTTTTGGCAGAAACTTTTCTCAAAAAATGTTTAAAAATACGTCCACGGCGCGGCGCTCGTGACGAGATAAAAAACTGAAAGTTGGTAGATACCCGGTTCCCAGCTCCTTGAATCGTTTGGAAAAGGTTTCAACACGTTTTGGAGATTCCAGAAAATTTTAGAATTTTCCAGCCCTAGAGAAAAGCTCATTGAAAGGGTCTATATGAATTTTATCATTTATAATCGTCGCGAATCATCCATAGGTGTGACCTATTTGAATGATTGAAGCAGAATTTCCCAAATTTTGTAACACAATAATTATAGATAAGTGCTAAAGTTCACCTAGACCATTCTGATGGGCTTTTGTAATACCTATTTCTAATTGAAAAATGAAACTCAAAAAATTGAAAAAAAAACAATTTTGAAACTTTATTTGATAAAATTGAAAAAATCTGAATTTAGGTCCACATCAAAACTCTTCAAGGACCTAGGTATAATTTTGCATCTGAGTTAGAAATAATTCCAAAAAAGGATTCTGGGCTAACAAACAACATGGATTTGGATAATTGAATGTTTCGAAACAGAAGAAATTTGTGTGTCTTATTCATCAGGGTAGATACTTGATGACGATCACGAGTAATATTTTCAAAAAAATTTCAATGAGAGGGGGGGAGGTCATTCAGGTCCACAGTATTTTTTGAAAGTCAATAGTGTAGTATGAAAAACATTATTTAAATTTTTTTCACTTTTCACCCCCTCAAGAATTTCGTCCGAATTTCGTTTCCATTTAGATCTTCTCTCATAGGCCTAAAAATTTGTTAAAGCCACTGCATACCACTTTGAAAACCCCTAGGAACTTTATGATGTGAACCCTGAAGTTCTATTTTTTGCTGTGTTTTTGGCGGAAAGTATAGTGAGAAAATTCAATAATTTTTGTAAAATTTCACCCTTTTACTCATAGATAGAAAAGACAAGATTCGTAAAATATTCGTAAGAAATTTTCAGGAGCAAATAAAATCTGAAGTTCAATACATATCGATAAAAAAACTTTATAAAAATATAATTTCAAAGAAAATTGAAAGGAATAAGTAAAAAGATAATTTAAAAACTCTGAGAAAATAAATATTTTGAATTGAAAGAAAATCAAAGGGGGTACCTGAAAACAAAGTTTGAAAAAAAGACCAAATTATAAAGAAAAATTGAAAGAAAAAAATTGCAGAGATCACTGGAAAGACCTGTTAAAAAAATTTCAGTGTTTTAAAAAAAATTGTTACGTCCTAAAGATTAAAAGAAGCTTCAAAGTTTTCTTAAAGATTGATGCAAAAAAATTCTGTTCATATTCGTAAGTCCTGAAAATCATTAAAATAGGTACCATATAGGTTTGGAAACACAGTACATTTTTTTTTCAAAAAGTTCACATATAGCTTTGAATGTTGTTCAAAATTACAAAAAAGTAATAATGGTGAAGCAGTAATGAAATTTTTCTTGATGAAATGAAAACTTGTGAACTAACGACGAATGTATTCAAAATTTTCTATTTTGTGAAATATTTCCTCAATTTTTAGCATGTTTAACAAGGGAGGTATCCTAACTCATAGCAAAATTTTGAACCGACACAAAAATAAATCAAAAATAAGTACATCATAAAAGAAATTCCATTTCCTAAATTTTAGATAGGTACTGAAGTTCATTTTTCAAATTTTTGCGAATTTTTGAAGTGCATAAATTTCAAAATTACTTCATCGCTATGCAAAATATGAAAATTTGATATAATTGACGAAAAAAAATTTAATTTAGCGTATTCCTTATTTTTGATCTCCCGAAAGGATTGGAAGCGGTTTTGAGACGTTTCAGAGCCTCCAATAATGTTTGGAATTTTCCAGCACTGGAGAAAAGCTCATAAAAATGATCTATATGAATTTTAGCACCTATAATCGCTGATTACTCATAATGGTGACCTAACAATTATTCTCCTAAATTCGTAGCTTTGAGTTCAAGTTTATAATATTATTTTGGCAAGAATTTCTCCTGGAAAAAATTTAAAAACACGTCAACAATGCACTCATTGAGGTGAAAAGCTGAAAGCTGCTAAATACCCGTTTTCAAGACTTCTTGGAGCCTCTAAAAAATGTTGAATTTTTCCAGCACTGGAAAAAACATGTAAAAATTGTCCATATTAACTTCAGCACCCATAATTGCGGATTATTCATATTGGTGACTATTTCATTGATTAAAGCACAATTCTGAAATCCTTAATTCAATTGAGTTCAAATTCACATTGCCTGGCAGAAAATTTTCTAGAAAAAGAGTTGCTAGGTAGCAGGACCCTATTTTCGACTTCCTGGGTTACTTAAATTTCGGAGCCTCCAAAAATTTTGAAGGTAGGTATATCTACCATCTTTCAGCTTTCTACCTCGATGTCTACGCTATCGATATATTTTTTAATTTTTTCCAAGAAAATTTTATTTCAAAAAAAATATGGCTTTGGACTCAAGGTTGTTACAGATTTCGGAAAATTGTGCTTTAATCGATCAAATGGGACATCAATAAGGCTAATCCGCGACTACGGGTGTTGAAGTTCATATTGACTGTTTTTGGGCTTTTCTCCAGCTCTAGAAAATTCCAAAAAAATTTCTAGAGGCTCCAAAACGTCTCGAAACCACTTTCAATTAATTCTGGAAGTCAGAAATTGGGTACCTATATGCCAAATTCATACTTTTTTCGTTGATTAGATCAAATTTGCATATTTTGCAGGGCAATGAAGTACCTAATTTTTTAAATTCCAAAATTTTGCTAAAATTCGAGAAATGAACTTCAGCGTCTGAAAATTTGAATTCGAGGCTCTTCTATAATGTAATTCTGATTTATTTTTGTTTGGACTCAAAATTTTAGTGGAGTTGGGATATCTACCTTGTAAGGTTTACCATGAACTGAAATTGTTGAATAAAATTTTACCTACATGAAAATTTTGAATATCATTCTTTTAAGAACAACTTTTAGAATTTTTTCAATCAATTTTCAGAAGAATATAAATTTGAAAAACTGTAAAAAATGTTTTTTTTTTTTCAAATTACACATTGGACAAATTGATCAGAGAGAATTTTAATGCTCTCGAATCCATTTCTGAGATTTCAATCTTTGAAGAATGTATCTAAGACACACCAAAACTGATAAATTTTCAACTTATCAAGTTGGATGTTGGATTTTGGAATCCTGTTCTTCTAGGTATTTTCTAAATCCATGTTAGGGGTAATTTTCACTCCAGTCACAGAAATGAATTTTTGGGGAAGTGAATTGGGATCAAGATTGAAAAATTTTATTTTTATTATCGTAATCCATTATTTTGGCGAATTGAATCCATTTATGGGGTCGTTTTTACCACAAATTCGAAAATCTACCTCTGAGGTGAGAGTGAGGCTATAAAAAAGAATTTTCCACTTTGGTTCCACCCATTCTTTGAGGCCCTACTTTCATGCTTGAGGTGGAAAGGGTCCCATAAATAGACTCAGATTTCTTCCAGGACATTATTTTGTATTTTCTTCAATACCTAATCACGAAATTGTGCTTTTACATACCTAGTAAAGAAGATAGGAATTGAATTGAAAATTTCAAGAAAATTCAATTTGATTTCCAAAAAATTTTTAAACATGCCTATTAAGGGGAATTTTTAATGCTCCTTAATCCATTTTTGAGGTTATCTCGACCCTTCAAACCCAATTTAGCCCTTGAGGAATAGGAGGGTGAATCAAAATTGGGAATTTTGGATAATTTTGATTTCGGGAGCAAATGTGGACTCTTAGAAATGTAAATTTGGATCAAAATTCCACATTAGTGACCTATTTGATCAATTAAAGTAAAATTTTCCAAAATTTGTAACTTGGAGTTGGAATTTTTTGGCAGAAAATTTTCTCGAATATCATTTTAAAATACATCCTCTGCACACGTGACGAGGTAAAAAACTGAAAATTGGTAGATTACCTGTTTTCAGCTTCCTACCTCAATTGGAAACCGTTCCAAGACGTTTTGAACCTTCCAGGAAATTTTGGAATTTTCCAGCCTACAAGAAAAGCTCACAAAAAGAGCCCATATGAACTTAAGCATCTTTTAATTGTCGCAAATTATTCATGTTAGTGACCTACTTGATCGACTGAAGCCAAATTTTCCAAAATTTGTAACTTTGAGTTGAAGTTTAAATTTTTTGGGCAGAAAATCTTTTCGAAAAAAATTTAAAAATCCCGCCAAGGTGCACGTGACGAGGTAAAAAGCTGAAGGTTGGTAGATACCCTGTTCTCTGCCTCTTCATTTAATTGGAGACCGATTCAAGACGTTTCGTAGCCTACAGAAAATTTTGGAATTTCCCAGCCCTGGAAAAAAGCTTATAAATGGAGCCCATATGAACTTCAGCATCCATAATCATTGCGAATTACCCATATTTGTGACCAATTTGAATGATTGAAGCAGAATTTTCCAAATTTCGTAACACAATTATACCTGTTAAAGTTCATACGGACCAATCTGTTGTGCTTTTGTAGAGTTACCTATACCTATTTCTAATTGAAAAATTAAACCCAAACTCGATAAAACTAAAAAAAATTAGGATTGTGATCCTCTTCAAAATTCTCAAGGACCTAATTTTGCTTCTTGAGTTTGAAATAATTCCAACGAAAGATTCTGGGCTGTCAAACAACATGGATTGGGATTAATTTATTATTTTGAACCGGAAAAAATTCAGTCTTATTCACTAGGGGACTTGATAGCAATTACGAATAAAATTTTCAAACTAATTTCAATGAAAAATTGGTGGTCCTACAGTGAAATTTCACCAAGAAATCAGTATTTTAATGTAGTTGGTAGGTAGGCATAAAAATCATCGCATGAATTTTTCAAGCTTTCCAGGCTGCATGGGATGAATTTGGAATGAATTTTTATCCCAAATTCATTTCACGATTTTTTTTCAACTTTTGTGACTGGGATGAATTTTGTGATCCATTTCGAATTCATCCCACAATTTTTTCGAGCTTTTGATGCTGGGATAAAAATTCAAGATGAGTTTTTACCCCAAAAATTATTAGGTACGTACTTTTTTCACGCTTCTGATACCGGTATAAATTTTGGGAAGAATTTTTTCCCCTCAAAAATCATTATAAGATTTTTCCAAACTTTTTAGGCTGAGATGAATTTTGGGATGCGTTTTCATCCCTTAAAAATCATCCCACGAATGTTTAGAGTATTTTAGTATTTTAGGCTGGGATGAATTTGGGATGATTTTTCATCCCAAGATTTTTTTTCAACTGCAAAGGCTGTGATGAATTTTGTGATGAATTTTCATCCTACATAAATCATCACACGATTTGTTCAAGTTTTTCAGGCTGGGATAAAGTTGGGATGGCTCAAATTGTTCATCCCATGATTTTTTCGAGCTTTTGAGGCTGGGATGAAATTTGAGATGAATTTTTATCCCCAAACATCATTACATCGAGGGCCCCTCTGTGGAAGATTTTTTCGGAGCCAGAGCAGAAGACACTTTTAAAAGCCCTGAGCGAGAGCCTAGAGGACTTTGTACAAAAATTTCAGAGTTGAAGGCGGAAAGAGGTGTGCCTCATCCAGCTGCAAAACCGGAAGAAGGAGGGCCCCCTCCCAGACGATTTTTTTGGAGCCGGAGCCACTTTAAAAAATCCTAGACCCGAAGCCGGAGCGAGAGGCACTTTCTAAAAAAACCCTGGAGCCGGAGGAGGGACTTTAATAAAAAATCTCAGAGTTGGAGCCGGAGCTGGAGTCGGATGGACCTGAGCCCCTCCCTCTGGATCCCTGAAAAAACCCACTTTTGTGATTAAAATTCTTTTGGATGACTATTTTTTTGAGCTTTCGTCTTACACGCTTTTCTGTTGTGATTTTCAGTTCATCGAATTGATTTTCTTGGGAATGGAAATAAATAGCAAAGAAATTTTGAAAATCACGATTTTACAGCTTGAGTATTATTGATTGTACTTCGTACCACTCAAAAAATTTTAAATGGACATTTGCTTAATTTTTGATCCTTTTCTCTCATTTTGAAAAAGTGAAAAGTCACTGAAAAAAATCAGAATTGCAGCACAGGAAAAATCAGGGAAATCCTTTTATTTTTAGCGGATTTTCACTGATTTTACTGAATTTTCTGTAAATTTTTACAAGTAAACCTAATTATAATTTTTTCTGCTTTTAAAATTCAAAACAAAATTGCAAAATACTTTAAAAAATCAATTTTTTTGAAAATATTCCAATACGATCATATTTATTATTCTGAGTAAAAATGAGAAAATGTCCCATTATTAGGTAGGAGCTGTCCCCTTGGCCACTCATTCAATTTTGCCCCATGGACACTCTTCAATACTTAAGAATCTCGCGGAACCTGAATTGCACCCAGTAGATAGCTTTATTAATTTTTGTAGGTCCGATACAAGACAAAAATAGCACCTAATTTTTGGCAACGCCGCTGGATCTCACCTTAACTCAAATTACAATTGTATATGTGTATAAGATCTCACCTTTCCACTTTTTATCAACGGATCTCACCTTTCCAGGATTTGTCTTCAAAAAAAAAGGTTGAAATTTTTTACCCCTCTATGGTCCCCATGATTTAACAGCAGCAAAATAATGATTACCTCTCCTATATACTTCAAAATATGCAACTCCAAAGGTGGATCTCAGGTTACCCAAATTTCTATCGGATCTCACCTTGATAGATTTGTGTGTATATATACATATATGTAAGTATATGTTATTGGCCAAACCCGAATTTTGGAAAAACTCGAATTTCCTAGGCCAAACTACATAGAACGTCCTACAGGCCTCAGGACGTTCTGGGTTTTCCGATAAAAAACCTAATGATAAACTAGTTTAGCCTATAGCAATTAGTCCAAACTGGTTCGGCCAACAAATATTTTTAGAAAAAACTAGTATGTCCGATGTGAAATTGCAGGTTCTAGTTCGATCGATTTAGAATGTTAGAGAAGAAAGTGGGACAGCCTTGAAAAATGCAGCATTTTCAAAATGAAATAAATCAATAAGTAATATTAATAATAAACAATAACCCAATTCAGCGAATGTAAACATTTTAGAGCTGAAAAAAATTAGGAGATGAAAAAAATTCAAATCTCAAATCTAAAAAAATCGAGGAAAAAATTTAACAGCTGAGAAAAGTTTTAGAGTTGAGAAAATTTTGAAAATATGGACATGAAAAAAAATCACTTTTTAGCCCTTCATTTTTAATCAGGTCGTATTGGTACAGCTTAAAATAAATCAAATGAACTAGTTTCTCCTAAGAAGCATGTCGGATATACCGGTTTGGCCAAATACCATTCGGAGGAACTAGTTGGGCCAAACTGTCTCGGGACATGTCAGTTTTTCCTGATGTGTAATCGGAAAAACCAGAACGTCCTACCGGTCTCAGGACTTTCTGCAGCTTAATACAGCTATCCGTAGGCTGTAGGATGTAGACAACTAGACGTGTAGCTGTAGGTGTGTAGGTACTAGGTACTAGGTAGAGGTAAAGGTAAAGGTAGAGGTACCGGTACCATTATCGAACGTAAATAGGTGGGTGTACTGATGCGACGAATTTAGAAGTATCTGGCTAAGTATATAAGTAGGTACCTTCTATCTTCGTAGAATATCTACGCGTAGCAATTCACGGGCATTCGGTGTTCAAATACACCACGCCACGCCACGCCACGCCACGCTCGATCGCTTAATGGTATCTCTATCTACCTGCCTATCATATCGTAAGCATTTTGTTTGCGCGATTCCGTTCTATTTGCTTACGCGCGTCGCGTCTAACTACTTTCGTGCGTAACGTTCGCAGGTACATCACTTGGAAAATATCAAATGCCAGTTGGAAGCGAGAGTAAAAGAATTGGAAATGGCAAACAAGGAATTGGAAGCGCGTTTACGACGGTTGCAAACTTCCAAAGTAACGCCGTCTGATTTTTATCTGAGCTCGGAGGAGGAAGAGGCGCAGAAGCAGCAGCAGCAGCAGCGCCAAGTGAAAGAAGACGCGGTTACGGGTGCGACGAGCGGCCATTCATTTGCGAATACGAATAATTGCGCTTGGTCGGCGGCAGCTGGCGAATTTACCTATTCGTCTTGTTCTCTTCCCTGCAGTCCGTATCGTAATAATCGAGCCTGCAGTCCGTCAGCTAGCTCTGTACCCAACAGTCCGACCTGGATGAGAAAAAAGTACTCGGCCCACTGTGATATCGGTAGCTTATGGCCTTGCGAAAACTACATCGACGGACTAATCGATGCGATGATTACGAACGACGACGAAGACGGCGACAAAGCGCACCCTTCAAAGGTAGGTGGCAGTTTGGTAAATCTAAATACCTACATTATTATGTAGATGTACGACGTACGTATAATACGTAGATGCGCGTCTATCTACATATATCTACTCACACACGCGTATAGTTACACGCTTCCATACACGCCAAGAGTAACTGTAGGGCTGGCGATTATAGAAATTAAAATCGATTAATCGATTATTCGAATCTTAATCGATTAAAAATAATCGTCCGATTTTCTCAAATCGACCAATTAATTTACCTTCGTCCCTCCCCCTCCTCGTCCTGGGACAAAAATATGCAATCCAATTTCAGTTCTTTGTTTCATGTGAAAATCATTCAGTTTGGGCAAAAATTTTGGAGTTGAAAATGAAAAATCTGTCGACTAATATTATTAAAAAAGAGAAATTTGCTGACGCATTATTTTTTTTTAAAATAAAAATTTTCCAACCAGATGTTTTGAAAACAAAAAACAAAAATTCGTGCTTTTTGAGCTACTTTTTTGACTTCAAAAAACGACCGATTAGACGATTAAAAATAATCGGCCGATTAAACAATTAAAATAATCGAATAATCGATTAATCGATTAACCGATTAAAAATTTTGGCCGATTTTAAAGAAAAAATAATCGATTATAATCGCCAGGCCTAAGAGTAACTCTGCTTTGTGTGCGTGTGTATACTCTATTTCCTGGTAGGTATAGGTACGTCTACGTACCTGTTGCCTAGTGCCTAGTGCCTAGTGCCTAGTGCCTACACAGGTAGAGGTGCCAATTCGAAAAATACAGATATTCTCCCTCCCCCCCCCGCTCGTGGCCCCTTCGAAAACGACAAAATTGCAATTCTACGGTGAGAAAAATTGAAGAAGATCTCATTGGAGATGAAAATGTTCAGTTTTTAGCCTCTGTTCCGTGTTCTTGTGTTCTCTGTTCTTCGTCATTTTGCTGATGAACTTGAAGTACCTGCAAACGTATATGTAGGTACTTGTAGTTAATATGTAGTTATATCTAATACCTAGTGAATAAGTGTAGCTATGTACCTTACCTATGTACCATTAAGTATTACGTATTACGTAAGACGTACCTAACCTATACATATGTATGTAGATGTAGATGTAGATGTACACATAGGTACACATTGGTTACACAAACTTACTGCACAATGTGCGCACATACATCGCGATCACAATGACGTCTATGACGATCGATAGTCGATAGGTGTAGTGTTGGTAATTAGGTATTACCCAATACCCAATACCCAGCTACTCGTACAGTAGCCGTACCTAGTTTTACTTACTCTTAGGTACTCGAGTAGTCTAGTATACCTCTACCAATTTATGTACTTAGCTACTTACCTGGCTTTGTATTTTGATTTAGGTCACGCCTACGATGAAACACTGTGGTCAGGATAGCGCCATCGCCATCGCCATCGCCACCTCGCCTGATTTGGGTATCGATAGCGATCACGGAAGGAATTCCAGCAGTTTCGAATTCGATAGCGGCAACGGCGGCGAAACTAGTAAGTCGATAATCGCTTCGCATCGCATCGGCGAACAAATTAAAAAGCGTCGCGTCGCGTCGCGTCGCGTCGCGTCGCGTGCGCGCTTCAGTACGTAGGTATTTACGAGTACCTACAGCGCGTATATACTATATAGATGGACGGTAGGTACCTATACCTACGTAAGGTACTTACATGTACGTCTAAGTTCCTTAGTTAGGTACTCCTCGTATACGGTAGGCCTACTTTACGTTATGTAGATTAATCACTTACGAAACGACCAACTCAACAACCATCTACGTTAGCTACCTAGTAAGTAGGTACTTACGAAGTACTTAGTTTCTGTAGTCTATGTCTGTAGCGTCTGTGTACTGAACTATTCTCCTCTACTATAACACTACAACTACGTCCTAACTAGTCGATCATTTGACGCTACGCGACGCGACGCGACGCGACGCAATTACAGAGCTGCGCGCCATGCGCCAGTTGAAAAATTTTTAATGATCGGTTTGAAAACCGGACACGAACCGGAAAATATTTCGGGGCGGGGCGGGGCGGGCGTTGGGATGTTGCGACGTGAATGTGTTGGAGTGGCAGGGCCAGGGGCAGAAGACGAAAAATGAGACGATGAAATTTTATGGCTACTGCGCGCGGTTTACAAGATGATTAGTTGGAGAAAAAAATGGTGAATTCGAGGAGCGCTATTAAAGGAGTGGAATTTCCATTTGGAAAAATTCATTTTGCGACGTATGGTGGATGAAAATTTGTCGAGGGTGATTTTTATGAAAATTTGCGATTGCGCAATTTTTTGTTGAATTGCGCGTTACGTACCATAAATTTTCAAGAACTACGGCCACGTGACGCGACGCGACGCGACACGACATGATACTGTGCGCAGCTGCGGGTTACCTATAGTATTGTATTAGGCCCGGACCCGGACCCGGGCCCGGGTTACGTTTACGGTCTACGCTACGCTTGCGGCGCGGCGCGGCGCGGCGTAGCAGCTACTCGGTTGCTCGGTTGCCGGGTGCATGTAGCCTGTGTACTCGTCTTTGCGCAAGTACCCACTCGTTTATTTGTACTCGTAGCTACATACTATGTAGGTATTTAACTTCCTACTAACCTATGTTCGTTGCATTACCGCTACCGTACCCAAGTACTCGGTAATTTTACGTACGGTGTACGGTGTACGGTGTACGGTACTCACTACGTATGTAGTTACCTAGTAGCCTAGTAGCCTAGTAGTCTAGTTGCCTAGTTGCCTAGTTGCCTAGTAGCCTAGTACCTCTACCTATGTATTTCAAATCGACGGTTGCGTTTTGATTTTTTTGTTGCCACAGAAATACGCTGCGAAATAATCAATCTGGAAGAAGAAAATAAAAATTTAAAACGAGAACTATGCCAGACGAAGAAGGAATTGGAAGAAACGTTGGGTAAATTGACGACTCTGAATAAAAATAAAAAACGAATGGAAAAGGCGATATTTAAACAAATATTCGAAACCAAACATATTCTGAAACGAGCCCGAGTGAATTTAGAAGACGCCGGTACGGACACGGGCGTCGTCGACGCGGTCACAGACGCCAACGCCAACGCCGAAGCGAACGCGGACGCGGACGCGGACGCTAAAACCGCTGATAACGTCGCGTAGCTTTTTAGTCCAGGCGCTATCAAGTATATTCGTATTCGTATTTCGGTGCCTGCGTCCGTCGTCTATCGCCCATTGCTTGTTATCGCAACGTATGCCATACGTAGATACAGTACGTAGGTATCTAGTATCTACCTTCTGTGAATGGTGTCAATAAGAGCAGTATCGTCTCTTCGGAGCTTACTGTATACGTATTACGTATTACGTATACCTACATACATTTACATACGTGATCGTACGTACGCAAATACGCACGCCACGCCACGCCACGCCACGCCACGCCACGCCACGCCACGCCACGCCACGCCACGCCACGCCACGCGTGTGTTTGTACTCAAGTTGGTACATACCGGTACGTGTAGGTCCTAGGTATGTAGTACTTTCGCAAGTGGGTACTCGTGTTGTAAATAGGTACCTAAATACCTTTACCTATTGCGAGTATCAGTCTACCTACGCATCGGTACGAAGACTAGACTAGACTGAGTCTATTTACGGTTACACCTACCACCGCATACGTATAGTTAGGTAAGGTAACGTTGGTATTTTGCCTATCTGTGTGTTCGTATTCGTATTACGCGTACATCTGTAAATCGATCTGTGTGCCTACTTCTTTTATTTCTCGTCGATTGCGGTCGCGATGAACATTTGTTCGTTCGTTCGTTCGTTCGTTCGTTTTTTAATAGATCATACGCGTAGAAAGATGTGTAAATGAAAAACTCGAAGATACCTAGGTGAAAGTAAAAACGCAAATGCCAGCACTTTTCGCCATTTTCACGTTATAGGGTTTGAATGCGAACGTAAACGTATTACCTACCTACCTACCTACCTACTTTTTTTTATTATTATTTTTTTATTTATATAAATTAACGTTTATTTAGAAACAGCAAAATCAATGATATTCCGCTTACGTCATACGTGGCTACGGATTGACCGCGTCTCACCGCAGTATGACAAATTTAAAGTTATTCAAACAGGCTTATAAATAGCGGGAGGGGGAGGGACATAGGACTCACTACTCGCGCGATACTTTCGCATTCGTGCCACCATGTTTCACAAGGGAGGAACCGCAAGAACCAAAAGTACATTTAGAACTGACGTGAAGGTCACCTACCTACTGTATCATGTAATGAACTTACGGCTTAGGTACTACTTACCTCGTGTACAGTATTTATGTAGGTAGTACGTATAGTATATAGTATACCGGGTGGCCCATAAGTCTTTGCTCGCAGCCCATAATCCTTGCTCACCTATCACCAGTTTCGTAGTACTTTTTTACCCCGGTGCTACAAAACGGCCATGGCCTACCCTCCACCCTACATCTGCCGAAGTTTCGTTTCTACGTGTTGTATGGGCTGCATACCCATGTATTTCTAAGGCACATAACAGTGGACACTAAGTAAAAAAAACGAGCAAAGACTTTTGGGCCACCTGTTATAGTATATAGTATTTTCTTGTCTTGTCTTGTCTTGTCTTGTCTCGTCTTGTCTTGTCTCGTCTTGTCTTGTCTTGTCTTGTCTTGTCTTGTATTGTATTGTATTGTATTGTATTGTATTGTATTGTATTGTATATTTTTTACTACAATAAGTGCGATGTGACGACGATTGCCGATTCATCGGTTCTGTGTTCAATTTGTATGTAAAAGTATTTGTACAAAGTACCTACCTAATAAAATTTTCTACGCATTTTTCACGCGCTACATTCAATACACCGCACCGCACCGACACCGGCACCGCAACGCGTCGCGCCACGTTTAGATAATACGAGATAGGTAAGTGCGGAATAGGTACTAAGTAGGTACTCGGTACGTGACGCGGATCACTTTGAAAAGTTTGCGAAGGCGGCAACGCGACATTTGTGAGGGCACGGCGCGTGGCGCGGCGGCGCATGGAGGATTTTATCGAATGAAAATTTTGCAATTCAGCGTACAAACTAGGGCGGTGCGAATATCGAATATTCGCAATTCGAATACATATTCGATGGCGTATTCGCATATTCGAATACTATTCGAATAGTAAACATGTATTGTTTTTCAATTGTTTGGATTTCAGTGAGGTACGTCAAATGTAGTACCTATACAAAAAATTTTTTTAGTAAAAAAAACAGAAAGTAAATCTAAATTCTAAACTTTTTAGCCACAAAACGTTCTTCTCTTCTCTAAACAACTGAAAAACACATATTTTTCAATTTTCTGCCGAATTTTAACATAATTTTCAGTTTTCTGAAATTTTCGTTCGAGTACCTATTCGAATGTATTCGAATCTGCGAATATTCGTTATTCGACTTGTTGATATTCGAATAATATTCGAATACTAGAATATTCGCACCACCCTAGTACAAACTTACTTGGTACATATATGTGAGAGTACTGCGCGGCGTGCGTCGCGTCACGCCGCGCATCGTTCGTCGTCCTGCAATTATACCTACCTACGTACGCATTTTTTTCGAGTTTCAAGTAACTATGGTGCGTATTGCGTAAGTACGTCTGTACGTCTGTACAGGTACCTAGTTCCTAGTACCTAAACCGACCAACCAGCAACCACGAAGTAGGGCTTTCGCATTGGATGACTCCCACTGCATTCATCGCATATCGACTACCATACGCGTCGCGTCGCCTCGCCTCGATACGCTACGCTGTACTGCGCTGCGCTGCGCTGGAATGGTCGCAATGGCCGGAACAGTGGATCGGAAAGAAGGTAGGTAATCACTAATCACATTTGATCGGATACAAGCGAATCGATAAAAATTCATAGATAAGTATAGTATTTTCGAAAGTACCTATTGCAGTTATTTAGGCTTTTACACTTCGGTGGCCTATCGCTCTGCCTGAAATGAAAAAGTGTAAGATCACTGTGCAACGCTACGCATACCGTCGTTACCGTTAACACATCACTTGCCCTCTCAATTGTTTCCTTTTTATTAATTTTTTTTTGACATTTAGTCAGGTGATTAAATGTTACTATTTTTTCAACGTTATTAGAAAAATTATACTCTGATTTTACGTAGTTAGTAACACTTCAAAAACTGAATTGGTTTTGAAACACAATTCCACATTCATCATAGTAAACATCTTTTCACTTTTTCTTTTCACTGCAAACTACCTAACAACTTTTTAAACCTTAAAATTCACCATAAATCAAGAATTAGGTAATTATCAATTTGGGCAACTATAAAATTGCATTTATTGTGTGTGTGTGTGGGGGGGGGGGGGGGGTTGAAAATACTCTCTCCCAAAAAATTATATTATTGTTCAAATTCAAGCCAAATAATATCGGAACAAACTTTTAAAAATCATATTTTAGTTTTGAAGTGGATTTTTTTTCAAATTTTCCAAATATTTCTTTGCGAGAAGGCAGAATTGCATCACCCACCCCAAAGTCTTGCAAATGAATTCAAAAAAGTGACATTTTGAAAGAGAACTGCCCATAAAAAATAGGTAGGTATTGTTCGAAAATTGTTGGTAGACAAACAATATTTTGAATACCTATTTAAAATAGGTGATTAATGGGTGAATGATATGTAATTTTTTTTTCGAAAAATTGAATTTTTCCAAACCGTTGAAAAAATTTTAAGTAAGTAGGTACCTATTCTACCAAAAAATGTTCAAAAACCAGTGGAAATTTTTTTTTAAATTGAAATAATTTTTAAGTAATGCCTTTTTTGCACGCCCTCTTATCGATTGTACTTGGAGAAAACTGGACGACTTAATTTTTCGATCTGACTCCTCCCCGCGCTTCAATTGACCCTTTATACATAATTACAGAAAAAAAGTAGAGGAAAGGTCGGGTTGGGTATCGTGCTTTGATCGTAAACTAAGTTGATATTCGAACTAGGCGACCTCAAATTAGTGAGAATTGATTCCTATGACTCACGCCATTATTATTACCTACCTACTTTTTGCACGTGTTTTTTTTTCTTCTTCAAAATTTAGTGTCTTCGGGGCCACTGAAGGGTCTAATCCAAAAAATAAGCAAATATCCGATATAATTGTTCAATTTATTCGGAAGCGCGGCACCACAAAACGGTACATCGTCATAGGTAACACAGAAAAGTATTTAGACTTACTACTTGGCGAGGCATGCCATATGATACTAAATATCCATCATAGGTATCTAATAGATACATAGTATTGGATACCTATGGTGGATATTTACGTACCTAGCTACCTACGTACACGTACCGTATGTATGTAGTACTGTAGTGTCTACATTTGTACTCTATCTACGCACCTAAATGCAGATGTAGTACATACCTATGTACCTATATACGAGTACTTATAAGTCACGTTAGTCAGGTACTGTACTACCTGCGTAGGTATAATTACTTAGATAGGTAGGTACACCGTACACCGTACACCGTACACCGTACATATATGTAGGTAGGTATTAGTAGGTACATATTTACATACTGACGCTTAGTAATTACGCAACAATTAGATACCTAGTAACTAGTACCTAGTATGTACTTACGCATACCATACATATTACATGTGGTACCTAGTTTAATGGTTAATATTAAAATGGCAATGTGCGGCTACCTACGTCAACGTTTACGCCGAAGTTGACGTAGGCGCAGGCGCAGGCGCAGGAGCAGATGCACCCATCATTCGAAGGTAGGCACATGAACATTTCAAGTCGCAAACGACGAAAATGACTAGATACATATTTTCGCAAAGGTAGGTAGTTAATTTCCTATTTTTACTTACAAAGTACCTAAGCAGCAAGAAAGGCGTACCTACCTAGACCTACCTAGACCTACCTATACAATATACCTATGTAGGTACATAGCTACTTAATTATGCATAAGTAGGTATAACGAGGATCGCTTTAGGCTTTAGGTACCTACATAAATGTAGCATTGAAAAATCGTCAACGTCATCGAGTAAGTAAGTAAGTACCTAGTTAAGTATGTACCTACATAAGTCTAAAACTAATCGTAAGACTAGACTAACGTAAGGTAAAACACAAACAAGTACGAGTACCTACGCTACGCTGGACATTACCTAGGTAGTAGGTATAGGTATAGGTATAGGTATAGGTATAGACCAGCGTAAATAGGTACCTATATTTACGAGCAGGTACCTAGACCTACGGTAGGTATACGAGCGAGTCGCCTGACGACTACCGTATCGATCCATCGCGTATCGTCTTCGTATAAAAATAAAAAATACATATGTATAAAACAAGGTACAAAAAATATAAAAAAATATGAAAATGATAGGTAAATCGATAGCTCTATAGGTATCGGATACCTGATAAAAGTGATAACCTGATGACAAACGCGAAACAATTCAAAATAAGCGTAGTTAGGTATGTGAATTTACGTCTACGTATGTAGATACCATATACATATGTACGTCCGAGTATTTCAGTTCACTCAAATCGCAACTCGACTCGACCTAAGTAGGTAAGTACCATAGTAGGTAGTAGGTCTGGATTTCTCCGTCCAAAAGAATATCCGAATCAGCGAATTTTTTTCCTTAAAAGCTTTAGCTTTCGAAACATCGAAGTCGAATGCCTTTTTAAACAGCAAATTACATAGATAGGTACCCAGTATACCCTACACCCTACACCCTACACCCTACGTGAAATTAGGGAAAATTGCAAACAAATTTCGTATCAAAAAATAGGTATAGAGACCTGTATTAACCTTAAATACTGCCTACCCACCTACCTACCTACCTACCTACCTACCTACCTACCTACAGCCCGCAAGCGATTAGGTGTCGAGTAGGGTACGTTACACGTTCGGCAGCTCGGCTTTGTATTCTGGCGACGAAATAATACCGGAATAGGTAATCTATGTACATTGCACGTGGACGATAACCGGCCATGATAAAACTACGGCAGCACTTGACATTTGAATTGCAATTTTTATAAATTGAAAATGCTTTGAATTTTGAGATACGGATACTTGTTGCGCGTAATTACTCGTTTTAAAAATTTTGTCTCGTGGGGGGGGGGGGGGGTCAAAAGTGCCCGGTGGCGGCCGATTTGTTTTCATTTTTGTTTTTTTGTTTTCAAAAAACTGATTATTTTTTCGAAAGGAGCTGCAAAGAGTTGTAGTTTTAGTTTTGCAACTGTTTGAAAGCGCCGTGCCAGCAGCCAACCGGAGCCGCGCATACCTATACGTTCACACTGGTACCACCGCGTCATACGGTCGGTAGCTCGGTACCCACTACGTAGACCTACAATCGCTAATTGAACGTTGTGCCGGCGACGGCGACCGACGGCGACGCTACGTCGCTCGCTCAGCTACAGCTATACCACTGCGAGGATTGGGATTGGGAGACAAGGAATCCGGAGCCAAAGGCGGTGGTGGTGCCGGTGCCGGTGCCGGTGCCGACGTTGTTGCGGTCTTGGTCCTGGTCGTCGTGGCCATCGTGGTTGTGACCGTCGTGGTCGTGGTCGTTGTTGCGGTTGTAGTTGTCGTAATTGATTGTTTCACATTTTTGTGACATAACATTCAAGACTTGCTGAAATTTTTCGTATCGTTCGGACGCGTTCACGTTGGCTCCTCGACTGCCCCATAAAAATTTCATATGGAACTCTGTACGAAACATATCGGAAAGCAGATGGTCGATTTTCGAATCGGTCAAAACGATTTCCGCGTTCCGTTTGAACGTTGGTAACAAATTGTGATATTGTCTAGTAGCGTTCAAGTGCGAATATAACGTGCCTAGCCCGAGATCCGGCGAACACGCCTCCCATTGGTTGATGCAAACGTCCCATAGATGAGAATTCGCCGCGAAAACGTGGTACATTTTGTCGTAGTCGTAGACGACGTCGTCGTCGTCGTCGTCGTTGTTATCATCGCCTAATAAACGACAAGTTAGTTAGTAAGTTTGTAAATTTAGATGGGTAAATCCGAATCCTCGGTCTCCTAAAGCTGGACTTTAACCCAGCTCCATACCCGAACCGCAGATCCATATCAAGACCCACCGCTACTCGCTACTTCTACACACCTACCTACACGTAGGTCTAGGTACGGTACGGTACCTTACCCTTACCTACATACATACATACATACATACGAGTATAAATGTAGGTACCTACTTACTAGGTACTCGTAGATGTATGTATTTACGCATTTACGCATTTACGCAGATAAATAGGTAGCTATAAGCACAAGCAGGTACCTATACTACCTACCCGGGCAAAAAGTGCGGTAACCACATGAATACCTACGGTAGGTAACGGTCGCGATCGCGATCGCGGTCGCGGTCGTACGAAGCTAGTGATCATTTGATCAAGCGTAGCGTGTACCTACCTAAATAAGTACAGTGATAGGTACTCGCACGCGCGGGTAATTCTAAAATATCGTAGAATATCGAATATCCAGTAGGTACTGAGCTAATTAGTAGGCACGTACCTATCTTTCAAAATATACCTACTTATGCTAGAACAGAGTATCATGCCGATGCCGTGCCCTACACAATATTGCTTCGATGAAAATGAGGCGGGGGCGGGGAACATTGCTGTCTGCGAGGGGACTACAAATGTGGGTCGAATGCCCATCGCTCATCGCTCATCGCTCATCGTCCATCAGCCATCGTCCATCGTCCATCGTCCGATCGTCCCATCGTCGTGGGCTGTGTACTCAACTACTCACTATTCAATCACGACCATAAGTCAAAATATACGCAACTTTGAGCTTATAAATTGTAGGTGCGAAGTAAATTGATTTTGAAATGCGTTTTACATGCTACCTACGTACAATGTACATTATCGACTATCGAATACCTACGATACCCTTCCGCTTCCGCATTACTGTAGGTACCTACATTAACAATATGTAAAACGCATTTCAAAATCAATTTACTTGGTAAAATTTTTAAGCTCAAAGTTGCGTAGGTAGGTTGGTAGGTTTAGGTACGGAGCTTTCGGTCTTTCATCTTTCATCTTTCGTTGTGATCTTTTTTCTCAACAGGTTCAGATGGATTGTTAGCGGTTCTCCATTGTGAATTTTTGAGGCTGTAGCCTAACTTTTCATTTCGCACAAAGCTGCTTCGAAATAAGCAAAGAGTCCTCGTTTCGATACAACAGTTAGGTTTTGTTTTAAACGCATTCCCGTCTCACAATTTTAAAATTTGCGTTTCGTCGTGTCATTTATATAGGTAGGTACCTAGCTACCTACCTACTACATTTTACCCCATTTAAATTACCCAAATGGGAAAAATCGATTTTTGTTTTAATAAAACCTACAGCTACGCTGAGCTGTGTACCTAATCATGCGAATGTTATCTATTACCCAGACTAATACTTACCTAAGGTAGGTAAATTTAAATATCTATTGACGATTCTGAACAAAAATTGCAAACTTTTTTTTATCAACTTTTCAAAAACCACCAGAAGCGAATTTCTGCGAAATTTTAAAATGACTCGCTTACGAGCAGGTATATTTACAATTTACATGCAGCCGCAGCCGCAGCCGCAGCCGCAGCCGCCGCGCCAGTCAGATGGATATTTACATTTACCTACATACTATTTGCTTACTTGGACCCGAGTACGGTACAAAACGCTATGGTGATAAGTGGGTATGGGTATTGGGTAATGGGTAACGGAGTACCTCAACCTATAACTTATTAGGGACGTAGGCGGCGCGGCGCAGATACGCGTAGGTAGTTAGGTACGTACTTCGGAAGCTCAAGCTACTACCTACATACAGAGATGGTAATGCAGCGGTAAACATGGGAGCTGAATTGGTAGAGACTAGACGGATACGGATACGGTTACGGTTACGGATACGGTTACGGGACGAGTAGTACATGGGTAAATACTGGATAAGTAGTTGGTACCTAATTACTAATGAGGTAGGTACCTATGGACGATACGATACACAGGTCGAAGCAAAGGCAAATCAAGTAATACCGTCAAGCAATCCAAACGCTAATGCTAATGCCAACGCCAACGTAAGTACCTATCGAATTTCAGATTCTTGATTCTTAATCGTTAGGTAGCAGCTAAGTACGACTACGAGTAAGTAAGTACCTATTTCACTACTCGTATACCTACGTAAAGGTGTACAATTTCTATCTTTCAAAATCATCCAATTTGATTAAAAAAACGAGAAAAATTTTGAGTTGATGAGAATTTGAGATTAAAACCCCTGAAATTTTTCACTAAAATACCTAATTTGTTTTTTAAATAGGTAGGTATATCTACGGATATACCGATCTCGATTCATACATATTTTCCAAATTATTCGTAATATTTACAGATAATTCCAAGGAACGAAGAACGATCAAAAATTTTGTGACGTTCGTTCTCATTCTTCAAGTCAAATGAAATGTTCACTGTTCTTTGCCATTTGTTCTTTTTTTGGCGATTTTTCAATGTTCGTTCTTTCATTCTTTTGTTCTCTTGAAAAAATGACTCGTTCTTTTGTTCTTCGTTCACGTTCTCTGTTCGTTTTCCCAGCCCTGCATACTTGCATTTCAAAGCTGACCTAGTTTTTGTATTTTGGACAATTTTTGCCTGTGTCATGTCGTCATGTGCCATCATAGGTAGGCTACCTATTTTACGCTTAATACGACGGCGACGTGACGATCAGTTCGCTAATAACTACACGTAGGTAGGTAGGTAGGTAGGTCGGTAGGTTGGTTGGTTGGTTGGTAGCTTTGAAATATTGTAACCCTTTTGTGAGTACCATAAGTAAGTAGAAGTACGTAGGTTCTAGGTAGGTACCTGAAATATGCGCGTAGTTGGTTTCGTATAGTAAAACGGCCGGCAATAAATGTGGTACGGTGGTATTGGGCGCTAACGGGTTCGTCGACTCGTTCATACATTTCAACGTCGGTCTCAGTTTGGCTTCAAAATTAAACGCGCTATCCGTGTATCGTTGCCTTAATATATGCCATGTTTCTTTCAACCTAAGCACCTGACAAGCAACAAAAACAAAAAAGTCAAAAACAATTACCTACCTCTAACAAGAAAGAATGGCGCTGGCGCTGGCGCTATGCCAGCGGCTAGTGCTGCACAATTAATCGGATAAACCGGATAATTCGGAAAATCGGAATCGGATAACCGAATTCACCCGGTGGCATAGAAAAAAAGTTGTTCAAAAATATTCCACCAGAGAGAGAGAAACGAATAATTGGTTACGATTTCCGATTATCCGAATATCCCGAATAATCGGTACCTAGTTGTGCTTGCGCAGCACTACCAGCGGCCACTCCTGCTCGTAGGTCACCTTAATCGATAGTCGATACCTATCTTTTGCTGCCAACTTTTACTCTTGGCAGGGGTGCGGTGAGCTCTCTGAGTCAACGATGAATGCCCCCCCCCCCCCAATTCTCCAAGCAGCCCCCCCACTTTCACCAATATCCTTATTTTTTTCAAGCTTTAGTATGTTTATAAAAATAGGGGTGGGGGTGCGAAAATGGGTATCAGTTTAAAAAAGAAAATGGATGAGCAATACCTTTAAAATCGTCGATATTAACTCGCTGATAAACAAATCGCACGGGAGCGAGTTCCCGACTGCGTTTTTTTGTTTTCATTTATTTCAAAAAAAATGTCAAGTGTCGCCGGGCCGACGCAACGTAGAAAAACAACGTTTTTTGTGTTTTCTTCTTGCAAAGAATGAAGAATGCAACCGGCTGCTGATGCTGATGCTGATGCTGATGACGATGCCAAGGCAAGTCAGAAAGCTCACATGCACAAACGGTACCAACAGTTCTTACGAAACACATTATGGTACGTAGGCGTAGATATCCCAACTTGGTATCGCATAGCATAGCATAGCATCGCATCGCATCGCATCGCATCGCATCGCACGAAGAAAACAAAATCAATTACGGCACGTAAGTACGATACTGTAGTTATAAGTACCTACCTATATACATATCTAGGTACCGTACCTGAGGCGTACAAAGACCCAGCATTATGCCGCAGAATCCGTATAAATTTCCGAGCGCCGTTTTCGTATCAATGGCTACTTGGATCCATTTGTTGAGTAATTCGGCGCGTTCCGACTCTGTAGCGCACGTCAGTATGGTGACAGCGACCAGTAATCTTAAGCATTCGCTCCTGCGCACGTACCGTACGTATAATAAGTATAGGTACTTTATACCTATTCAGCCGGTTTCGGTTCAAGTTTACATCTACTTTTAGGTCTACGTACGAGTGCGTATAGAGTACAAGATGGTACATACATATAAGTAGATGTACCTAGACTACCTACCTACCTACCTACCTACCTACCTACCTACCTACCTACCTACCTACCTACTTACCATGTGTTTGCGCATCTACATTATGTAGGTACTTTGTAGGTGCTTCGTGCATACCTACATGCCGTCTGATATTGGCACCAGATCTACAGTTAGATGGTAGGTAATAGGTACCTATACGAGTATAATTACAAGTAAGTACGTATTTTTCATTTTCATTTTCATTTTCATTTTCATTTTCTTTTTCTTTTTCTTTTTCAAAGTGGCATGACGTTGGAGTCTTCTAGCTGAAGTCCCAGACGTCGCGAGGAAGGAGGCTAAAAATTATTGGAGAGAGAGTTTCAACTCGAACTAGGTAGGTAGGTAGGTAGGTAGGTAGGTATTCTTCTCCTCCATATCTTAAATCTATAATTCGCCATGCTTCAAGCATCTCATTTTCTTTTATAGACTGTTACTGATACTGTTTCTTCCCCTACTCCTTACTTCTTTCTCCAGTTTGTTTTTGCTCAGTTTTATTGTTTCATATTTCTCCTTACTTATTTCCTTGTTTTGTTTTACTCCAGCTTTACTGTTTTCACATATTTTATTGATTCCCTCTTTCTTTATTCACTATCTACTCTTTTATTATTGTCCTTAATTATTTATTCGCTTTACTCTATTTTTTTATTATTATTATTTAATCACTTCCCTCATTGTGTTTTCCCTCTACTTATGGCTCCTTTCAACAATTCAAACGCTCCACCATTCCCCTTTATAAACCTCCGGTATGCAAGGGGATGGTGTGAGCTTTGTAATATTGTAATTTATACCAATAAATGTTTTTGCACGAAAAAAAAAAAAGTAGGTAGGTAGGTATGAAAGCGAACTCGAAATCGAAAAAAGTTAATTTTTTCCATCTAGGTATCCTAACGTGGACGTAGGTAGCACATGGTACCTACTACATATATCATCCATGTAGGTACTACTTAATGCCTAAGGTATCTACTAATAAGCGCGCCATCGCTACCTCCGTCTTACCTTTCGATAAGATCGTATCGATGTCGACGACCCTGCGGTAAAAAGCTCAATTCGATTCCAGTGTTGCACATTAACGGGTCGTAATCGTACTGGTAATCGGAAACGGAATCGGAATCGGAATCGGAATTTGAATTGGAATCTAGATGGGAATCGTAAGGTAGCTGCCGCTGCCGCCGCCGCCGGCGACGAATCAATTCGCCAACAGTCAATTCGAGATCGGATCTAGTTAAATGATTAGCTAATATTCTGGAGCCGGAATCCATCAACAGCATGTGTACGCCCTGCAAGGCGCACGTATCCAGCGGCTTATTTTCGACTGTCGGCAACAGAAGCGAGTGAAAAGCGTCCAAGTCGAAAGCGGACGCGATCGGTGGTCGACGGACCGACATGCGAAACACACCGTAAGATATGTCGTTTTTATCGTCGTCGTCATCATCGTCGTCGTCGTTGTTGCCGTTGCCGTTGCTGTTGCCGTTATTGCGCGTAGTACCTGTCGCCCAATTACAATTTGCCTTCACGACGCTGTAGTTATCCAAAGTAACTTGGTCGAAATTTAGACTAATGCTTCCGCCGCCGCCGTCGCCACCTTTATCGTTCTCAACGTCGTCGTTGTACTTGGGATTTTTGATTACGACTCCGAACGTAGTTTTTGGGCTATCGGTTGCGGTTGCAGTTGCAGTTGCAGTTGCAGTTGCAGTTGCGGTGACGGTAGCGATACAACTTCGTACCGAATCATCGGAACCGTTACCGGAATCGCTGTTAGAAGCAGTGTTTGAGCAACAATTGTTAGGCGGCTTCGACTTCGGCTTCGGCGTCGGCGGCGTCGTCGGCGTCGTCGTCGTCGTCGTCGTTTCATCCCTGCAAGCGACCGCTTGATGCGAATGGCTATGTACGGTAATTAGACGGCTTGGCTTCGGAGGTGGCTCCGTATCGACGCCACCATAATCGCCTTCGTAACCGTTGGCGCAATCTTTGCGAGCATATTGCAGTGGCGCGTAATGATCGCCGACGTCGGCACCGGCAACTTTGGCATTAACGTAAGTGCTAAAGCTGGAGCCGGAGCCGGAGCCGGGCAAGATGGCGTTCATGTTAGCTGGCACGGTCAAAGGCGAACGCGAGCCAATTTCTGACCAACAGCTCGGCCTTGGCAGCGAATTACTATACGAATAACGATCAGTCGTCCGGTTCGTATCCCTCCAATAATTATTCTTCGTACGTGCGTTATCCGCCATCGGCTGTAAGTTTACCGAACTGGCAGTGGCGGCGGCGGCGGCGGCGCCAACGTCACCGGGTCTCAAAGATAGACTGCGTTGTTTTTTGAAGGCAACGACGACGCCGACGCCGACGCCGACAGCGGCCCCTGAATCGGTCGACGTTGACGTCGATGTCGACGTTAATGTTACTGTAGGCTTAATCAGCTGCCAGCGAGTTTCCAAGTTTCGCAGGTCGTATTTGTCGCCGTTAGCGTTGTACGAGTAAAAGGACAAAGGGTGCCGGCGATTCCGAGGATTTTGAATTTTAGCTCCGGACGCGATAGTGATCGGTTTCCCGCTGCCGACGTAGTACGTTATCAAATCCGGAACGGTATCGAAGCCGTCGTCTTCGAATCTATACTGCACCGACTCGTAAACCGTATCCGCTTGTAAAACCATCTGGAAATACGAAAACCCGAATCAAATACGCACGCAATCAATACGATCGAGCAGTAGCGTACCACGTACCCGATATATGTACAGCAAAAGGTAGGTAGGTAGTAGGTACAACGTACATATGGTACCTACTACCTAGCTACCTAGCTACCTAGCTACCTACTGTAGACTGTACATATAATACCGGAACAGAGGGCGACGCGACGCCGACGTATACCTATTACCTAGGTATCTGATATGGCTGCAAGAGAGTAGCGTCTAGTCGTGCGCTGTGGGTTTGTTTTTCGATTTTTTAACGGCAAGTCCGAAAAAACGGATCCAACCATCATATAATTCCCCCCTCCCCACACGTCCCTAAAATTGCCCCAAACAAACATTGAAACGTTGATAAAGAAACCGGTGCGGCGCGACGCGGCGCGCCGGTACCTAGTCATTTTCTTAGTCATGTACATAGCATGCACGCATTGTTACCTAAATACATACGGAAATTAAACGGAGAATCCGAAAAAGCTGATTTTAGGGCAACTGCACGCTTCCAAGTGTTCTAAAAAAGATCCTCAACGAAAAGTAAAAAAAATGAAATTTCGAGGTAAGTGACCCAAAGATTTAAACGACCGTGCTAGAAAACTTAAAAAAATAGTTTTCACTTCGGAATGAAAAAATATTCGGAAAATCTGTAGGTATTTTAGACTGCAACGGTGAAAGGGTGGAGAGGAGTAGCGGCGCGGGGGGGAATATATGAGCATTACATTACTGTTCGAACAAAGGGAAGGAAAAAATTGGTTTAAAAATTCATTTTAAAAACACATAGGCATTTTATTCGGGGAATGGGAATTTTTATTAGGTACACAAAGGTATAGGCAAGATGTTTACCGAAACAGGTAATTTTTAATGAAAATGAAAATTTTCTCGAGACTGATGATGAGTTAGTTATTTTCACTACGATGCAAGATAATTTCCCCGATTTTAGCGCCCACTTTTGAAAGAAAAATGTAAAAAATTCGCCAGAGTCGTTGGAGGTTTGAGATGATCGATGATGACCTACGGCCAAAAAATTTTCGATGGACTGACGAAGATCCATGCGGTCGTAGATTCGTGGGCGCTTTTCACAAAAGATCGGTAGATAAGCATATTTTTTGAGAAACAACGATCAACTTTAAGAGTCTACTCAATAAGCCACGAATTTTCCCCGTAAATAGGTATGCCTATGTAATGTACCCACTAACCTTAATTTAGAGAGGGATTTTTTAAAATTTAAAAGTTGAAAAAATAAACGTTTCGGTGACGCGAAATTTTTATTCTTGCTGCGAAATTTAGCTAAAATAATAAAGGTAGGTAGATACTGGTACTTACGTTAGATAAAAAGAGAAAGGTTCTTAACAAAAAATTTAGTTCAACGAAGAATTTTGTTTTCTAATACCAAACCATATGTACCAGTGACGGGAAAGTATTAAAAGGAAGGCTGGGAAGTCTCAACTTTATCCTGACGACTGAAGTGTGGGGAAAATGATGAAATTTCAGGTTTTCGAAATTCATTTTCAGCAAAAACATTTCCTTCTTCTTCCTTTTGGTAAAACGTATTAAATACGGTACCCTACGTAGAAACGTATGTGGGTCATTCTAAAATTTCGCAGAAATTCGTCTAAGAATTTTTTAAAATTTAAAAAAAAAATTTCTGAAAAATGTTGATCAGAGTCGTTAATACTAGTGTGCCAGATAACATTCACATGCTCACACAACTGGAAAACAAAAATAGATTTTCCTCATGTAATTTAAATGGGGAATGCCACGACGATGGACAAAATTGTAGAAATGTCAAAATTGTAAGAAAATAATGCGTTTTGAGGAAAAACCAACTATTGCATCGAAAACTGGTTCACCTTCTTATTTTGAGGCAGCTTTGAAAAAAAATGAAAAATTGAGGTATAGCCTCACAATGAAGAGCCACGACGAGGACGTTTCTGTGTGCCGAATTATAAATTTGGAAACATTTTTCACGAAATCGTTATTATTATGAACACTGAAGTCAAATCTACAGCTGGACAGTAATTTTATGACGTCAAGGTATCGACTCGACCAATTGTTGTAGGTATTCTAAAATAACCAACTGTCTCTCTCAGCCTTTCGAAAAAAAAGCCACGACGAAGGACCAAAAATTCCGTACGCTACTTTGAGCTTTTAAAAATGTACTTCATCGACTTTGAAATATGTTTTAATGGGACCTCTCTGCATTAAGTTGGTGCAATAGTTCAGCTTGGAAAGTTGCGATAGGAGAGAACAGAAGTATTTTGACTTCAGCACGAAATCAAGTACAGACCACTACGAGGACATTTGGACTACTTTTTTTTAGCCTCCTCGGGGACAGGAATATTTTTTGCTCCATTATTTTCGCAGGAATATGTAGGGGGATGATTATCTATCTATACATTCCAACCGCATTGTTCCAGCATGTATATTTCCTGAGATAATTACTCTGTACAGAGTTTTCTGCAAAAATTTAGAATCACCCATGTAGATGTACCTATTTATAGGTAGGTAGCGTAATCTTTTTCTTTGCAAATCTTTCCAGCTCAGTTGCCAAAAAAACCAAGATAGCTCGCACTATGTAAAAGCATACGCGGCGCCGCGCCGCGCCGCGCCGCGGTCGTCATACGCTGAGGAACTCGAAGAAATTCTGATACCTATTGCCTAAGTAAGGAAGAACGAAGAGCGAAGAACGAAAGGGTATCACCTAGACCCTTACACCTACCTACCTACCTACCTACCTACCTACCTACCTACATATAATGGCTGCGTATTGTACCTATGTAGGTAAGGTACCTAGCTACCTACTTATTACTCGTAGATCAACTTTTAAAAAAATTGACTCGTGCGGCTGAGAGATGATAGGGTAGAGGGTACCTACTACCTACACGCGTATGCTCCTATACGAGTAGGTACCTACTTTCTGTGATTTTGTCGCGCGAGTTAGAAATCTCTGCTCACCACCGACAAGTGCGAGTCGAAAGTCGATTACCGGTTACCTACCTTGTTGATGACGAAATGTAAATTTTGTCCTTTGCTGCGGCAACTTAGCACGTAGTTGCCAGGTTGAGAGGCGCAATCGCGCACCAAAAAGTCGCCGTCTCTTTCTCCCACGATGTGCTCGGCTTTCGCCCTTGATATGGCGCCGTGATACCAAGCGTGCGATCTTAAATCTCTCGCGTCCAAGCTCAATTCCCATTCGAGGATTTTTTTTAACCGCATCGTAGCGACCACCTCCTCGTTTTCGTGGCATTTGCGAAGGTGGTATCCGCTGCCATCACCGCTGCCATCACCGTTGTCACGCGCCGATATCGGTGTAACTGCTTCCTGCGCACAAACACAAAATTTACCTACATTACCTACATTACCTACATAATTTCATCCGTTAATAGGTACATATGTTCATCGGGTCCTTATGTAGGTACCAATTACCATATTTAGCTAGATAGTCCAAGAATGGTGAAGCAACGATTTTTCGCTCCCGCTGCCTCGCACCTTTCTTACGTTACCAGCAATTTTCATTGCCAACGCAAACTTCTCGTTAATTTTTCCATTTGTAGATATCTGTACTTAATACTCCCGTTGTTTTTTGTTTTTTGTTTTTTGTTCTGTATTCAGTTTCTTCGCATTCAAGTATACCATTCGCTCTTCAAACACATACTTAATACTGTATAGGTATGACTCGTTTTCGTTCTTCAAATTGATTTTTAAAAAACGAATTAGGCACTTTAATCAAACCACGCTTTCGAATGCCTGTTTAAAAATGATGAAATAATATCTTAATCCTAATCCAATGCTCTTCGGACAATCTTAAGGCGCTGCGCTGCACTGACTTTTGAGAAACGAATAATCGCATGTGTTGGGAAACGCTCTACTCTTCATTGTTAAGAAAGGTCTTAAAAATATTCGCTCGCCACTACTACGCTCGTTCTCGGCTCCCTCCCCCTCCTAAGGAGGCACAGTTGAACGTACTATGTAGGTATAATATAGGTTATACACATAGGCACACCCAAGGAGGGAGGCTCGGGGCTCGAGCCCCCCCCCTCCAGATCGGACAGGAGATTTTTTTATTATAAAAATGTGAAAAAAGTGAATTTTTTTGCTCTTGAAACATTTTAGTCCTTTCATTTTAAAAATTGATGATTTTTCACAGATCTTTCGGTCAAAAATCACTGATCTCTCAATCAATTCCCAGTTTGTCAGAAAAAATCAATAATTTTGACTGAAAAATCAGTGAAAAATAACTAAAATTCCGTACTTTTCTAATTTTACTCGAATCAAATCCGTTTATGAATTATCAACCTACTGAAAATACCCTAACTACGCTAGCGCCACTAAAATAAAAAGTTGCTGAAATTTTTCATCGAAATTTCACCCCTCCCCCTATTTTTCCCTAATTCTGAGCTTCTCCCTTAAATAATTTCTGGGTGCGCTTATTACGTTGGCACAAGTGCAAGTAGGCTTATGCTAGCTACTATACGTGTAGGTACTCTTATCGTTGAATGTTGGTACATCTACATAGGTACTACAGTAGGTAGGTAGGTAGGTACCAGACCTGGGCATGATCTAGATCATTTGATCTTAAGATCAAAGATCATTGTGTCAAAATGATCTTGATCTTGATCTAGATCATATTTTATTTTTTGATCTAATCTGATCTAGATCTTTTTTTAAAAATTAAAAACATCATTTTCAAGATCATTTTCTAATTTTTGCATTTCCTCGTAATTCTGGGTAATTTCGTCTGTAATCTTGGTATTTCTATTTTTTAATTTCCCAAAATCAATTTCTCCCCTTGGCGTCATGAACTTACGTGAAAAAATGTCTTCTTGGAGCATTAAAAATCAAATTTTCTCAAAGCTTCGTTCTCTCTTCGCTCGGGCATGAATGAAATCATAATTATATAAAATATTTGAATCAACTATGCAAAAAAAGGCTCCCTTCGGATATTCCAAGTCTCTGTTCTGTACCCACTTTGCATCTTCCCCAAAAAAGCTTGTGTCGCCACTGCTTGTATTTTTATTAGTAAGTACTTATGTAAGTTTTTTGTTCCAAAATTATATTTCCATCAACGTTTTTTTTACTAAACATTCTATGCAAATTACATAAGAATTTTTCAACACCTGTGCGATTCCTTACATTTATAAAAATTATACAAAGTTCAAATTTAGTGTTTTTATAGTAAAATGATTTTTTGGTGGGGAGGGGGGGGGGTAATTCAAAATTGCTCAAAAAATTACGAAATTTCTGACCCCTCCATGAAAAATTCCTGGCCACACCACTGGAACATAAATTGTAGAGCGTAAAATTTCCTTTCAGTAGAGTCCGATTAGTTTTTTCTTAGCAGGCTTACTTTTCAAGATATTTCAGTTCAAAGTTCAACAATATCTTCAAAACTAAGCCTCATAAGAAAAAACTAATTGAACTTTACAGAAATCAAAATTTACGCTCTACAATTTATGTTTCATTCATTTTTTTTGTAGAACCCTTTCTTTCGCCAGAAAATCTATTTTGTTCATGAAAGTTTAAGAAACAAAAACCAAATCACCTTTTTAGCTAAATTACGATGAATACAGAAAAAAATCAAAATGATCTGATCTTGATCTTTTTTCTTGATCTTGATCTAGATCATATTTTATTTTTTGATCTGATTTGATCTTAGATCATTTTGTAAATGATCTTTCCCAGGTCTGGTAGGTACTTATACGGTTACGGTTTACGTCAGGTGTCGGATGAAAAACCCTTATCGTAGGTACTCGTACCATTCTAACGCAGACGTCAATTAAACGTTATACGGCCAGATTCTTGGACAGCGCATCCGCGTTCTCGTCGCAATGCCTGGAAAGGCACCTCCGCACATTATCCCCATTTCTAAAACAAAATTTAGAAAAACAAAACAAAACCATTACAATTTCGTTCGAATCACGTCCATAGAATCCGTTGACCACCAAGCAGTTTAAGATTAGGTACGATATTGCGGCGAATTAGTCGCCCGTCCGTCCGTCCGGCGTCGATCGTTGAATAGGTAGCTAGTGGCTAGTGGCTAGTGGCTAGTGGCTAATGGCTATCTCGTAGGTGTCACTCAATCAGCAATATTTGCCGATTAAATAAGTGGTTATCTAATTAAAAGCGAATCATCGATTCATTTTTCACTGATTTGACGATGAAATCTCACTGTTTCGTCAGTTTGCCAGTCGACCTATTTTGTCTATTTCGTCAGTCTATTGGGCTAATAAAGATCGATAAAAGTTTAGAGTAAGTATACCTAAGTATGTAGTGTTCAAAATTTTACGTGAACTTTTATTCGCGGTTTTTTCGAATTATCATTCGGTAGGTATTTTCATAACCGATTACCCTCATTCGCCATTTCTCCCTTAAAAATCACTAAAACCGCCTCCGAAAAAATACGTATGGTATGTAGGTAGGTACCTAGTAAGTAGGTATACAATGTTACCCCTTTTATAAGCCTTCGGTATGTAAGGGGATGGTGTAAGTATTGGAAAATTGTACCCAGTTATTCCAATAAACGCTTGTAAGTATTTTAAAAAAAAGGGTAGGTAGGATTCTTTTTTCCCTCTCTTCTTTCTTCTCATCTTTTCTCCAATTTTGTTCGTCCTTCGTTACCTTTGTTGTTTTTGTTTTATATTTTACTTTATTCTTATTTATTTATTCATTTATTTATCTATATTTTGTATTTGTGGTTGAAGAGAGAGCCGGTCCCCCGCTCACCTAGAACTGGGTATAGGGAGACCGTGATACTCAGTATTGTACATATATTATGTTGAATCTAAATAAATAACGCCGGTCTGTCTGTCTCTCTCTTTCTCTCTTATCGCTTATTCAACTCAAGTCATATCTGTTATAATTACAATTCATTGCTTCACCACTCCCCTTTATAAACCTACGGTACCTATGTAAGGGGTGGTGTGAGCATTGAAATTTTGTAACTTTTATCCCAATAAATATTCTCAAAAAAAAAGAAGAAAAGGTAGGTAGGTACATACAGTTTTTTAAAATTTACAATTTGTTCCATTTCGCAACGATTGGATTTCAGCAATTTTATGATTATTCAACTTTTTCTTACCCGGTGCGCAAAAATCGCCGAATTATCGCCGACTCTTGCACGCCAGGTACAGTACCTACTTACATTTTTCTGTTCGTTTTTCCATTTCCACGTAGCAGACGAAAAAGTGGTTCAGAAAGAGATTGAGATGCCAAAAAAAAAAATCAATTAGGGAAGTGAAGTACATAGGTACGAAAGAATTTCAATAATGTCACGGAGTGGCCTCTTTACAAAATATATCAAAAAACGTTTCTTTCAGTAGGTATATTATGTGAGGCAGGACATAGATAGGTACCAGAAACCACCTTTAGGTGTGAAAAGTTGGTTTTTTGAGTTGAGGTTTCTTCTTGATTCTACTCTTTCTGAAAAGCCCAAAATCACTGTCAACTCGAAAACCAATTTTTGACATCTTTGGGTGGTTTCCATACCCAGGTCCAGGCTCACATATGTATTGCGCGATTTGTTCAAAATGGAGAGGTTTCTTCCCATCTATGGTTATTGCTCTACTAGAAAATTGGAATTATAGGTAATAGGTAAGTAAGCGGAAATTGGATCGTTATTTTTTTTATTTTTATTTTTTTGAAAAGACAACAAATTTTACGTTACTAGGTATTTTTCAAAATTGAAATTCAGGTAATTAATAGTTACCTACCTAGGTTGTGTGGACGAAGTATGCTTTCTAACTTAAGTACTGAATATGATTCTGATAGGGTTTCCCTTCGATCATTTCTTTTCCTGAAATAGGTACTAATTTCTGTTCAGCGTGATGTTTTCGACAGTGATTTTCTACTAAAAGGAATTCAAACAGACAAATCTGAAGAAAAGAAATGATCAAATAATGGAAAAATCAACATCAGATTCGTGTCCACCAGATTAGTACACATTATTTGAGCGACCATTCTTAAAATTAATTAATTTTTTCCAGCCGGTCTGAAATCAAAAAACCAAACATGCCACGAGATTCGTCAGCATTTAAAATTGCATCTTTTCAATATTGGAGCGTACAAAAATAATAGGTAGGTACGACTTTAGAAGGTTTGATCGCGATTTTTTTTTCTTCAAAAATGGCTCTGTTTTGGAAGTCTTTAATTCCGACCAAAAGAGTTCGCAAGAGCTTTAAATTTTTCCGGGAGGTCCCCTACTCAAACCATTCAACATAGGTAGTATATAGAACGTATCAAAAAAAAAAGAAGAAGAAGAAGAAGAAGAAGAAGAAGAAAAGAAAAAGAAAAAGAAAGAGAGAAATGGAATAAACTTTTTTTGTTGACCCATCCTACTAGATAAGTACCTATAGTCACAAATACCAAATACACTTGAAACATCACTTGGAAATGGGTCGAAACAAACTTGTATAAAGTGAAAATTTTTCTAGACCCATGACCCAATACTGACGAAAAACGCATTTAGCATCGAAAACTAGACTTCCATAACAACGCTAAGCGCTTTCTGGAAAGTAAAAAGTAAAAGTATCTAGGTACCTATTCGGTTTGATATAAACGCGACCTCTACCATGTAGGTAGTAGGTACTTGGTATTAGGTAAGCTAGTTCGTAGTTCTCATCAGGCGTAACCGATGAATTCCTTAATCGTTACGTCATGGTCATACGCGTTCATTCATTCTCATCTTTACAAATACCTAAACCTTAACGTAGCTAGAGCTATACCTGCATGTACGAGTAGATGTACCGTAGACCGTACACTCTTCCATCCCATGCCATGCCATGCCATGCCATCCACCGCGCGATACAGATACCGATACAGATACAAATACAATTATACGAGTACAATGCAATACGGTACCTACAATAGCGATCGGCTATGTTATACTACACAGTAGGTAGGTACACATTGTAGATGCTTGCCTATAGGTAAGATACTGTATAATTGTGTACTAATTTAACACAAAGATAAAGAAAAAAAATGCTGTAGTTAGGTGCTCGTTAAGAAAGAAAGAAAGAAAGAAAGCGCGCTAACTATGTATGTAGATGGGTAATTCTACCAAAACTGTCGCATTTAAGTTACTTGTAAATTTCTCGAGTACTAAATGCGCTAGAGTGGTTTTTTGCATTGTTTTATTGAATATCATCTCCCCCACCTCTTCCAGTGAAAAAAATAATTTTTCCCCTCCCCACCACCCCCGGCATAAATTTTAATGGTCAAAAGTTCCATCGTCGTGGCTATTACCACTCATGGTTTTCAACTTTACTTACCCCTAGCACTGAAGATAATTGATATTTTTGAAAATTTTTTAAAACATGATATTGGTAGAGTGATGGGGTACAAATTGACCTCTCCGAGGGTCACCAGAAGAGCACTGGGTGACCTCAAGACGAGACCAAAACTCTGTTACTAGGTTTTTGTTCCATCGTCGTGGCGAAATTTCATTAATTTTTCTGGCTCTGTTACTTCGTATTTTATCTTTTTCAACTCCAATACTGATTCAGGGGTGTAATAGGAAAGACCTTTATCGGTTGAATTTTAAATTCCCGACTACTTGGTCAATTTTGAAATAAAAATTTATGAAAATTCTTGTGTTTACAATTTTTACATTCCATCGTGGTGGCTATCAATTTTTCGAATTGTGCTTATGGTGTTGAGCTACAAATGAGAAAAATATATTCCACAAGCAAGTATATCAACACAAATTCATCACAATGCACTTTAAAATCAATTCGCAATTGAAAAAATGGGAAATATTCAAGATTTTTCTTACGTCGTGGCTACTTTTTTCATTTCCTTCGTCGTGGCGAAGATGATTTTTGTATCCACGACGAAGGAATTTTTATCCGCAACGTGAGAACTTTGAACATGTAAATAGGTAGTATAATTCATTCTGCATCCAGTGGGCTTGATCCCTTCAATGAATTAGGTGCCACTACGATAGAACTGAAGACCACACATAGGAAATTCTATGGTCATGGAACGCACGATTATAGATTTTCCATAGTCGTGGATACCAAAATTTTGAATCGCCCCACACCCTCCCCTGGGGGCTATGAACTGAGCCAAATACAAAAAATGGTGTCTCGAACGTATACATTTTAGATCTCAATCAAAAAAATTGAAGAAATTCAACTTTTTTTTTCGGATTTCATATACTGGAAATGCGACAGTTTTGGTAGAATTACCCAGATGTAGCTATAAACCTATGCAGACATCAGTGGCGGAGGGTTGCTTGGATTAAGAGTGGAAGAAGGGGCGATTAAAATATTAAATGAACCGTACATTTTAAAATGAAACAATTACGTGCACTGAATTTCTGTGGTTTTGCGAAGCTTCGAAAAAAATTTATTAATTCGAGTAAAGGGGGGCGCAAATCGGTACTTTGTATCTTGGCAGTTTATTGAAGATGTACCTAGCACCTACATTGTACAGTGTCCCTAAGTAGTAGGTACTGTTTGTACCCAACTTTCGACGCCACTGTCCACTACTTTAAACGATTCGTGAGACAACGAAAAACTTTCAAAACGTGTTAATATCAGACGCGGATTCGGTAGTTGATTTCAGGGTGAGGGGAGGGGAGGGGAGGAGAGGGAATCAAATTTTCAACGTCAATTACTTTGGATATTCTTCTGGAGCCTGGAGGGGTCGAATTGTGAAAAACGTAAAAAACGAGAAATGAGAACTTTTTCAAAATACAACACTACTTAGCTAGGTAAGGTACCAATCTTATGAAAACAAAGGCAAAAATACTTTCCGAGCGAAGCGAGAGCGAAAGCGCATGGACAGCTCCAAATTTTTGCATATATGTAGGTACTTTTGTGAGGGAATCCCCGAGCCCCTAAAAGTGTCACGCATACCTATAAATGAAGCTTACTTTTATAACGTGAATGGTAAGTAGGTACGTAACATGGTGAGTAAATCCCCTTCATTCGTTTCGATCCATCATTTAGCTTTCTCAGAATCGTTATGACGAATAACGAGTTGCGATTTTCGTAAAGAGGAAAAATACATTAGGTACCGCATCTACCGTGGAAAAAAAATTCTAATAATAAAACTTGGAATTATGAATTTTTGTATTGGCAGGGATTCCCTTACTATGGTTGTTACCAGTTGAAGCGAAGCGAAGGGTGGAATGATAGCATTTAGCATGGGTATAGGTATAGGTATAGGTATAGATATGTATACCAAACATGTGTAGGTAGGTAGGTACTGCTATCTGAGTTTAGGTAGGTAAGTGCCGAGGTAAACTACGCTCAGGTAAGAATATCGTACGAGGCACCACGCACGAATACACATTCCGTAGGTGAACTGGTAGGTACAGGTAGCCCGTGTAGTCACTAGTCACTAGTCACTAGTCACTAGTCACTAGTCAGGTGCCAGGTGTCAGGTATTTGAGGTTGATTTTGAATGGACGATACCTACATGTAATTTTTACGTAAGCAAATGTACTGTATTTTGCTTGGTGACGCGTAGACAATTGGAAATAGAACATTGAACACGGCACACGGCACACGGCACACGGTCAGTACACGCGTTACACAGTTCGCAGAGCTTCGCTGGTCACTACACTACACTACACTACACTGCACTGCACTGCACTGAACTACACTACTCGTCTACTCTACGTCTACACCACAGCACAGCACAGCACAGCACAGCACAGCACCACACGACAGGACACAACAATGCCATCGCCATCTCCATCTCCAACCAATACCACTACCACTGCGAATAATTGTATGGTACGCTGATGCAGCGCCGCCGTAGATACCTAAAATGGTACTTGCTTGCGGCGGGGCGCGACGCGACACTATGATATTATACTTGTAAGTTGTAACGCGTGCATGCGTTGTAATAGTAATGCATCTACCATCTACTACTACCTACCTACTCGCCGCGCCCTACCCACATCTCGAATTATTGATTTTCTTTTATTTTATTTCAGTGGCTGTTGTTTATGCGCGTCCGCAGCGGCGTACCGGCGTACCGGCGTACTGGTGTACTAATATACGGTACTGCTAGGTCAGCGCTAGTGCTATCCTGCTTCTACTCTCAAGGTATTCTCTATATTCTCTATTATGCATTAGGGATGGCAAGTTAGCCAAAAGCTAAAGCCGAAAGCCGAAAGCCGAAAGCCGAAAACCGAAAACCGAAAAAAGGTGATAAAATAGAGCAGGGAGAAAAAAGCTAGCCGAAAGCTAAAGCAGTTTTCTTGAAAAAAATAAAGACAGCTTTCGATAGGTAGCTTTATTTTTCGACTTTTTTCGGTTTATAATATTGCATCAAAATGATCGAAACTGCTTACCTACTTATTACGGAATTTAAAGAATTGATATCCCATTGTTGTCCTTGCGTAATGTTTTTATAATTTCTTTTCCTCTCTATATGAAATTTATGCGAGGAATTAGTGAAGAAATCATTTCTTTAATTTTTAATGGTCAATGTTTTCCATTATTCGGGGGGAAAAGCTGGAAAGATGAAGTCAAACGCCGAAAGCTGAAAGCTGAAAGTCGAAGCCTAAGCTTATTTTTCAAAAGCTAAAGCCGAAAGCCAAATTTTATTAGGTACCGATACGGCTTGCCAGCCCTGCTTTGCACACGATTCCGCACGTCTACCCGTCGCGTCGCGTCGCGTCGCCGAATTGGACTGGCAACTATCCGTGCAAATAAGTAGGTACCTGCCTGCTGGCTCTACCCTCTACCTAGGTGTAAGTACCTATAGTTGGTACAACGAGAGAAGGTACTTTTCCCCTGCTCGACTAGGAACGCGGAAACCAACGACGCGCGTTGATTTCAAATTTCGTCCAATCACAACTCAACGTTTTTAAATTTTGTGGTGGGAGAACGTAAGGGAAAAGTGCCTTCTTTCGTTGTACCGACTATAGCTACCTACATACATTACCTACTCAAGTTAGTAGACACTTTGTTATCCTTGATAAGACCGATATGCGAGCCGTACGCCGTACTTAGTCTTCGTATACGTAGGTATCTTGGTATCTTGTATTCCTGTATAGGTATGTACCTACGTATAATCTACGAACCATGCCGTAAATCTCGTACTTCTAAGATGTAGGTATGATGTGAGTAAGATATAATAGACGATTTGAGCAGTTTTCAGCAATTTTCTGCTGAGTGCTGATGCGGGGAAACGGTTCGGAAGCGGATAAAAATGCCGAAAATGGTACCTACGAGTATTTTCAAACTTTCTGACGAGTAAGTACATACCAAACAAAAAAATGATTTGACAAAATAATCGATGTGGTACTTACCCATCTATCGCGAAATCTTGGGGCATGGGCAGATTTAACCGAAATTGCCGAAATTTTGCCAGATTTTCGTTCATACGATCGATAGTTACGCAGCGCAGTTTCTATCCCATCCCCATCCCCATCCCCATTCCCATTCCCATCCCCATCCCCATCCCCATCCCATCCCTATCCTCATTTACCAAGTACCTAATAAATAAAAATATCGGGATAACCTCATTACCTATTTGCATTTTTGCACAATGTATGTACACCTACGCTACGTATCCTGTGTTGGTAACCACTTCATCAAGAAGTCCAGAGATTTTATCACCGACCAGCGACCGGCGATGGACTCGACTCAACCCCCTGCTCTGCGGCTGCTCTTCTCCTTCACCGCAACAACACGGATAGGTATTATGAGGCAAGACCAAGACAGCATGACTAGATGACTAAATCATAGGTACCTAGCTACCTTACATAGTACTTGGACAATGGTGTTAAGTAGCTTCGCAGTCGTACTTAATTGCTTTTAGGCCACGTGCGGCGTGGCAAAATGTTCAAAGTCGAATTACTAGAGCACAGTGATGTAAGAGCCCCGATTTCAGGGCTCCCGCTCTCGCTCCCGCACGAGGCTCTTCATTATTTTAGGCTCCGGCTCTTCATTCGCTCTTTTGAAAATTTCAATCACCGAAATTATCGTTCTTCAACTCTTCAATTTTAAAAACGATTCTCGCTCTTGGCTCTTGGCTCGCTCTTTGAATTTCTTCACTCTCGCTCCCGCTCCGGCTCTCGCTCCTGACTCTTCAAAATTGAATTTTTTTTTTGCAAGTTTTTGAGATGAACACCAATTATCCATGTCACAAAGTCGTAAAAACCAGAGGTATTTGATGCCAACGCCAACTATTACCTATTGATTAAATCACATTAAAATGGGCATATAACATATTATTTTACACTTTTTTCCCAATTAATCATGACATGGTTTTTCTTGCAACAACCATTTTCTACTTCATTTGACAAAATTATTACATTTTATTTCATCATTTTCACGAGCACACAGAAAATAACATGAAATTGGAGTCTGAGGGTAGCGCGGTACGATACAGAAAGTGGCACCAAAAAAATTTGAAAAAGAGTGAGAGCCGAAGGAATTTTCTGGCTCTGGCTCCGGCTCCGGCTCTTCTCAGATTCAAGCGCACTCTTTGGTAACGCTCTTCAAATGAGTGTCACGGAATTTTTTATGGGAGCGCTCTCCTTAGTTCCAAGATTTTAAATTTTTAGCTCTTCGCTCCGCTCTCGCTCTCTCAAAAAGTACGGCTCTTTTAGGCTCCCGCTCCGGCTCGCTCCCGGCTCTTACATCACTGCTAGAGCATAACAAAGATGTGGAGTGTAAATTTTCAGCAAAATATACTTACAATTCAAGTACATATCATAATGTATTTTCCTCGAATTTCGATCTTCACCTTCTGAGGACGGAGCTTAATTTTCGAACATGATTTCCCTGTACATTTTAAATGACAGCTTCGTATCCAATGGTTGTACCTATTTGAAATTAATAGATACCTATGTATACAACATCGAGCTAAAGTAGGATACAATTAATAGGTAATGAAATTTTTACAACTCGCAACAGTTGCGTTTGTTGAAGCAAAAAGAAGGTACGTACATATATGTATCTGCATAAAAAAATCTAGTAAGTACCTAATGAAGTATTTTTCGTTTACATCGTAAGTAGGTACCTAATGTTATAAAAAAAAAGCGTACGTAACTCAGAAACAAACGTATGTGAATCTGATGTCGTGCGATGCAGCACCAGCTAGGAACTCGTTTGGAATTGGAATCACACCCATTGCTCCCTTGTAGCGTACGAGTACATATATCGTAATATACTTACGTAGGTAGGTACCTACTATTATTCGATGTCATACCTACAAAATCGAGCGAAACGAAAGTAAAATTTTTTACCCCTGCTGCCTCCTCAAAAAAAAATAAAAAAAATACGAATTCCACGAGCTGAAAATATGAAAATACATATACAATACGGTATGTATGTAATGTATGTATGTATGTATGTACTACGCGTATGTAGGTATGTAGGTACCTATACCATACCGGCGTGTTTTGACGTTTTGTAGGAGACGTCAGGATGTATTCGAGGAGTTTGATTCGTTTTCAGCGATTGGAGCTTCGGTTTCGTTGGGGCGCAGGCCGTTAAAATTAAAATGCCATAACCGGTCAACGTCATTTAAAAGTGGGACCGCAGCCTTCTCAAAAAAAAAAGACGCCGCGCCGCCGAACGGCAAACTCCAGGAACCTACTACCTACTACCTACCTACCTACCTACCTTCCTACCGGTACCGTACCTGTAAAATACCTTACAATTAGATACTCGGATCAAGGTACGGTACATTGCGTTGCGTTGCCACGGTCGCTCCACCGCATAAGACCTCTCTTCTCCTGGTCTAGACTGAGGTCTACTCGTTAACCACATCGATTATTATTTCATTCGAGTACTGGGACATGCTGTCCTATTTAGACATTTTGTCCTGCTGGGACATATTGTCATGCTGGGTCATACTGTCCTTTTGGGACATACTGTTCTTTTGGAATATACTGTCTTATGGGGACTTGTCCTACGAGGACATGCTGTCCTATGAGGACATTTTGTCCTATGGGGACATTTTGTCTTGCTGGGACTTATTGTCCTATAGGGATATATTGTCATGCTGGATCACACTGTCCTATTGGGACATACTGTCCTATGGGGACATTTTGTCCTGCTGGGACTTATTGTCCTAGTTAGACATATTGTCATGCTGGGACATGCTGTACTATGGGGACATACTGTTCTTTAGGAACATGCTGTCCTGCCGGGACATGGTGTCCTATTTAGACATATTGTCTTATAGGGAGGGACATCCATCCTATTGAGACATTTTGCCATGCTGGGTCACACTGTCCTATTCAGATATACTGTCCTGCTGGGACATACTGTCCCAATGGGACTAGTGATGGCAAAATGTGCGCATAATCTTTTTTGGTTGCGCGCGCTGAGGTGCACGCAAAAAACGACAGCTGAAATATGTATGGTGGACCCAAACTTAAATAACTACGAGCGCATATTCTGGCTATCTTTCTTTTTTCAAATTGGTTTTCATGAAAAAGTGCTACAAAATCTATATTTTTTACATCCATTTTTCCAAACAATCAAGGGAAGAGATTATGAGATATACGACACGGACATAACAAAGAAGAGGTGGTCCAAATTCGGTATTTTTGGGGTAATTCGGTACCCACCCCAATCTCGAACGTCACCTGCAAAAAGTCCAAAATATTTGTGGATTTTCAAAAATATTCACATTTCTTTAATTTTGAGATTTCAAGAATTTTTTACACGCAAGATTAAGATATTCATTAAAAATCGAATACTGCGCCGATTTCAATGTTTAAAGTTGAGTTAGAGTAAAAAAGGAGTGTATTTCAACGTAGTGGAGTAAATCTTTCGAAATTTATATTATAAATAATATTCGTTTTATTTCATGCGGAAATGATGAACGGAAATGCGGGAAATTTGACATCCCAATGAAAATTGAGCTCAATCAGCATGTGTGAACTGTAAAACTAATTTTTACGGGTACAATTATAGCAAAGATTCATAATTGGTGAAAAAAAATTTTCGAAATAAATTCTGAATAAGTTTGTTCATTTTTTTCTTTAAAAAGGAGTTTTATGGTGTTCAATCGCGTACTATTTTATAAAGATGTTACACCTAAATTTGCATAAAATAATGCGAAGTAATCCCACTTTCAGTTTAGACGTCGCGTTTTCCCGCTATCCGCGTGTGAAAATTGGAAAAATTGGGACGAAAATTGTGAAAATCAGCTCGACAAATGGCCGGATCGAAAAACCGACGCCGGATTCGTGTTGAGCGACCCAAAATTAGCCTATAGCCCAATTCCAAACGCGATCCGGCGATAAAAATTTTTTCGTCCAAAAATCATCACTTTTTGGGGCGATAAAACGACCTGGCGATTTTACACTCGGATCGCTCTTGGAGCTCGGTTATAGGCTTATTCGAGGTCGCTGAATCCGAATTCGGTGTCGGATTTCAGTTTTGACGTCGCGTTTTTCCGCTATTGAAAATTGCGAATAACAGCTCGACAAATGGCCGGATCGAAAAACCGAAGCCGGATTCGTGTTCAGCGACCCAAAATTGGCCTATAGCCCAATTCCAAACGCGATCCGGCGATGAAAATTTTTTCGTCCAAAAATCATAACTTTTTGGGGCGAAAAAACGACCTGGCGATTTTACACTCGGATCGCTCTTGGAGCTCGGTTATAGGCTAATTCGAGGTCGCTGAATCCGAATTCGGTGTCGCATTTCAGTTTTGACTTCGCGTTTTTCCACTATTGAAAATTGCGAATAGCAGCTCGACAAATGGCCGGATCGAAAAACCGATGCCGGATTCGTGTTCAGCGACCCAAAATTAGCCTATAGCCCAATTCCAAACGCGATCCGGCGATAAAAATTTTTTCGTCCAAAAATCATCACTTTTTGGGGCGATAAAACGACCTGGCGATTTTACACTCGGATCGCTCTTGGAGCTCGGTTATAGGCTTATTCGAGGTCGCTGAATCCGAATTCGGTGTCGGATTTCAGTTTTGACGTCGCGTTTTTCCGCTATTGAAAATTGCGAATAACAGCTCGACAAAAGGCCGGATCGAAAAACCGACGCCGGATTCGTGTTCAGCGACTCAAAATTTGCCTATAGCCCAATTCCAAACGCGATCCGGCGATAAAAATTTTTTCGTCCAAAAATCATCACTTTTTTGGGCGAAAAAACGACCTGGCGATTTTACACTCGGATCGCTCTTGGAGCTCGGTTATAGGCTAATTCGAGGTCGCTGAATCCGAATTCGGTGTCGAATTTCAGTTTTGACGTCGCGTTTTTCCGCTATTGAAAATTGCGAATAGCAGCTCGACAAATTGCCGGATCGAATAACCGACGCCGGATTCGTGTTCAGCGACCCAAAATTAGCCTATAGCCCAATTCCAAACGCGATCCGGCGATAAAAATTTTTTCGTCCAAAAATCATCACTTTTTGGGGCGAAAAAACGACCTGGCGATTTTACACTCGGATCGCTCTTGGAACTCGGTTATATGCTAATTCGAGGTCGCTGAATCCGAATTCGGTGCCGGATTTCAGTTTTGACGTCGCGTTTTTCCGCTATTGAAAATTGCGAATAGCAGCTCGACAAATGGCCGGATCGAAAAACCGACGCCGGATTCGTGTTCAGCGACCCAAAATTAGCCTATAGCCCAATTCCAAACGCGATCCGGCGATAAAAATTTTTTCGTCCAAAAATCATCACTTTTTGGGGCGATAAAACGACCTGGCGATTTTACACTCGGATCGCTCTTGGAGCTCGGTTATAGGCTTATTCGAGGTCGCTGAATCCGAATTCGGTGTCGGATTTCAGTTTTGACGTCGCGTTTTTCCGCTATTGAAAATTGCGAATAACAGCTCGACAAATGGCCGGATCGAAAAACCGACGCCGGATTCGTGTTCAGCGACCCAAAATTAGCCTATAGCCCAATTCCAAACGCGATCCGGCGATAAAAATTTTTTCGTCCAAAAATCATAACTTTTTGGGGCGAAAAAACGACCTGGCGATTTTACACTCGGATCGCTCTTGGAGCTCGGTTATAGGCTAATTCGAGGTCGCTGAATCCGAATTCGGTGTCGGATTTCAGTTTTGACGTCGCGTTTTTCCGCTATTGAAAATCGCGAATAGCAGCTCGACAAATGGCCGGATCGAAAAACCGACGCCGGATTCGTGTTCAGCGACAAAAATTAGCCTCTAGCCCAATTCCAAACGCGATCCGGCGATAAAAATTTTTTCGTCCAAAAATCATCACTTTTTTGGGCGAAAAAACGACCTGGCGATTTTACACTCGGATCGCTCTTGGAGCTCGGTTATATGCTAATTCGAGGTCGCTGAATCCGAATTCGGTGTCGGATTTCAGTTTCGATGTCGCGTTTTTCCGCTATTTAAAATTGCGAATAGCAGCTCGACAAATGGCCGGATCGAAAAACCGACGCCGGATTCGTGTTCAGCGACCCAAAATTAGCCTATAGCCCAATTCCAAACGCGATCCAGCGATAAAAATTTTTTCGTCCAAGAATCATCACTTTTTGGGGCGATAAAACGACCTGGCGATTTTACACTCGGATCGCTCTTGGAGCTCGGTTATAGGCTTATTCGAGGTCGCTGAATCCGAATTCGGTGTCGGATTTCAGTTTTGACGTCGCGTTTTTCCGCTATTGAAAATTGCGAATAACAGCTCGACAAATGGCCGGATCGAAAAACCGAAGCCGGATTCGTGTTCAGCGACCCAAAATTGGCCTATAGCCCAATTCCAAACGCGATCCGGCGATAAAAATTTTTTCGTCCAAAAATCATCACTTTTTGGGGCGAAAAAACGACCTGGCGATTTTACACTCGGATCGCTCTTGGAGCTCGGTTATAGGCTAATTCGAGGTCGCTGAATCCGAATTCGGTGTCGGATTTCAGTTTTGACGTCGCGTTTTTCCGCTATTGAAAATCGCGAATAGCAGCTCGACAAATGGCCGGATCGAAAAACCGACGCCGGATTCGTGTTCAGCGACAAAAATTAGCCTCTAGCCCAATTCCAAACGCGATCCGGCGATAAAAATTTTTTCGTCCAAAAATCATCACTTTTTTGGGCGAAAAAACGACCTGGCGATTTTACACTCGGATCGCTCTTGGAGCTCGGTTATATGCTAATTCGAGGTCGCTGAATCCGAATTCGGTGTCGGATTTCAGTTTCGATGTCGCGTTTTTCCGCTATTTAAAATTGCGAATAGCAGCTCGACAAATGGCCGGATCGAAAAAACCGACGCCGGATTCGTGTTCAGCGACCCAAAATTAGCCTATAGCCCAATTCCAAACGCGATCCAGCGATAAAAATTTTTTCGTCCAAGAATCATCACTTTTTGGGGCGAAAAAACGACCTGGCGATTTTACACTCGGATCGCTCTTGGAGCTCGGTTATATGCTAATTCGAGGTCGCTGAATTCGAATTCGGTGTCGGATTTCAGTTTTGACGTCGCGTTTTCCCGCTATCCGCGTGTGAAAATTGGAAAAATTGGGACGAAAATTGCGAAAATCAGCTCGACAAATGGCCGGATCGAAAAACCGAGGCCGGATTCGTGTTGAGCGACCCAAAATTAGCCTATAGCCCAATTCCAAACGCGATCCGGCGATAAAAATTTTTTCGTCCAAAAATCATCACTTTTTGGGGCGATAAAACGACCTGGCGATTTTACACTCGGATCGCTCTTGGAGCTCGGTTATAGGCTTATTCGAGGTCGCTGAATCCGAATTCGGTGTCGGATTTCAGTTTTGACGTCGCGTTTTTCCGCTATTGAAAATTGCGAATAACAGCTCGACAAAAGGCCGGATCGAAAAACCGACGCCGGATTCGTGTTCAGCGACTCAAAATTTGCCTATAGCCCAATTCCAAACGCGATCCGGCGATAAAAATTTTTTCGTCCAAAAATCATCACTTTTTTGGGCGAAAAAACGACCTGGCGATTTTACACTCGGATCGCTCTTGGAGCTCGGTTATAGGCTAATTCGAGGTCGCTGAATCCGAATTCGGTGTCGAATTTCAGTTTTGACGTCGCGTTTTTCCGCTATTGAAAATTGCGAATAGCAGCTCGACAAATTGCCGGATCGAATAACCGACGCCGGATTCGTGTTCAGCGACCCAAAATTAGCCTATAGCCCAATTCCAAACGCGATCCGGCGATAAAAATTTTTTCGTCCAAAAATCATCACTTTTTGGGGCGAAAAAACGACCTGGCGATTTTACACTCGGATCGCTCTTGGAACTCGGTTATATGCTAATTCGAGGTCGCTGAATCCGAATTCGGTGCCGGATTTCAGTTTTGACGTCGCGTTTTTCCGCTATTGAAAATTGCGAATAGCAGCTCTACAAATGGCCGGATCGAAAAACCGACGCCGGATTCGTGTTCAGCGACCCAAAATTAGCCTATAGCCCAATTCCAAACGCGATCCAGCGATAAAAATTTTTTCGTCCAAGAATCATCACTTTTTGGGGCGAAAAAACGACCTGGCGATTTTACACTCGGATCGCTCTTGGAGCTCGGTTATATGCTAATTCGAGGTCGCTGAATTCGAATTCGGTGTCGGATTTCAGTTTTGACGTCGCGTTTTCCCGCTATCCGCGTGTGAAAATTGGAAAAATTGGGACGAAAATTGCGAAAATCAGCTCGACAAATGGCCGGATCGAAAAACCGAGGCCGGATTCGTGTTGAGCGACCCAAAATTAGCCTATAGCCCAATTCCAAACGCGATCCGGCGATAAAAATTTTTTCGTCCAAAAATCATCACTTTTTGGGGCGATAAAACGACCTGGCGATTTTACACTCGGATCGCTCTTGGAGCTCGGTTATAGGCTTATTCGAGGTCGCTGAATCCGAATTCGGTGTCGGATTTCAGTTTTGACGTCGCGTTTTTCCGCTATTGAAAATTGCGAATAACAGCTCGACAAAAGGCCGGATCGAAAAACCGACGCCGGATTCGTGTTCAGCGACTCAAAATTTGCCTATAGCCCAATTCCAAACGCGATCCGGCGATAAAAATTTTTTCGTCCAAAAATCTTCACTTTTTGGGGCGAAAAAACGACCTGGCGATTTTACACTCGGATCGCTCTTGGAGCTCGGATATAGGCTAATTCGAGGTCGCTGAATCCGAATTCGGTGTCGGATTTCAGTTTTGACGTCGCGTTTTTCCGATATTGAAAATTGCGAATAGCAGCTCGACAAATGGCCGGATCGAAAAACCGACGCCGGATTCGTGTTCAGCGACCCAAAATTAGCCTATAGCCCAATTCCATACGCGATCCGGCGATAAAAATTTTTTCGTCCAAAAATCATCACTTTTTGGGGCGAAAAAAAACGACCTGGCGATTTTACACTCGGATCGCTCTTGGAGCTCGGTTATAGGCTAATTCGAGGTCGCTGAATCCGAATTCGGTGTCGCATTTCAGTTTTGACTTCGCGTTTTTCCACTATTGAAAATTGCGAATAGCAGCTCAACAAATGGCCGGATCGAAAAACCGATGCCGGATTCGTGTTCAGCGACCCAAAATTAGCCTATAGCTCAATTCCAAACGCGATCCGGCGATAAAAATTTTTTCGTCCAAAAATCATCACTTTTTGGGGCGAAAAAAACGACCTGGCGATTTTACACTCGGATCGCTCTTGGAGCTCGGTTATATGCTAATTCGAGGTCGCTGAATTCGAATTCGGTGTCGGATTTCAGTTTTGACGTCGCGTTTTCCCGCTATCCGCGTGTGAAAATTGGAAAAATTGGACGAAAATTGCGAAAATCAGCTCGACAAATGGCCGAATCGAAAAACCGACGCCGGATTCGTGTTGAGCGACCCAAAATTAGCCTATAGCCCAATTCCAAACGCGATCCGGCGATAAAAATTTTTTCGTCCGAAAATCATCACTTTTTGGGGCGAAAAAACGACCTGGCGATTTTACACTCGGATCGCTCTTGGAGCTCGGTTATATGCTATTCGAGGTCGCTGAATCCGAATTCGGTGTCGGATTTCAGTTTTGACGTCGCGTTTTTCCACTATTGAAAATTGCGAATAACAGCTCGACAAATGGCCGGATCGAAAAAACCGACGCCGGATTCCTGTTCAGCGACCCAAAATTAGCCCATAGCCCAATTCCAAACGCGATCCGGCGATAAAAATTTTTTCGTCCAAAAATCATCACTTTTTGGGGCGAAAAAACGACCTGGCGATTTTACACTCGGATCGCTCTTGGAGCTCGGTTATAGGCTAATTCGAGGTCGCTGAATCCGAATTCGGTGTCGCATTTCAGTTTTGACTTCACGTTTTTCCACTATTGAAAATTGCGAATAGCAGCTCGACAAATGGCCGGATCGAAAAACCGATGCCGGATTCGTGTTCAGCGACCCAAAATTAGCCTATAGCCCAATTCCAAAACGCGATCCAGCGATAAAAATTTTTTTGTCCAAAAATCATCACTTTTTGGGGCGAAAAAACGACCTGGCGATTTTTACACTCGGATCGCTCTTGGAGCTCGGTTATATGCTAATTCGAGGTCGCTGAATTCGAATTCGGTGTCGGATTTCAGTTTTGACGTCGCGTTTTCCCGCTATCCGCGTGTGAAAATTGGAAAGATTGGGACGAAAATTGCGAAAAACAGCTCGAAAAATGGCCGGATCGAAAAAACCGACGCCGGATTCGTGTTGAGCGACCCAAAATTAGCCTATAGCCCAATTCCAAAACGCGATCCAGCGATAAAAATTTTTTCGTCCAAAAATCATCACTTTTTGGGGCGAAAAAAACGACCTGGCGATTTTACACTCGGATCGCTCTTGGAGCTCGGTTTATAGGCTAATTCGAGGTCGCTGAATCCGAATTCGGTGTCGGATTTCAGTTTTGACGTCGCGTTTTTCCGCTATTGAAAATCGCGAATAGCAGCTCGACAAATTGCCGGATCGAATAACCGACGCCGGATTCGTGTTCAGCGACCCCAAAATTAGCCTATAGCCCAATTCCAAAACGCGATCCGGCGATAAAAAATTTTTCGTCCAAAAATCATCACTTTTTGGGGCGAAAAAAACGACCTGGCGATTTTACACTCGGATCGCTCTTGGAACTCGGTTATATGCTAATTCGAGGTCGCTGAATCCGAATTCGGTGCCGGATTTCAGTTTTGACGTCGCGTTTTTCCGCTATTGAAAATTGCGAATAGCAGCTCGACAAATGGCCGGATCGAAAAAACCGAAGCCGGATTCGTGTTCAGCGACCCCAAAATTGGCCTATAGCCCAATTCCAAACGCGATCCGGCGATGAAAAATTTTTCGTCCAAAAATCATAACTTTTTGGGGCGAAAAACGACCTGGCGATTTTACACTCGGATCGCTCTTGGAGCTCGGTTATAGGCTAATTCGAGGTCGCTGAATCCGAATTCGGTGTTCGGATTTCCGTTTTGACGTCGCGTTTTTTCGCTATTGAAAATCGCGAAATTTAGCAGCTCGACAATCCGGCCGGATCGAAAATTAAAACTCGACAAATGGCCATCGAAAAACCGGACGCCGGATTCGTGTTCAGCGACAAAAATTAGCCTCATAGCCCAAAATTCCCCAAACGCGATCCGGCGATAAAAATTTTTTCGTCCAAAAATCATCACTTTTTTGTTTTTTTTTTTTTTTAGGCGAAAAAACGAACCGGGCGATTTTACACTCGGATCGCTCTTGGAGCTCGGTTATATGCTAATTCGGAGGGCGCTGAATCCGAATTCGGTGTCGGATTTCAGTTTCGATGTCGCGTTTTTCCGCTATTTAAAATTGCGAATAGCAGCTCGACAAAAATGGCCCGGATCGAAAAAACCGGACGCCGGATTCGTGTTCAGCGACCCAAAATTAGCCTATAGCCCAATTCCAAAACGCGATCCAGCGATAAAAATTTTTTCGTCCAAGAATCATCACTTTTTGGCTGCGAAAAAAACGACCTGGCGATTTTACACTCGGATCGCTCTTGGAGCTCGGTTATATTGCTAATTCGAGGTCGCTGAATTCGAATTCGGTGTCGGATTTCAGTTTTGACGTCGCGTTTTCCCGCTATCCGCGTGTGAAATTGGAAAAATTGGGACGAAAATTGCGAAAACAGCTCGACAAATGGCCGGATCGAAAAACCGAGGCCGGATTCGTGTTGAGCGACCCAAAAATAGCCTATAGCCCAATTCCAAAACGCGATCCGGCGATAAAAATTTTTTCGTCCAAAAATCATCACTTTTTTTTGGGGCGATAAAACGACCTGGCGATTTTACACTCGGATCGCTCTTGGAGCTCGGTTATAGGCTTATTCGAGGTCGCTGAATCCGAATTCGTGGTCGGATTTCAGTTTTGACGTCGCGTTTTTCCGCTATTGAAAAATTGAGAAAAAACAGCGAAAATTTCGACAAAAGGCCGGATTCGAAAAAACCGACGCCCGGATTCGTGTTCAGCGACTCAAAATTTGCCTATAGCCAATTCCAAACGCGATCCGGCGATAAAAATTTTTTTTTTCGTCAAAAATCATCATACTTTTTTTTTGGGCGAAAAAACGATTTTACCTCGGATCGCGCTTTTGGGAAATCGGTTTTGGCTAATTCGAGGGCGCTGAATCCGATTCGGGGCCGGGTTTTCCCTTTTTTACGTTTGCTTTTTTTTGGGTATTTCCCCGGGGTGAAAATTGGGAAAAAATTTAGGCGAAAATTGCGAAAATTAGCTCGGGCAAATGGCCCGGGCGAAAAAACCCACCCCCGGTTCGGGTTTCCCACCAAAAATTTGGCCCCATGGGCCCAATTTCCAAAAGCGATCCGGCGATAAAAAAATTTTTTGTCGGGGAAAAACCTTTACTTTTTGGGGCGAAAAACGACCGAGCATTTTAAAACTCGATCGGGGGCTTTGGAAAATCGGTTTAGGGTTTAATTTTGAAGGGCGCTGATCCGAATTCCCGGGTCGGGTTTTTGGGGGGGGACTCGGTTTTTCCGGGTTTTTCCGCGTGAAAAATTTGGGGGAAAATTGGGGGCGAAAATTTCGAAAATCTGCTCGACAAAAAGGCCGGGTTGAAAAAAAGAGGCCGGGTTCGGGTTCAGCGACCCAATTAGCCTATACCGAATTCCAAAAGCGATCCGGCGATAAAATTTTTTCGTCTGAAAATCCTCACTTTTTGGGGGGGAAAAAAACGACCCAGCGATTTTTTCATTCGGATCGCGCTTGGAACTCCCGGGTTTTAGGCTAATTCGAGGTCGCTGAAACCGAATTTGGGGGTCGGATTTTCCCCTTTTTAAAGTCGGGGTTTTTTCGGGGTATTCGGCGTGAAAAATTGGGAAAAAATTTAGGCGAAAATTGCGAAAATTAGCTCGACAAAAGGCCGGGTCGAAACCCAAAAGGCCGGATTGTGTTTGCGAAACCCAAAAATTTCCCATACCAATTCCAAAACCCATCCGGCGAAAAAAAATTTTTTCGCTTAAAAACCTCACTTTTTTGGGGGAAAAAAAAAAACCAAACGATTTTTTCCTTTGGAAACGCGCTTGGAACTCGTTAAGGCAATTCAGGTCGCTGAAACCGAATTTGGTGTCGGGTTTCCGTTTTGACGTCGCGTTTTTTTCCCCTATTCGCGCGTGAAAAATTTTAAAAAATTTAGGCGAAAATTTCAAAATAAACTCGACAAAAGGCCGGGTCGAAAAAACCACGCCGGTTCGTGTTCAGCGCCCAAAAATTTTGCCTTTGGAATTTCCCAAACCCCCGGTTTCCCCCGATAAAAAAATTTTTTTTCGGGAAAAACCTCACTTTTTGGGGGGAAAAACACCCAGGGGGTTTTTCACTCGGAAACGCGCCCTTTAATTTGGTTTTAGGCTAATTTGAGGGCGCTGAATCCGAAATTTGGTTCCCCTTTCCCTTTTTTAAAGTCCCCGTTTTTCCGTCCCCATTCGGCGTGAAAAATTGGGAAAAAATTGGGGGCAAAATTGCGAAAATTTTGCTCGACCCAAAAGGCCGGATTTTTAAAAAAGACGGCCGGGTCGTTTCACGACCCAAATTAGCCTTTTAAACCGGGAAATTCCCAAAAGCGATTCCCGGGAAAAAAAATTTTTTCGTCTGAAAAACCTCAATTTTTGGGGCGAAAAAAAGCCGAGCGATTTAAAAAATCGGATCGGGGCTTGGAAATCGGTTATAGGCTAATTCGAGGGCGCTGAATCCAAATTTGGGGTCGTTTCCGTTTTGAAATCGCGTTTTTCCCCCTATTCGCGCCCTGAAAAATTTGGAAAAAATTGGGGGCGAAAAAAAAAAGCGAAAAACCTCGACAAAAGGCCGGGTTGAAAAAAAACCACGCCGGGTTCGTGTTCACGACCCAAAAATTTGCCATATTGAATTCCAAAAGGGGATCCGGCCCATAAAAAATTTTTCCCCGGAAATCCTCATTTTTTTGGGGGAAAAACGAAACCGAGCGGGTTTTTACAAAATCGGTCGCCGCTTGGGAAATCGGTTATTTGGGTAATTGAGGTCGCTGAATCCGAATTCCGGTTTGGATTTTTTTTGGACGTCGCGTTTTTCCGGGTATTCGCGCGTAAAAAATTGGGAAAAAATTTGGGGGAAAAAAATTTCCCAAAAAATTGCTCGACAAAGGCCGGATCGAAAAACCGACGGCCCATTCGTGTTCAGCGACCCCAAAAATTTGGCCCATAAACCGAATTTTCCCAAAAGCGATCCGGGGGTAAAAATTTTTTTGTCGGAAAATTTCCCCACTTTTTGGGGGGAAAAAAAGACCGAAACGATTTTTTCCCCTCGGATCGCGCTTGGAAAAATCGGGTTTTAGGCTAAATTCCCAGGTTTGCTGAATCCGAAATTTGGGTCGGGTTTCCGTTTTGACGTCGCGTTTTTTTTGGCCCATTTGCGCGTGAAAAAATTGGGAAAAATTGAGGCCGAAAATTGCGGGAAAATTGCTCGGGCAAATGGCCCATTGAAAAACCCACGCCGGATTCGTGTTTTAGCGACCCAAATTAGCCTATACCGAAATTTCCAAAAAGCGATTTCCCGGGGATAAAAATTTTTTTTCGGAAATCCCCACTTTTTGGGGCGAAAAAAAGACCGAGCGATTTTAAAATTTGGAAACGCGCTTGGGAACCCCGGGTTTTAGGCTAATTCCCAGGGCGCTGAATCCGAATTCGGGTCCCCGGGTTTCCCTTTTGGGGCGTCGCGTTTTTTTGGCTAATTTCCGGGGTAAAAAATTTGGGAAAAAAAAGGCGAAAAAAATTCGAAAATTAGCTCGACAAATGGCCGGGTCGAAAAAAACCACGCCGGATTCGGGGGGGGGTTCCCGCGACCCAAATTGCCCATAGCCCAAACCCCCAAAAGCGATCCGGCGATAAAAATTTTTTCGTCTGAAAAAAAACCCCCCCCACTTTTTGGGGCGAAAAAACGACCGAACGATTTTTTCAATCGGATCGCGCTTGGAACTCGGTTATAGGGTAATTCGAGGGCGCTGAATTTCCCAATTTGGTGTCGGGTTTTTCCCTTTTTTAAAGGGCGCGTTTTTCCCCCTATTTTGCGCGTGAAAATTGGAAAAAAAAAATTTAGGCCAAAATTGCGAAAAAAAGCTGCCCAACAAATGGCCGG
>JAVBJF010000463.1:0-252840 GCA_033439095.1 Pseudococcus viburni
CATGCTGAGAATCGCTGCTCTGAGCTCCATCGACGTATTTTGGCTTCTTGTCAGCCATAGTCTCGTAATACTTAAAATTAACACTCTTAAAAATAATGTAAGGGGTGCAAAAACACCAAAATCACGATTACGTACCTTGTCTTGACGTGCACAACCGCGATGTCTGTGGTTTTCACACGGATTTTTCTTAATTCCGGGCGCCAATGTGACATAAACACATAACTTGACACCTATACTGAGTAATAATTAAAATGCCCAGTACCGTGTACAGAAAGTCTTTATTCATATAATTCAACAAAGATGAACTTTACCATTAAACTGTAATTATACCGTTACTTTACCCTATCAAACTTGTACTGCTGGATCTTTGTCTCGTAAAAACGAACGAGCGCTTCGAATCTCGCGCAGTCGCATTCGTTTTGCAGTGTTGGCCAAAACAGTGGCGCAAATGTCTCCCGCTACACTAGAGATGAAAAAATTATAAAAATTCCAGTTGAAAAAATTTTGGATTGGAAAAATCTGAGTTAGAAAAATCTTTGATGAGAAAAATTTGAGAGAAAATTTACGCATTAAAAAAATTTAGACTGGAACAAAATTGTGAAAAAATAACGAAGTTGAAAATTTGAGGACTGCGACTCTCTCGTCGTTCGCTGAAATACTTTACAGCAGTTATGTCCCCAAATAAAACTCAATTTTAAAATAAGTTGAATTTTCGCTGTTTTTTTAAAATTTAGTGCCTCAAACTTTCTCTTCTACCAAGTCCAAGTACTTAATACCTCAGATACGATTCAATTCATTTTCATTTTAAACAAATACAAAATTCATAAAGGAGACACATTTTGTTGTTTTTAAGAATTCCAGGGGCACACGATCGTCATAAAAAGTGCCTCCCCCCCAAGAGACCTCAGAGAGTCCAAACTATTTGGAGTGGTTCACCTCGCAAGTATTTTCAGATTTTGGGATAAAAAAATGAATGCAAAAACAATTTGTATATAAGCAAATTTCAGTTCATTAATATATCCTCATATTGAGGAGGCTGCCCCCTCCCTCCCATGACCCTTTTTGATCTGAAATGCATCATAACCGATCGGCTATGCGTATATTTTTAGTTTTCAAAGTCAAAGTTTAATTTTTGTACCATTTTGCGAAAAAATTTAACCAATTTCCTCTGTTTTCCCCTGTTAATTCCAGGATGAAAAGCAAAAAATGAAGGTGCGAATTAATATGTATGTAGCATCCAAATGATCTGAAATTTTCAGAATTTCATTTTCTAGTAAAAATGGACTGATGTAGATACTTGAAGCCATCAAATTCAAAAAAAAGTCACAAATTCAAATAAAGGCCACCCTACATTCAAGTTTAAACTTATTTTAAAGTAAAAATATTTCGCTTTAAATATGTAGTCCACATTTGCCTAGGATAGGGCTTATAACAGATATTCAACTTACCAGGTTGTTTTGGCACAGTATCATAATATGTATTCGTAATACCCTTTTCCACTTCATTGATTTCTTCTGTCAATTGTTCTATCACAGTTTCAAGATCAGTTTTTTGCTGATGCCTTTCTTCATACATATGAGTCGGATTAACAATAACATTGTTATTCGTAGTTGGTGACTTATTATTCATCAATGCATCCTGCTTCAATAAAAACTATCAATTGATATACAGATATATTCAAAGCCGCGCCTAATTTCCCACCAATACTCACTTTTGATTTCATGCTATCCACACCGAATGGATTTTTCAATATGGATGCCGGAGAATTCTCCAGTTTCTGTCTGTGATTTAGTACAGCTACAACTATGAACACACCCAATAGCAGAAGAACAAGAGCAGTCAACAAGCCGATCATAATTTCAACATAGTCACTGGCTGTTCGTTCCTTTTGGGCTGAAACTGCATCAGATACTAGTAAAGCGAGGCAGATTTTTAGAAAAAAAAATTAAAATTGAAGTCAGAGGATGAGAAATGATGAAAACTCACTTGTCAGAGGTGGATCCCAAGGTGGATCAATGATACCTCCTGCTACTACGTATACTTCATCAGAACTAGGTTCTGATTTCATCTCAGGGGTATAGTTTCCTGCGGCTACAACTGAAATAAAGCATAAACATTAATGCTCTCCATGTCTCTCACAAAGAAACTGTCCCAATTGGGAAATAGATTTTTTTACATAATTTTTAGGATATCAATATTTACCCGACTCAAAATTCACTTCGCTCAGCATTATCCATTTATTAGCAAAGTATAATCTGACTTTTACAAATCTGCCAACATTATGATTCAAATGAATAGTCACATTCCTGGCATTTTCAAGTATTGTGTCTGGCATGTAGGTGTAAATCACAGCATGACTGTTGTAGTGAACTCCGCCGATGCTGAAGAGGATCCGAGCTTTTGAGAACACCTGTGAAAAAAAGTTGTATCAGATTGGGAAAATTGCTGGTTTTTTTTTAAATAATAAAGAAAAGGAAAGGGAGGACTGTTTCATTTTCAATGGAAGAACTAGCTCACTCCAAAATCGAAAAGTTTCAGCTTTGGTCAATTTTGACACATACAAAGGAACTTACACAAAAAATTTTCCAACAGTAAACTGGTTTTGATTTAAATTTTTTCAAAATTTTCAATATCTTCAAATTCTTGTTTTTGATTTCTCCTAATCATTAAGTTGGAAAAAATCTTGAAAAACATTAGGTTAACTTTTTCTTTTTTTAATCAAAAAAATGAAGGAAAATTTTAAAATAGGTAATGCAAACATTTCTGAGTTGAAAAAAAATTAAAGTTGAAAAAGTTTTCAGAAAATTTAAATTGAAAAAATCTAACAGTTGAAAAAATTTCAGCATTAAACATTTTTAATTTCCCTGCAATTTTTCAATTTAAGAATTTTTTATTCAAGTAATTGAAAATTTCATAAAATTTTATAGAAAATTTTTGTTTTTCAAAATGTTGCCTAAGAATTAAAACAAAAAATAGAGATATCAATTTGGGCATCTGAAATTTCAGCCACAAGGGTTTTCGGCAAGCTCTTTCAAAAAATCGAAGATTCGTCTCAATCAAATGTGAATATCCCAAGAGTTACCTTTTGAGAATAATTTTGTATACTGCAGTAGTGAATTAAAATCGTGTTAATTAAATTGCCTATTGAATTCGCCGTAAATACAATATGTTGCAGATTTACGGCGAACCGATTAGGCAAATATATTAACACGATTGTTTTTTCACGTTTCGTGAGTTCACATGTACCGATCGAGATATGATTTTTAGCGGCTCAAGTTATTTTCATGTGTTTTAGAGAAAATCAAAGTCTCGTTGGAGGCTCCAGGACTGAAAATGGTGACAGGGTACTCCAGGGTAAGAATATACCCTTTTTTCTCAAATACTTGAAATGCTTGTTGAACATTGTTTCGTACCTACTACGTACCTACCTCTAGTAAAAGTTTTAGACTCGAAAATAGTTCCCTTTCAATTGACATGGCCGATTCGTATGAATTTTTTCAAAAAACTATCTCTCATGGAGGGCGAGAAAGTGGCAAAAAAAAACTTTAAAAATCGCAATCCCTCCAAGAACTGAGATCACTGATTTTTTTTCTGCTAAAACTGCTTTCAGTGAGTAAGTATATGTACTTACTTAAAAAAAACAATTTTTTTGATAGAAGAATCAGCCTTAAAGACTTGAAACACATTTTATGTGTACTGCAAGTTTTCTCTTTCAGAAGAGGGAAAGTTTCAGCACTACTAGGTATCATAAAATTCAACAAAAATCTCAAAAGTCAGAAAATGCTTTTGATAGAAATAAGGGAAACCAAAATGGAATTCAAAGATAAGAATTTTTAAATGCTATTTAAATTTTCTCAAAACTTTTCCCACTTTAATTTTTTTTAACACAAAAATGTTTCCATTGTCTATTTTGAAATTTTTTCTTCATTTTTTTAATGTTAAAAAAATTCCAATATTTGAATTCTCTTTTGGTTCCCTTATTTTTAATTTGACAAAAAATTTTTTACATGCGATATAAAAAATTTACACGTCAACTATTCATAATGTAAATAGATTTAAAAGGAATAAGAGGGCATTGTTGAAATTTTTTACAATTTTTACCTTGAAATGGGAGAAAATTTTCGCAATTTTTCTTCTTTACGAAGAAAATTACTTATAATGTCATAAAAATTTAAAATCAACATGCATTGGATGAATTGAATTGAAGGAAAATTCCGAATGCACCTAATACGCCTTTGGTTGATTTTAAGAAAAATTTATAATTTGTGACCCGTGCAGGGACAGGGTACCTAAAGTCGGAAAACATAATTTTGAGTTAGAGACAACAATATGAAAAATGGGTAATTTTTTTCAAATTTTTTTTTTCACTTTTTTAGGTAGTTCAGACCTCTACGCAGCTTTAAACGTGTTTTTTCGATTATTTTTTTTTTGAAAGTCATGATTTTTTCTAATCTTCAAATGTCTCTATCTCACCGAAAAATTGACTTAGGATGCTCATCCAGGTCTTAAAAAGTTCCGCATAGTCTCCCCTATCATTTAAGCCAAAAAACTCATTTTTGAAAAATCCGACTTTAGGTACCTTTTCCCTGCACGGGTCACATTTGGAAAAATTATACAAAATATTCCAGTTTCAGAAGCTCGGAAAAATCGTGGGATGATTTCTGGATTGAAAATTTATCCCAATGTTCATTCCAAAATTCATTCCAGCTTCAAAAGCTCGGAAAAATTTTGGGATCAAGAACTGGGAAAATTGTGGCATGATTTTTGGTATCAAAATTCATCTCAATATCATCCCAGCCTCAAAAATTGGGAAAAATCGGGTGATGATTTTTAAGATGAAAATTCATCTCCATAATCATCGCAGCTCCAAAAGCTAGGAAAAATTGAGAGTGATTTTTGGGCTGAAAATTTATTCCAATGTTCATCCCAAAATTCACCCCTGCTTCAAAAGCTCGAAAAAATCTTGGAATCAAAAACTGGAAAAAATCGTGAGATGATTTCTGGTTTGAAAATTCATTTCATTTCATCCCAAAATTCATCCTAGCTTCAAAAGCTCGAAAAAAATTTGGGATCAAAAACTGGGAAAATCGTGGGATGATTTTTGAGATCAAAGTTCGTATCATCCCAGCCTCAAAAACAGGGAAAAATCGTGTGATGATTTTTAAGATGAAAATTCATCTCAATCATCATCGCAGCTCCAAAAGCTCGAAAAAAATTTGGGATCAAAAACTGGGAAAAATCGTGGGATGATTTTTGATCATCGCAGCTCCAAAAGCTAGAAAAAATTTAGAGTGATTTTTGGGTTGAAAATTTATTCCAATGTTCATCCCAAAATTCACTCCAGCTTCAAAGCTCGAAAAAATCTTGGAATCAAAAACTGGGAAAATCGTGGGACGATTTTTGAGATCAAAATTCGTATCAATATCATTCCAGCCTCAAAAACTGGGAAAAATCGTGTGATGATTTTCAAGATGAAAATTCATCTCAGCTTCAAAACCTCGGAAAAATGGTGGGATGATTGTTTGGAGGCTGGGATTATTATTGGGATGAATTTTAATTCCAAAAATCATCTCATGATTTTCCGAGCTTTTGAGGCATGAGATCATATTGGGATGAATTTTTATCTCTATAATCATCCCATGATGTTTTCGAGTTTTTGATCGGATCAAGACGAAATTTTCAGGATATATTAAGCAGGTTCCAATCATGATTTGAAAGGGGAAATAATTGGAGGTAGTGTCTTTCAAAGGGACCATAAATCATAGATAAAAAAATAATTGAAACCTTACCTGAACATCTTTTCGGAACGCATTATTCACAAAAAACAAAACAGCGCTGAAATTCCTAACCACATCGAACTCAAAAATCAATTCGATAAAAGAAGATGGAAACGAATCATTCCTCCATCCAACCCATCCGCTCCCTGTAAAAAAAACACCATAAAACCCGTCAATATTCTCGAACAACATTTTGTTTACATTAATTCTCCAATTCATAAACCCAACTCACCTTTTCCATAACCGATATCAATTTTGAAATTATCTCCGCCCAGAATACCGTCGACTAAACGGCCCAATCCATTTGCTAAATAACCATTCGTGACGTTTCCATCGTACGAAACGTCGCTCAAGTCTTTACCCTCTTTCCAATACACGTCTTCTGGTACTTGGTAACTGAGGATGCCACCTGTAACAACGTTAATTTACATTTTTTTTACTCTCTGCGTCGAATTCCAACCCTAAACTAATTCCCACTTCCCAAATAAGCCAGATCACATCGTGCATTTATAATTGAGGGTGTTTTAATCAGCGTTCCGTCGACCGTACCGAGCCTCTCTCTAATGTTATCATTCAATTAATAAAACACAATATTGCGGCGGTAAAAAGCGCAGGGAATTATTTTTACCAAAAGCTTTGCTCCTTGTAAGGTGCACAAACCCCTATAAGACTACCACCCATCAATTTACAATCAGGATCAAGCCGCATCCCTCTCACCTTGAACCCTTTCTACATAATCGCGTATTGTGTGACGCAGCATCGAAATCTCGGTGCTAATATTTTATCAGCGTTCATTTTTTTCACCAAACGAGCCCACCGTTCCGAAAAATATTTTATTATCTCGTCATTGGCACGCTGCACAGCAGAAGGGGCTGCGCAAGGCAACACTTTTGAATACAAATTTACACAAAGGGTATTCTCGACATTATGTTTAATCATTTACTTAACGCGGTTAATTTTTTATAACGCTTTTTCCTCAAACCCATCTAAATCCAATTCGACAGCTGCACCGTGGTTGGAAAAAGAACAAACCAGAATGCATGACTTATCTCGTTTTCGGATCTCGGATCTAGTGAAACTTCAAACTGAAGGAGGCGTGTTCCAGGACAGATTTCTTTCACCGCTATGCACAGATATATCTTATGAATATTTTAATTCGAGTCTTCGCCCTTCGTTAACAACGATGACGACCGACACCGCCGATGAAATTATGAAGGGAAAAGTGTTAATATGTCGAGGCGTCGAGGCGAAACGAAAATTTCACCCAATATGTGCATTAGGGCGGAGTGAAAAAAAAACACATCTCGGATTTTGACCAAATTTGCTAGGGTGGTTTACTTTGAGTAGGCGACCTCCCCAAAAAAATTTGAGCCTCCAAGGGGCAACGGGAGGGGAGCAGGAGGTGCTCAAAGTGCACCTCCATTTGACAAAAAACACTGTTTTTTGTGTTTTTTAGTCAATCAAAATTGCCTGAGAAGCCTTCTTAGCCCTAAGAAGATGCAATTTGAGTGCATGATCATTGGAACTGATTTTTATACAAAATAATTAATCATCCCACGATTTTCCGAGCATTTTTGGGCCGCGATTTTTTCTCGATTGTTGATGCCAAAATGATCATTGGAATGCATTTTCAACCCCAAAAAAAATAATCCCACGATTTTTCACAACATTTTTGGGCTGCGATTAATTTGGGATGAATTTTCATCACAGAATTAATCGCACGATTTTTTCTCGATTGTTGAGACCGAAATAATCATTGGAATGTATTTTCATCTCAAAAAATCATCCCACGATTTTTTCAGAACATTATTGGGCTGCGATTAATTAGGGATGAATTTTCATCGCAGAATTAATCGCACGATTTTTTTCTCGTTTTTGGGGCCCAGATGATTGTCTTTTCAGCCATTAAAAGATGCAATTTGAGTTTCTACATCTCCCTAAAATATCGCCATCCTTCTCCGATCAAAACTTAGGACTGCTACCAGGGGGTTGAAAAGTTGCAGATTGCAAAGTCTAATAATATGAAATTTTCACCAAACTGGGATGATTTTTTTTCATCGAGTAATTGAACAAAATTTTTTTTCAACCATTGAAAGTGAATTTAAAAAAAAAATGATAATTTTATACACCAGTGCAACCAACAGCAAATCATAAAATTCCCAAATACGGAATTTATATAGACTTTCAATTAATTATTTTTTCGCCTGAAAATAATTATTATGTATTTTTTTTTTTCAATCACTGGAAGTATCTTTCGGAAATTTTTGTTTTCAATCACCAGAAATAAAATTTTAAAATTTTCGCCTGTGCAGCCAGTTGCTAATTGTGATATTCTGATATTATGAACTCGAATGCATTATTTTTTCGTCGAGTACAAAATTATTGTGAATTTTTTAAACGATAGAAAAATTAATTCGAGGTCAACGTAAATTCCATAGTGTAGCATGTCACGATTTGTAATTGGTTTCACTGACATGCAAAATTTTCCAAAAAAATTTCCGAAATATACTTCTAGTGATTGAGAAAAAAGTAGGTAACCACATAATATTTTCAGGCGAAAAAATAATCAATTCGTAGATTTGCTGTTGACTGCACCGGTGTATAAGATTTTCAATTTTTTTTTTCAAAATTCACTTTTAGTGGTTGAAAACAATTTTTTGTTCAATTACTCGATGAAAAAAAAAATCAATCCAGCTTAGTGAAAATGTTCAGAAAAATTGTGGGATGATTTTTTCGGAATGAAAATAAATCCCAATGATCATCCCGGCCTCAAAAACGAGAAAAAATCGTGCGATCAATTCTGCGAAGAAAATTCATTCCAAATTAATCGCAGCCCAAAAATGTTGTGAAAAAATCGTGGGATGATTTTTTTGGGGTTGAAAATACATTCCAATGATCATTTCGGCCTCAACAATCGAGAAAAAATCGTGCGATTAATTCTGCGATGAAAATTCATCTCAAATCAATCGCAGCTCAAAGATGCTCGGAAAAATCGTGAGATGATTTTTTTTGTATGAAAATCATTTCCCAAGATCATACACTAAATTGCGTCTGCCAAGGGCTAAGAAGGCTTCTCAGACAATTTTTATTGGCTAAAAAAACACAAAAAACAGCGTTATTTTCAAAAGGAGGTGCACTTTGAGCACATCCTGCTCCCCTCTCCTTACCCCTAGGGGGCTCTGATTTTTCTTCGGAAGTCTCTCACTCAAAGTAAACAACCTCACCAAATTTGGTCAAAATCCAAGATATGTTTTTTTTTTCACTCCACCGTAATGTGCATAAAACCAGCCGATGAAAATTTTCTTTCGTTCAGAATTCGCACATCGTGTACAGAATTTATTTCACGTACTTGTTTTCCTCAATCTTCTTTTTTTTTTTTGTAAAAGATGCATCAGTCAGAGTCGACGTGTTTCTATTTTATTTTATTTTTTCTTTGCAAAACTTTATAGAACACGATACAAAATCACAAACGATAGTACCAGCTGTTCGGATCCTGCTGAATGGTAAATTTTATATTAAAAGCATGATGCTTTTAATATAAAATTAGTACAGCAGATAGCATTATTCTTCAACAACGTTTCGTCTTATTGCTTTATTTGTCAAAATATACTCTTTTTTATTTCAGTTATACGATTTTTGCTACTTTTTTTTCTAGGTTCGAGAATGTTCAGAAGATATCGTTGCGTATTTCATTGTGCACGGATAAGTACCTATATTTAGTTTCGTAGCTAGGTTAGGTACACATTGTAGGGTAATACGTGACCTCGAAGATGACGAGCATCTTGAAAGTTTTCCTTTTAATTTTGAAAGTATTTCAGATGTTATTTGAACGTTTAAATGCCTTACGATGATTGATGGTGCGCGTATTTCAAGAATTCGCGACAATGTAGGTATTTGTTCGTTCGTCTTTTTATAAGTATTCTTTAAATTTTGTTGTAATGTCAGATATGTGCTCGGTAAGAAATATTCGTGAATTGGAAGCTCGTCTGATAATGTATTACTTGCCAGATGTGAAGAAGAAGAGTTGTGGGGAGGGGGAGAAACCTAGGCAGGGGTTAATCGGAGTAAGGTTCGATAAACATTGTAAATGAAAATTACACAAGCCTGTACGAAAATGAGAATTCAACTTCGATGAGTGATTTTGATAGGATTTTTCGAGCGGATCATGGGAAAAATGGTGAAAAAAAATCAAGCTCGTCGAGATTTTTACAGTTTAATTTTTTTTTTCGTTAAAAATTTTTTCATATTTTTTGAAAACTTTTGACACTTGAGGTCAATTTTTTGAACAAAGGAAGGATTCTACGAAAAAAATTCGCAGAACATGAATTGTAGACGATGAAATTTCTTTTCCGGAGAGTCTTGACGAGTTTTTTCCAGAAAAAGCTTTCGAGATATTCCAGTCGAACGTTCAATGTTCATCTTTTATCTTATATTGAAAATATGTATCTCGAAAACTAAGCTCCTAAGAGAAAAAATTAATAAGACTAAGTACAGAAGGGAAATTTTACGCTCTACAATTTATGTTACATTTCTTTTTTTTTGTAGGAATTTGTTCTAAAATCGGTTTTAGTTTTTGGTTCTTTTCTGAAAATAATTTTACCCACTCAGCCTCTTTCTAAAAATAATTTAAAGTTCAGTTTATTCCTGCATATATTTTTTGTAGGAAAGAGGTCAAACTCTGAAATGATTTTTTTGGGTTTGATTTAAAAAATAATTTTGCATTTTTCTGAAATTGACTTTAGTTATGGTTTGCTTCTTTGTTTCTGAACAAGTGATTTTGGATCTTTGGTTTTTTTCTGAACAGAGTTTTTCTTAAAATATGTGAGCCTGGATATAGAAACCACCCTTAGGTGTAAAAAATTGGTTTTTGAGTGGAGGTTCTCCTTTGATTCTATACCTTCTGAAACGCCCAAAATCAGTGTCAACTCAGAAATCAAATTTTTACACCCAAGGGTGGTTTCTATATCCAGGCTCACATATATGTTTTTTTGCAGGTGAGGGGAGAGAAGTTGATTCAGAAAACGATTCGAATTTGATTCTTTTGAAAGAATGTTTTATTTTTGCATACTTAATGTACCTACTTATTATTACTTTTTCTTAAAGGAGAGATCGAACTCTGAAATGGATTCTTCTTCAGTTTTATTATAAAAATGAATTTATTCAGTTCTATTTTGAAAATTATTTGTGGTAAGTATTGTTTTTTCTACAAATAATTTTTTTTTAGGAGGAGGGATAACTCATAAATGGCTTTGTTTTTTCGGTTTCATTCTGAAAAAAGATAGCATTAGTTTTTTCCAATCGGTCGCCGAGTTCGAGAAAATATGGCCATTTTTAAGGCCAATTTTGGCCAAATTCAAAACAGTCTCAAACACTTACAAATAGAGCATTTTCCTACTGAGTCAGCGTCGCTAATTACGAATCTGAAGATTGTTTGGCGTGACAGCCACTCGTTTTCCCAAAAACCACATTTTCGAGGCGAAAATTGTCCATAACTCGAGAAGGAAAATCCAGTGCAAAAAAATGGAAAGCGAATTCGGAATCAGCGACCTCAAATTAGTCGAAAACGACACTAATCTCGATTTTTTTGAAAATCACCGAAATTCGAAAAAAAGCATGAACCCCTTCTCATTTTTTTGAGCCAGAATTTTTTTGCTCCCAATCTACGTGTGAGGTGTCTAGAATGGGGTATTTGGACACGGCGAATTCGATGGCAGCGTTAGTTTTTCCCGATCGCTTGTCGTTTGCGAGATAACGGCCATTTTCGAGGCCAATTCTGGCCAAGATCAAAAGTATTCGAAAAACTCGCGAAATGTGTCGTTTTCGACTGATTCGGGGTCGCTGATTACGAATCTGGCGTTTGTTTAGCACGATAGTCGCTCCTTCACCCGAAAATTTGCATTTTGAAACAGTAAATCGGCTGTGACTCGTCAACAAAAGTCGGCGACCGAAAAAGGACAGCGCAGCGGATTCGGAATCAGCGATCTCAAATTAGTCGAAAACGACACTTTCTCGAAATTTTTGAAAATCATCGAAAATTGAAAAAAACCATGAACTAACCCCTTATCGTTTTTTTGGGCCAAAATTTTTTGCTCCCAAAAGATGCACGAGGTGTCTGGAATGGGGTATTTGGACATGGCGAATTCAATGGTGGCATTAGTTTTTTCCAATTGGTCGCCGTATTCGAGTTGAAAAAAACATTGAAAAATATGACATTTAAATAAATTTGAAAAATCAAAATTGGGCAATTTAAATTTAAGAAATTTTACAGTGGAAATAATTTTAGCATTAAAAATTTTTCCTTCTTCAATTTTTTTTCAACTAAAATTCCTTCCAGTAATTTTAAAAATTTTTTCAACTTCGAAATTTTTCTACCTACCCAATACTTGGTAAAATCGTATAATGTCTTTTTTGGTATGAAACTTCATCTAACTATCCATTCCAGCCTCAACAACTCGGAAACCCCGTTAATTCATCACTGCCACAAATACTCGAAAAAATCGTGTGATGATTTTTTTGGGACGAAAATTCATTTCAATAATCATCTCAACCTCAAAAACTCGTAAAAACCGCGGGATGATCTCTGCGATGAAAATCCAGCCCAAATTCATCGCAGCCACAAATAATTAGGTAATTGAAAATTTCTTTCTTCTAGCCCAATAAGTAATTAATCGGAAGAAATTTTCAAAAAATAATAAAAATATAAAGTTGAAAAAAAAATCAAAATTTGGAAAAAAAAAGTCAAAAAATCAAAGTTGGAAAAATTCTGATAAAATTTAAATTTCAACTTGGATTTAGGTCGTCAAATCCCATTTTCGACAATAATAATTAGTAGCTCGTTGGAATCTATTGCCATTCAAAATCGATAAATTTGATTCATTTTCACCCTGAAATATTCAGTATCAGCACACTACACTGATAAAACTTTGAAAACGTTCCACTAATACGTGATGTATTTGCCACGTATCATTTAAATACACGGTCATTTTAATGCAATAAACTCCATTTACTCGATTCGAATTGTTAATTTAATTCCAGCCAAATCGATTGAACATATAACGCTATAATTTGCGGTTTTATAAAACATACAAAATGCTCTAATTAAATAAAGTTAATCGAACAACGTCATTTTCAAATCCACTGTAATACGTATCGACATAATTCCGATGAATTCTTTATTTTCTGCCCAGCACACCTGCTAATTGCTTTTGTTACAACATGGAAAAAAAATAAGGGGAAAAGTTTCCTATCTGCAGTTTACAAAAAGAGGGCGACATATAGACATGATCTTTTCTTTTTTTTCTCTCACACACGAGAACAATACAAAGATAGGTGCGGAATTTGTGAAAGGTATTGTCGCCCAGATGACCTATACGATCGTTTGTAAAGAATCGCGTGTCGTGGAAAATAAGAAAATCGTTGATGGTTATTGCGATGACGTGCGAGAGGGAAACATCGTACAAGGAGGGTACGACTGGCGGGATGACGACGAGGGGCAAAAAAGTCTATTTATTCTACCTCACACGTATATTATAGGAAATGGTATCCACGTTATACCGAAGGCGAAGGTACATAAGGGAGAAAACTATTACGGTGGTGTTTTGCGGAGGGACGAAGAGAAGATAATATTTTACCATACCCTTTGGCAGCATTCGCCTTGTCGCCTATCATAAAGTAGAATAGTCGCGGCGCAGCGTTCAGATTCGAGTGAAAAATATATTCAGCTTCGAATACTAAATTATTACCAGCTCGTAGTAACCCGGGTACTATGGTGTCATCGAAAGGTGCTTTTTTTTCCGCATCTCACTACCTTACGTGTTGTTTTGCGAGAACAAGATTCTCATCTAAAATTTATCCGGCTGGCGAACGAATACGAAATTTATGTTGGTAAAATGTCCGAACTTACGAAACAATTTAGAAGCTGAAATCGTTTCCTGTTGCATACTGCATTACATTTATACACGTAACAAGGTTTTGCTTTTATGTACGTGTCGGCGAGGCGTAAATAAGGCGATGACTTTTGAATATTGCATAACAAACCCCATCCAGTATGTCTCGCTTTTTACAAATTAAACGCGTAAATTTTTAAATTTTCCAAATCTTCGCTCCTCCTGGCGCAGAACCCTGTCACGTGCTGCGACATCTCAAACCAGCCAATCTAAACGTCCCGTCTTAGATCCGGTCTGAGATTACCATTTTCGTCGTGTTCCAACAATAAAAACTCGCTCGTGTTAAATACGAACGATAAATAGGTTAGTTATAATGAGATGTAAACAAAACCTGGCTACGAAACGAATCGATAAAATATTAAAGAAAATTATCAAAGTAGACTCGTTATTTTACTTTTTGTCACGCACCGGTGTGTTTTCTTTTTCTCTCCGATATTTTCCGAGCTTAATTTTTGAGTAGAAAAACGAAACTGGAATGTTGGAGAGTGTATTTAAACGAGTATTTTTTATGAATAATGCGTTAAATATTTTAGAAAAAGTTATCAGTCGATTGAGTACGTTTTTCCGCGTAAATGTTGGAAATATTTATTTTTCTTCGGACGGAAAAATTGCTCGAAGTTTGCCCAAGTTTATTATCTGATAAGTATTTGTAAAACTGGCTGGCAAATTATTATTTTACATGTGCATGTTGAAAAAAATCGATTTAATTGCTTCATTATTATAGGTATGATAATTATTGTGTTTTTATATTTTGATTTCGGTCGAATAAATAATACGTTTTAGCATGTTGATAATGGTCAGTTCGATGATAACTTTTCCATTCATTAAATTGCGAAAAATATTAAGGGTGGAATTAAAACGGTACAGTAGGTGAAGAGAGGGGTTTGTAATTTTTCAGTGCTGGTAAAAATTTACAGTAGTTTTTTAAAATGATTCAATAAGATTATTTTTGTTTAATGTTTCGAACTTTTTTTTCAACTGGAAAATTGTCCATAATGCAGGGGCGCACCCAGGGGGAGGGGGGCTAAGGGGGCTCGAGCCCCCTTTGAGCTTGACAAGGAGATTTTTTTATTATAAAAATATCAAAGAAGAGTATGATTTTTAAAAAAATTTTCGTCCTCGCTTCGTTCGGACAATAAATTAATACTTTTTCATTCATTTTTATGGCCAAAAATTACTAATTTCTCAGTCAATGTCCTATTTATTAGAAAGAATCAGTGATTTTGATTTTAAAAAATCATTAAATTTCCCCATTTTTCAATTTTTCTTCGCTCAAATCTGTAGGTATATATTATTTGCCTACTGAAAATACTCCAACTACTCCAACCGCACTGAAATAACAGGTTACTTCATTTTTTCATTGAATTTTGACCCCCCCCCCCATTTTTCTCAAAATCTGAGCCTTCCCTTACACAATTTCTGGGTGCGCCTATGCCATAATGTGCCATTGAAAAAAACTAACAGTTTTGTTTTGACCATTGAATGATATAGAGAAAATGATATGTATAGGTAGTAAAACAAAAAATATTTGATCTTTTGATTAAAAAATCCAAAAAAAACCCTAAAGAAAATTAAGATGAAGCAGATTAAACATCATACTGCAATGGAGCGAAATTCAAAAGGTATTTTTTGCATAGCTCAGGATCCAAAATTAGATAACGATTAATTCATGGTTTCGATTATCAGTTTAAAATTCGAAAACAAACTGAAAAAAAATTTATCGAACGAGACTAAAAATTTAAAAAATCAGGCAGTGGCTTTGAAATTAGAAATAGGTACGTTATGATGATCGATTGTTCTTGCTTCTGACTCATTCCATGTCAACTCGACCAGGTTTTGACCTTGGGTCTTCCAATTTAGCTCAAATTTTTTTTACGGGTTCCCTTCGATGGTCTAATGAAGGAATCACCGTCATTTGGATCCTAATCCTTCAGGGGGCGGGGGATGACCCTTGTAATTTTCGTGTAATTGGGATTTTTTGCGAAATGGCTCAACTTTGAAGGCTCATCCAAAGGGTTGAATCACCAAAATTGGCAAATATTCGAATTCAGCGCCCTCAAAACTCCAACAAACGACCCGTCACATATTTTTTTTTTCATTTTTTGAATTTTGATCTCATCTAAAGACTGATCCAGGGGGATCCAGAGGAGTCAGATGAAAAAGCTCAGCGCGTATTCGAACTCAGCGCCTTTGAATTAGTGGAAATCGATGTCTAACTTCACTTTTTCTATTTTTTTGAATTTTGACCAAAATTTAGGACCCCTGTGTCCCCTAGGGGTGTTGAGATCCCATCTTGAAAAGTAATTAGTTGAAAAATACATAGAAAGTTCTATTCATAGTAATTTTTTCAGATTTTTAAATGGGGCCTTTCATCTTTTGTACTCATCATGAAAGTTGAGCTTTCGTCACAAAATTTCAACTTTGAACTTTTCAAAATGTGATTATCAATTTTGAATTTCCTTTCAATTGTTTACAAAATCGCATAAACGAATTCATCTTGGACTCAACCAATCTCGAGAAATGAGCCTTCAAAGTCGAGCCATTTCGCAAAAAATCCCAATTTTACGAAAATGACAAGGGTCGGCCCCTGCCCCCTGAAGGATTAGGATCAAATGACGGTGATTCCTTCATTAGAACATCGAGGGGAACCCGTAAAAAAATTCTGAGCCAAATCGGAAGGCCCAATGTCAAAACCTGGTCGAGTTGACATAGAATGAGCCTTCTATAAAATGAACCCTGAAATGACATTGCGTCTATGGGAACAGGAAAACATAAAAATTTCAAAGGAATCGACTTTTTAATCAAATTTTTCCAAATTGGAATACAGTTTTGTCAACTTTTGTCCACTTTTACCAAAAAAAGAAAATTTCTCAATAAAGCTACCCCTTTTGATAATTTTCTGTCTGGAATCCGATTTTCATCGCTACGAGTAAAACAGCAATTTTGCTTCGTTGTGGAAGGGAAGATGTCTTCTGTTACACCAGGAAGGGGAGGAATTCAGGATTAATTTCCTCCAATTCTTCCAAAAGACATGAAAATTAATTTGGACAGATGAAAATCAGGTTTTCATTCTTTCAAGCAAGTATGTAGTTCACCAGGAAAATCAAACGTTGGCACGATTTTTTAGACGAACATGCAACGAAGAAAAAATCACGTAAATAAAATTGCCTAACCGATTCGCCGTAAATATACAAAAAAAGTGTACGTATTTACGTTGAATTCGATAGGCAATTTGAATAACGCGATATTGATCAGCTGTAGTCAAATTTCTTAGACCATATAGTATTAACATAGACCGCGCTACGGTCCATAAGACGTATGTTATTACCGTGTTCCAACATATTAAATTGGGTCCTCCGCGGAAAACGCGGAAAATGATCTAAAAACGAACTCGCGTTATTTGATTTCGCTCTAATTGTTTCTATGAGTCTCCATTGATAGTGGAAATTGTTTGACTACCAATTTTCCGAATTTTGTTTACAGCAATGGTCCCAATTCACGCGAATAAATATTGGGTCCACCGCGGAAAATGCGATCAAAGCACCGAACTCGAACCAAAAATGAAGTCGTATCCTCTGATTTCGCTCCAATTTTTTTTTATGATTGGTGCAAATTGTTTGACTGCTGATGTGGTATAATTTCTCTTGATTTCTCCCGCAGAAATGGGCCCAATTCATGCAAAATAATGTTAGAACTCGCCGCTCATCTGTAGCGCGGTCTATGTTAATACTATATGGTCTAAGTCAAATTTTAAGGGAAGTGCTGCCAACTACATATTCTTCCATTAATGTTGAAAAAAATCAAGTTTCTCATTCTATGGACTGAAAAATAATCCAAAAATTTTTATCAACTAGGTATAAAAATGAATTTTAATCAATTTTTTAGAGCAGTTCTATCAACTGATCTGTTATAAATCTGTTATAAAAATTGTATTTTGTATCTCTGTCATCAATATTTTTCTTTTTTAGACAAATATAATTAAAATTTATTCAATTCAGATTTTTTAAAAATTTTCAACAGAAATGTCATAAATTTTGAAAATCTTAACTCAAACATGTAACTTTTCAATTAAAAATCTGACCTTGCCATTTTAGAAAAATTTGATTCTGCCCCCCCCCCCCATTCATTTTGAAGAAAAAATATGTACTGAATTTAAAAAAAAAAAATCGCGGTCTTTTTAGTTTTCAAATTAGGAAATATTTCTCCCTCTGATTTCGTTTTCCTCAGGCAAAAAATACTCGTTTCAAAATTTTCAGAACATCTTATGATCTGTAAATCCGACGGTGATTTTTGAGATTACGTCCAGTTAAAAGTGAATTTCAAAATGTGAATCCAACAAACTTATTTTTAGAATCAAAATTGGCATAATAGCGGGAAGGGGAGTATAGATTTTTAGAAAAATTCGAAGTCAAATAGATGAAGCTAAAATTCCTAAAACGAACATCACTTTTGAAAAAAAAAATGGTTTTCGCCACTTTTGAGTAATGGTTTCATTCAACAATCAAAAAAATAAATCAAAACAATTTTTTACCAAAAAAATTAATTAAATGTATAAAAAAATAATGAGCAGGTAATTTTAATTTTTTTAAATTTTTTTGGCAATTTTTCAGTTGTAATTGTCATAACAATTATGCAAGTTGTAAAATGCAGTTGGCCACACTGTAAAGGAATTTTTTGAAATGCCAAAAAATTATTCTTAGTGATCAAAAAAATGTTTCGTTCAATTTCAAATTGATGAAGGAATCTGAATTTGGTAAAAATCAATAAATCGTAAATTCGCTGACAGCAACTTATCAACCTTTTGTAGAAGGCAATTAGTGACATCCAGTTTCAAGTTCAGTAAGTCAGGGAGACGTAAGAACTCTAATTGAGTGGAACTTTCGAAAAAGCACGCTTCAAAACGTCCGAAGAAAAATGTCAGCTGCCGAAGATGATTTTTAGTAAATTTTATGTATTTTGTGGACAAATTAGCCAAGAGAATATCATCCCTTAATACCAATTTTTTATTTCACCACAAAACCTGAAAAAAATGGTGAACAATTTTTCTAGAAAATGCCACTTCTTCTTCAGTTGAATTTGAATTAAATTTTTTGGTACTTGTGTAATTTTTCCTTGAAGAACTTCATCTCCACCAAAACTTACGAATTTTGAAAAATCTTATTGAAATCCATCGAGTGAGTTACCATTTCACCAATAGGCCTATAGATAATCCGTGTTCGGAGATATTAAAGTTCATTTGATCCCTTTCGACTTTTCATCAGTTTTTCTCAGAATTTGCAGATGTTAAAATTTTATAAAGCTTCCAAATCGACTGGACGCCACTTATTCCTATCGAATTAGTAGGTCAAAAATACGATAATTACCAAATATTAACCTTCTACCTTGATTAAATTAAATTTTTATACTTTGCACTAGATAATTTTGAATTTTCTAAAATCAGTCGAAATTCACCAAATGAGATTAAGCACAAGAAATTTTTGATAGAGAAACAGTTTTGGGTAGGTACTCATTCAATCTACATATACGTTTTTCTTTATCCAAAATTTCACTGCTGGTTCGGAGTAGAACGTGGATGAGTAGCTGAGGACGGTTTGGAATTGAGGGACTGAATAATTTCTTTTTTCATTGGATTTCTCGTTTTTTCCCCCTTTTTGGATTTTATATTCCCCAACTTTTAGGTCATACTGTTTTTGAATTTTTGTAAAAAGTATTACTATTTTTCGTTGAAAATAAATAAAAATTTTAAAAATCTGAGGGCAGGGACATTTCACCATCCTTATTTCCGAATAACCATTGGGCTTCGACTAGCTTCGACTTCAGAAACATGTTGACTTTGAGAGATCCTAAAAATTCAACATGACTCCGATAAAATTTTCCGCATAACATTTTTCAATTTTGATGAACCTTTTCAATTTTATTATATTTTGATCAAATTTATTAATTTTGATAGAACCTTTCGATTTTGATAAAACTGTTCAGTATTCTGATGAAACTTTTCAATTTTCATAAAATTTTCTAATTTCGATAGGATTTTTTAATTTTGCTGAAATTTTCCAAATGATGGAATTTTTTACTTTTGATGAAATTTTCCAACTTTGATCAAATTTTTTAATTTTAATATTGATAAAATTTGCCAACTTTGATACAATTTTCCATTGTCAATACGATTTTTCAATTTTAACCGAATTTATTAGTTTTGATCGAAGTTTAAAAATTGGAATATCAACTCATGTGGTCACACCTGATCGTTTTTTTCCTCAATTATTAGGCGAGTAGATGTATTTGAAATTCTCTTGAAAAATTTGGTGACTTCAACGATTTCTATTCTGACTTCATGCGACTTCATACAGCTCAATCCTTGATTTGCATTTGCCCCTTTCACAAATATAAATAAAAAAATAACACTTACTCTGCAAAGGACATCCTTTCAATTCAACTCTGAGGCAAACAGTCCTCCGATGCATACTGTACGGTACAATTCGTATAATACTAGCGAACACAGGAGGCATAAGCGTATGTGAGACCACAGTTGAAGTATCATAATTTCCGGTGATAATCTGCAAAAAAAAACACAAACAAATCCGGTCAACTCGGTGAAAAAAATCCATCCATTTGAAAGAGAAAACCTACAGGTTGACCCAAAACCAGGGTCCAGTAGCTATGCCCATTCGACACAGATAGGTAAGATACACAGCACATATACCATATTTTCCTGCAGCACTACTATATTACACACGTTACTCAATATTCTCGTCATTTTCTCCTCGTCCGTCCGTCTACGTTTTCGTGATCCCGTAACTCTTTCCTAAATAGGATTACTGTTTTTCTATGTTGAAAAACACTATAAACGATATTTTCGATGACAGCGAAAGCAATTTTCGTAAAAATGATGACATACGTGGAGCGCACCGTCCGAGGCCTGCTAGTTTTTCCGCGCTTAACCGCCTAACCGTACGCCCCGAGGGTTATACGTCATACTGCATATATGCCTATTCGCCCAAAACCAACACATGACAGCTTATTATATTTCCGTCCCGTTAAGACAATTATTCCTTAAACGTTTTTCGTGCCTGTGTTACTCTATATGTCCTCGTGCCATACCTAACAGAAACCTATCGTTGGTTTATACTTATTTTTTTCAATCTGTCGTTTTGTCCCTTTTTCTGTTCTTTTTTTTGGGTCGTGAGTCGTCATTAGTGGTTATTTATCAAACTGACCTCTTTACCGTCCCAGCGTTTGTATTTTTTCCATTTGTTTAAACTCGGTCTCCAGTATTCGACTGAGTATTCTTCGGCGTACTCTTGTCCTCGCCCGTGATCGTATCTGCCTTGAGTCTGGATACCGGTTATGGTGTGGACTACGGTGAGATCGATTTCCAAGTACTCCCGGATGCCGGATTCGATCTGTTGTTTGGGGCACCAAGCGCCGCCGGCTCGTTCTACTCGTAATCTATAACAAAAAAATAGGACAATTTAGGATCAAAAATTAAAAGTATTATGGAAAAGAAAATTACAATGAAGTGAATTTTTGAAATTTGGTATTTTGTTTTTCTGGAAATATCTAAAATCTGAGTTTGAATTGGTCAAGTTTGGCAAAACTCTGCCCATAGATAAGTGAAATGAATGCATATTCATTAAAAACCGCGATTTTTCACCAACCTTTCAGTAGAAAATCATTGATTTCTCAGCCAATTCGTCAATTCGTCAGAAAATACAGTAATTTCTACTGATTCTCAGTTCAAAAAAACAGAATTTCACTAAATTAAAATGATTCAGATGTTTTTTTTTACTATTTTTTTACACTATGTTCACAGTTTTTCAAAACACTAGAAAATTATTTTGAGATTCACAAATTTTGAGAAAATGAGCAAGAACCCTTTTACCTCGTAGTTTTTCTATTATCTACTGATTTTTTTTTATTCGCCATGTTTCCAAAATCGAATAATTGATTCCGTTTTTAAAATTATTTAGATTTTTGCACTAAAAATTTTCAAATCTAGGTACGCATAGGTAGGTAAAGAAACTTAACTTCGTTTGGGGAAAAAAGTTTCGATATAAAAACATCTGGTATTTTATGAACTCTTCAAAATTTTAATTGCATTTATTGTTGGTAAAAGTTTAAACGTGGATCTAATTAGATATCAAACTCGAAAAATTATTTCCAATTAATCAAGCATAATAAAATGTTTCAATTTTGATGGAATTTAACCAAATACCTACCTACCAATGAAAAAGTTTTCAAATTTCGATAAAATTTTCCAATTCTGATAAAATTTTTCAATTTTGAAGAAGTTTACCAATTTTGATAAAATATCAACATTTTGATGGAATTTTCTCTTTTTGATGGAATTTTTTACATAATTTTAATAACATTTTCTGATTTTGACATTTTGATAAATTTTTTCAATTTCAATCAATTTTAATATATTTTGAAAGATTTTCTTAATTTTTATAGAATCTTTCCATTTTGATAAAACTGTTCACAATTTTGATAAAACTTCTCAATTTTCATAAAAATTTCCAATTTTGATAAAACTTTCCAATTTTGATAAAAATTTTCAATTTTGATGAACTGATGAAAATAGTAGTACCCTCTCTACAAGAGTGTGTTTCTTGTAACCTGGCATGGTGTCAAGGGTGCACCAGGTTCAGATACCTATCTTCGATAGGTAGGTTGGTGAGAGGAAACGTTGTTTCAGCAGCTCACAACCTTACTGAGTTCTATATCAAATAATATACGAAGGTACAGAGTACTAAATCGTATATTCAATTCAATATAGTCAACTGATTAATTACAGTAGGTTTAGAATACGATTACGTTTAAATACGCGACTCGATTACACTAACAAACTCTTAGTTTAAGATAGGTAACCGGTACCAATACGCGAACATAAATACACACAGATAAGTTCACTATATACAAGGTAAAACCGTAAAGAACTGATATACGCGTACGTACATCAGTAGCAAAAGGTAAAAACGTAATGAAGCTCGCGACTCGAAGCACCTCTATTTATAGTCGCGAGCTACCTGGCTTTAGGAAGCTAGCACACCTGATTGGTTGGTAATTAAAGTCCTCTAGCACCTGGCTAGCCAATTACAGGCCTGAGATATGACATAATCTCAGGTAGATAGCTACCGAATATTCTCGAAGGTGCGAAACCATCGAGAGGGCATCTACCTGGTGTTATCTAGAAGATAACACAACATACGTAAATGTACGTTAGATTATGTACATCTCAGTGCACTGTTAATTGCACGTATGAGCTTGAATACACAACCAAACGAGATCATTGTAGATAGGTATTCGGCGCGTACGTATTGCTGTAGCTCCACGTACCTACCCGATATACCTACCTACCTCGTCCACAATGGTGCAATCTTGGTAGGAATATTCCTTACCAGCTCATTGATAAAAAATTTCAATTTTGATAGAAAATTTTAATTTTGATAAAAAATTTCAATTTTGATAAAAATTTTCAATTTTGATAAAAATTTTCAATTTTGATAAAAATTTCCAAATTTGATAAAAATTTTCAATTTTGATAAAAATTTTCAATTTTGATAAAAATTTTCTATTTTGATAAAACTGTTTACAATTTTGATAAAATTTTTCAATTTTGATGAAATTTTCCAATTTTGATAAAAAATTTCCAATTTTGATAACAATTTTAAATTTTTTATAAAATTTTCCAATTTTGATAAAATTTTCCAATTTTGATAAAATTTTCCAATTTTGATAAAATATCAACATTTTGATGGAATTTTCTCTTTTTGATGGAATTGTTTACATAATTTTAATAACATTTTCTGATTTTGACATTTTGATACAATTTTTCAATTTCAATCAATTTTAATATATTTTGATCGAATTTCTTAACTTTTTATAGAATCTTTCGATTTTGATAAAACTGTTCACAATTTTGATAAAACTTCTCAATTTTGATAAAAATTCCCAATTTTGATAAAACTTTCCAATTTTGATAAAATTTTTCAATTTTGATAAAATTTTTCAATTTTGATAAAATTTTCCAATTTTGATAAAATTTTTCAATTTTGATAAAAAATTTCCAATTTTGATAAAATTTTTCAATTTTGATAAGATTTTCCAATTTTGATAAAATTTCCCATTCTATAAAATTTTTCAATTTTGAGGTAATTTTTCAATTTTGATAACATTTTCAATTTTGATAAAAATTTTCTATTTTGATAAAACTGTTTACAATTTTGATAAAATTTTTCAATTTTGATGAAATTTTCCAATTTTGATAAAAAATTTCCAATTTTGATAACAATTTTAAATTTTTTATAAAATTTTCCAATTTTGATAAAATTTTCCAATTTTGATAAAATTTTCCAATTTTGATAAAATATCAACATTTTGATGGAATTTTCTCTTTTTGATGGAATTGTTTACATAATTTTAATAACATTTTCTGATTTTGACATTTTGATACAATTTTTCAATTTCAATCAATTTTAATATATTTTGATCGAATTTCTTAACTTTTTATAGAATCTTTCGATTTTGATAAAACTGTTCACAATTTTGATAAAACTTCTCAATTTTGATAAAAATTCCCAATTTTGATAAAACTTTCCAATTTTGATAAAATTTTTCAATTTTGATAAAATTTTTCAATTTTGATAAAATTTTCCAATTTTGATAAAATTTTTCAATTTTGATAAAAAATTTCCAATTTTGATAAAATTTTTCAATTTTGATAAGATTTTCCAATTTTGATAAAATTTCCCATTCTATAAAATTTTTCAATTTTGAGGTAATTTTTCAATTTTGATAACATTTTCTGATTTGGATATTTTGATAAAATTTTTCAATATCAATCAATTTTACTATACTTACCTACATATTTTGATCGAATTTATTAATTTTTATAGAACTTTTCGATATTGATAAAACTGTTCACAATTTTGATAAAACTTCTCAATTTTGATAATATTTTCCAATTTTGATAAATTTTTTCAATATTAATCAATTTTACTAAGGTATATTTACATATTTTGATCGAATTTATTAATTTTTATAGAACTTTTCGATATTGATAAAACTGTTCACAATTTTGATAAAACTTCTCAATTTTGATAAAATTTTCCAGTTTTGATAAAATTTTTCAATATTGATACAATTTTCTAATTTTGATAAAATTTTTCAATTTTGATAAAATTTTTTAATTTTGATAAAATTTTTCAATTTTGATAAAATGTTCCAATTTTGATAAAATTATTCAATTATGATACCTACAATTTTTCAATTTTCACCGAATTTATTACTTTTGATCGAGGTTTACCTACAGTTTTGATAAAACTTTATAATTTTGGTTTTTGATTTTGATAGAAAATTTCATAATTTCTTCGAAAGAATTCTTATAGTTTGATGAAATCTCCAGATTTCGATTAAATTTATAAATTTTTTGATGTAGGTACCTAATTTCAAAATTTTAATTAAAACCTTCAATTTTCATAGAATTTCCTGTTTTGATAACTTTTTCCCTCAATTTTGATAATATTTTCCAATTTCGATCGGACTTTTCTGTTTTGATCAAATTTTTTAGATTTGATAACTCCATTAGTTCTGATCGACACTCCAAATTAAGATGATATTTTTCAATTTCATGAAACCATCCCCGTTTTTATGGCAAATACTTACTCTATTTTGAGGAGTTTCCAATAAGAAAAAATAAATCGTGGTATAAAAGATTTTTCAAAAAAACTTTTTTTCCCATAACACTTAATTCGAAAATTCAAAGTTTAAAAAATATTGTACCGTAAGTATCTATTTTGATTATGGGGGGGGGGGGGGAGGAATCAAATTTTCTATATATTTTAGGTTCCTTTGAATTTTATGATTTTTTACTGAAATTTTTCGACACCAAGTTTCACTTTTTCAATACTTTCTCATGGCGAATTTCCTCATCACGAATAAAAGGCGATACAAAGACATCAAAAGGATAAACTCCGTCCTATAAATCAACACTACGCAGTCCAATTCATGGTGTCTATTTTCGAGAAAAACAAGAAAACCCAAAAAATAGTAAAAAATCCACCTTAGTAATAAGAAAATCAGAAAACAGCTAGAATTTTAACGATTTTACAGAATGTTTTCCTCTTTCCTGAAATTTTCAAACGAAGAATATAAATAGGATCCTTTTTTGGTCAAATCTAAAGCCAGAAAAAACCACAAAAATTTCAAAAAAATTAAGAATTTTCATTTTTATCAACTCCAGTACTTAGTCACCATACATATATAATTATCGAATAATACGAACCGAGTACATAAACATTTCTCATTTACGTATTTCATCTTACGCGAGCTAATTCCCTTACGTAGGTATATTTCAAATTACGCCAGTATCTCATTCTAGAATTCGGTTTAAATTTCATAGTTACGTCGGATGATTGAAAGACTACATACAGCTTGCAAACAAACACAGACAATAACGATACGCGAATCAGACCCAAACCTCGTCTCGTTTTCAATTACTCGTTAACTCGACAATTTGCACGGCTGCTTTGAAGAGTATAACGCAACATCTCGAAAGATTCGTCGGTGTTTTCTTTACTCTTCCCAAGTCGAGAATCCGCTCTGATTATATATTTAAGAATCGGAATTCTCTCGTCGCTACGTCGTCGGTATATTTTGAATCTCCGAACGAATGCGCCTAATCGTTCGTTCGGGGCGACTCTGCCATTCCGCCTCTGCAACTACGGTTATAATATACTGCACAGAATGCGGAACTCGAGGGTAGTAAAAATTTTCATTATAACGAACATTTCTAACGATTAAAATAACAAATGACGGCCTATTTTCGGCGAGATTAAACTCGCTAACGGAAGACCACCCGGCTCCTTTCGCTCTACGTAATTACCAAGCAACATTTTTCGAACACCTTGTAGCCGAGGCCGCGGCGCGTACTTCTTTAACTCGTTTAAATGGTAATTTATCACCTTTTTATGCGATTTATTTACCCGGCCGCAGCTTTTTCTAGTGGTTTTCTCCCCCGTCCTTGGCGCCCAAGACAACGTCAGCGTGCAAAAAACCTCGCGAAGGTTGCGATTCGTTAACCACACCTAAACCGAACTCAAACATTAGTCAGACGATTAAGATGGACCATTAACCAAACGAAGGTATTAATTAAAAAGGGTCCTCGCAAAATGCGATACAGTCGCGTACCACGGCCCCCAAATCCTCTTCTTCCATCTTTACAGTTCGCCACATGTGTATGGCCTCAGCATATCCACGTACCACCATATTCCCCAAAGACCTTAAACGTAAGTATACTAAAATGCTAAGAACCGAAACATCTTTAATTTAATGTTTTAACGAGTCTGGTTGGTTTGGAAAATCGTACCTCGAACTCGGAGCACTTTGGCTTACAAATGTTCGTTTATCTTCGAGCTCTAATACAAATGGAAATCGATTCGAGTCATTTAATGTCAAGCGGCTTTTTTGGGTAAAACGATGGAAAAGAAAGGGGCGACAGTCTCGCGATTCAAAACTACAACGTTTTCTTCTGTTCGCGTAAGTGGCGTGGAAAATTGTTCTAATCCATTTCCGTTTTAAATTTCGGCTACGGCGAGGTATCGTCGAGAATATTTCGTCGACTAGATCTGCCTTTTACGTCACGCTGAAAAACTCCCCCACCCCCCCCCCCCCGGAAACCTTGAAATAAATCTTTCCTCAACGAATTTCGTTTCTTATTAAAATCGCACCTCGGCGCGTTTTCCTGCAAAAGACCAAGGGCATCGCGGGCTCCTCGATAGCGAAATTAATTCCAAATACGGAGACGTTTTTCTCGTGTCGAGCAATCTTAATAAAGATTTCACAGCATGTCGGTTGTCGTCGCTCGACTCCTCGTACCCATACGTCGTTCTCTCGTCGGATAATTTATTTACGAAAAAATTACCTACCAGGGTCGAATTGAATACGGTAGGTACTCGTAGTAGCTACGAAGCAGATGCGCATCGTGGCATCGCTAGGTGTAGGCGAAAAAATGAAACTGAAAAATTCGCATTCCATTTTGCTAGTTTTCGTGACAGTTAGCGCGTACTTTCTTAATCTATTAATCCCCGGAGGTTGCTATTACGTTAACTGGTGACATTTGCATAAATAATCTTCGCTACGTGAGCGCCTACCTGCGCGTATTTTGTTGAAAAAAAAACAGCTACCTTCGGGGTATCGAAATGAAATTTTTTAATCCTTAATCCATCAAATTAACGAGGTGGCATTTTTTCACAAACATTAATTCATTTATACCAGCCGACTCTTTCGAACGGTCAAATTGTACAAAAGTTATGAATAAAGGATGGCAAAATATAACGAAAAAAATAATTAATGGTGTAAAAAAATAATAGATAGTTTTTAATGAGAAAGTAACGGTGAAGGGAAATAAGAGCAGATCCCTCGAAGGAATGGTTCATTGGATTTTGGGTCGTGTTTTCGTATTTATTGCTGTGGTCTGCGGTTCCAGGTACGAATGACGAAACTTTTTGCATTTGAGTATAGATTTTAAAAGAGTTTTGAGGTAAAAGAAAAAATTTTGCGATTATCTATTTAAATTTTGACTGAATTTTTCAAATTTTTATTGTCCATTGTAGATTCTACATTACTGTGTTTTTCTCCAACATTTCAACGAGAAGTCACGAACCTAAAGATTTTCAAAACAATGATCGAGTGCGGAATAGTCGATGAAATTCGCATTTTCTTCCTAAATTATGACCAATTCATGAAAAATTCTGAACTTGGATAAAATAGTTCAAAAGAAAATTCTGTACCGGGAAATGTGATTTGAAAATTTAACCTACAAGCCAAGATACGTTCACTTGTCTAGTTCTGTGATATGTAATGTACCATAACTAGTTGAATTTTTCATCACTATTATGGTCAAAATTTTACGCCGAATAGCTTGATATTGTTTTATTTTTTGTATAATTATCATTATTTGGGAATAAAATGTATTTTGTAGGGTAATTTGATTTTAAGACCACGACCCATATCAAATTCTACAGTATCCCCACATATGGAAATTTCAACATGATTAAAAAATTCTATCAAAGTAGGTACTACAATTTATCAAAATTTTTTAATATTTATCAGAAGTTGGAATATTCATAAAAATTTATGAAAAGTATCAAAATTGAGGAATTCCATCAAAATAGGGAAATCTGATCAGAATTGTAAAAATATATCAACGTTGAAAAATTTCCTTCAATTGAAAACTTTCATCAGAATTGAGAACTTTTATCACACCTAAATAAAATAGAATGATTTCATCAAATTGAAAAATATCGTTCGAATTTGGAATATGTTGATCAGAATTGATGAAGTTATCAAATCTAAACAATTTCATCAAAACAGAAAAATCTGATCGAAATTGGAAAACTGATCGAAATTGAGAGAAAAGATGATCAAAGCCAGAAAAATTCCATAAAAATTGAACGTTTATCTATATTAAAATTTTGAAATTAGGTAGATCAAAAGATTAGGAAATTTTATCAAAATTTGAAGATATCATCAAAATTTAGGAATTCAGTCGAAATTGGACACTTTCGTTACAATAAAATTCGATCCGTAATGGATTATCAAAATTGAAAAGTTTTGTCAAAATGGGAAAATTTTATCAAAATTGAAAAGTTTTGTCAAAATTGTAAAATTTCATCATAACTGAAAAATTCGATCAAAATTGAAAAATTGTAACAAAATCAAAAGGTTTCAAAAGTGAAAAGTAAGTAATAAATTTTATAAATATTAATAAATTCAATCAAAATCAACTGAATGGATTAAAATTGAAATTTTTAATCAAAAAATGTTTTATCACAGTTTAAAATTTTCATCACAATTAAAATTTTCCATCACAATTATAATTGTTTTAACAAAATTAGAAAATGCTATCAAAGTTGAAAAATTGTATCAAAACCTAAAAATTTTGTCAAAATTGGGAAATTTTATCAAGATTTTCAAGTTCTATAAAAAATAAAAAATTTCATCAAAATTGAAGAATTTTAAGAATTTTATCAAAATTAAAGAATTTTAAGAATTCTATCAAAATTGAAGAATTTTATCAAAATTGAAGAATTTTATCAAAATTGAAGAGTTTTATCAAAATTGAAGAATTTTATCAAAATTAAAGAATTTTATCAAAATTGAAGAATTTTATCAAAATTGAAGAATTTTATCAAAACTGAAGAATTTTATCAAAACTGAAGAATTTTATCAAAATTGGAGAATTTTATCAAAATTGAAGAATTTTATCAAAACTGAAGAATTTTATCAAAAATGGAGAATTTTATCAAAATTGAAGAATTTTATCAAAATTGAAGAATGTTATCAAAACTGAAGAATTTTATCAAAATTGAAGAATTTTATCAAAATTAAAAAATTTTATCAAAATTGAAGAATTTTATCAAAATTGAAGAATTTTATCAAAATTGAAGAATTTTATCTAAATTGAAGAATTTTATCAAAATTGAAGAACCAATTTTATCGAAATTGAAAAAGTTGATAAAAAACGAAAAATAGTATGGTTATTTTAGGTTTTGACCCCAAAAAAATTCCTGGAAACGGGAAAGTTCGTATATAAGCTTTGTAGAGGGTGTATTTCAACATACCCGACTTTCTCTAAAATCGGTGAATATTTTGACCCCTTGGGGGGTTCAAATTTTTGTTTTTCGGCTATAACTTTCAAAATTACGTATTTACGATAAAATAGTTGGGACAAAAATTGTAGAGAATAAAAAAACAAACAATTTTGTTATTTACAATTTTTTCCTAGGACGTCATGGGAGGGAGCTAGTGCCTTCAGAAAAAAATCAATTTTGAAAATTTCCCATTATCAGAAAAAATCACCAAAAATCGAATTAATCGACTTTTAGGAGCGGTTCTTTAGCATAGTACATCCTATTACTATGTAAAATAAGAAAAATGAACAACCGACCCCTCATCTCAAAGTAGGGGGGTGGACCCCTGTAGAGAAAGTTGCATTTTCCCCCTGGAATATCTCAGCTACAGTGAGAAATTCGAAAAATTGGTTCAAACAAACGTTGTAGAGCGTTAAAAGACGAACATTTTCCATTTATTTTTTGAAGAAAAATTGAAATAGGTGTCTTAATGCTATTCGCCTGTCTCACCCAGCTAGAGCCTTAGTAACTGTTGTCAAAATTTCGGAATTTAGTCGAAGTTGAAAAATTTCTTCGAAATAAAATTTCATAAGAGCTGAATAATGCCATCAATATTAAATGATCAAAATAGGAAGATTTGATCAAAATTTGGAAATAAATTTCATCAAAATTTGAAAAATAAATTTCATCAAAATTGAAAAATAATTTTCATCAAAATTGGAAACTTTTATTTGATTTGTGAAATAGCTTCATCAAAATGAGAACCTCTCAACATTCATTTATCGAAGAGAAGTAGAAGTATGGTAAAAATTCGTCATATTTCAATTCGTAAATCGAACAAATCCTAAATTCGATGTAAAATTTACCAACTTCTACAAACAATTATCGCAACATGCTACATCCAAATTCTACATAAAGTTCTTAAATTCCAACGCACATTCGTAATATCAGAACACGGCTGGTTTTGTATTTCGTGAAATTGAAAAAAAAAAGGTGGAAGCGAACTAGAACGATTTTATGTAACTGTCTTAGCATCAAAGTTGAAAACACCAAACAAAAGACTTAGTTCAACAGTTAAGGCGAAACATTATACTACGACGTTGACTATAAGACACGTCTTGGTGTCAGATGAACGTCACGATAACGTCGCCCAGTATAGAATTTCGTCAACTTTACAACACTTGTCATCTGCACTAGCTAGGGTGGAACTTTGATGGTTACAATTTCATCGTGCCTCTGTCATCCGAAATTTCACCACATAACACACGAAAAAAAAAGAATTCCGCAGTGGTCAGTTGAACGAACGCGAACACGTTGTTAATGAATTACAATTAACCATCGGTGGCGTCACTGTGCCGCGGTATTACGCCGGTGATGAATGATAAATGCGAGTTTAACGAGTTACTACATGGAAACCACGCTGCCATGTCGAGATCCCCAGAGAAGGGGGATATTTTTCGTTAGCGAGCCTGGCGCATTCTTCGTGCTCGTACATGGCAAACATTACCTTTGATAATATTATGAAAAGAGGTAAACATCACGTTCGTACAAGCGCCTGGGGATTAATTCGTTTATTATTAAGCATTCGTGATGCATCTTTAAAATGACCGCTCGGTGACATCGAACTCGGCTGTGGGAGTACCTTCGTGTTAAAATCGGTCTCGTATTTACGGCGAATTCGATAGGCAACTCATTAGCCACGGTACCACAGACGGAGGGAAGCAGGGGACTAGAAGTGTTGGTTTGGGCGATGCAGCCTACGCGATGACGTCATAAATGGAATATTTACACGTGTTTCGGGTCTACATCCCCCTGTTGAGGTATGCGGAAAAAGAATTCGGTTATGAATAGCGAAGTGGTCTTCGCCCAAGTATTTTCGCCCAAGTTGAATCTATTTACAGCCCTTATACACTCGGTTCTATACCCTTCGATCTTCAAAAATGTTGCGAAATGAAGACAATGAATTATTTTGTTTAGGATTCGATGAAGATTTATTTATTAAACGGGGGACTTGGTTACCCTCTCGAGCTCTTATTTCCTTCTTGTTTCATTGTGGGTTGTTCGTGTAAACTTTGGTGGAATTCCCATAGTGTGGAGAGTTAGGTCATTTTAGAATCTTGGTTGCATTAGGGTTGTGATTATTTTTTGCAGGATCATGTCAAAATTCTCTTTCGGCGAGTTAATTCGAAATTTGAAAATATGCTGTGGAGGTTCTCGAGGGATGGTCTGCTATGAGAGGCCGGTGTATTTTAAGTTTTGGCCGAAACCCCTTAATTGTCGAGATCTTGGCGAATTTCTCATTTCGAAAGATTTCATTTGTTTTATTCCTCCCCTCTGTACCTTCCTCCTGGTTCCCAAGGACATGGCCAATTGAACATGCTAAGAGAGAATATGAATAGAAAATCTCTTATAACAGTTATAACGCATTAGTTTTTCAGCACACAAATATTTCTCGAGTAAATATTTTTATGCAATTGTTAAAAATTCAAAATTGGGAAAACATTTTCAAACACGTGCCAAAATTTTTGAAAGTTGAAAGATTAATCACAGTCAAATAATGGGTTGATCAGAGTTTGCTCTCGAATGAACTCTTTAAAAGACTCTCAAACCTGGAGTCGACTCAAAAAAAGACTCCGAGCCTTTTTTTCCACAGACTCGCTGTCCAGGAACTCGTAACCTGATTTTGAACGACTCGAGTGTACGCGAGTTTTATTTTGAGATTTCCCTTCACTATTTTTTCTTATAATCCTATGTTTTTTGTTTTGGTTTTTTGAGAGATTGATGAAAGTAAAAAAAAAATTTTGAACACCGTAAGCTTAAATTTACCTGGCAATGCATCGAGAACGACGCTCGAAAATTTTATTAACGACCGAATCGTTCATGGTTACGTAAGTATTTGTAATGGTGGAGGCGGGGAGGTTCATTAATGGTTGAAAAATGACAAAAAAAAATTATATTTGGTTTCAGGTTTCAATTTTCTCAAAATTTCCATTTTTCATTTCTTTCACTTTAAAATTTTTCAAGATTAATTTTACTAAAAAAATTTCTAGGTACTTAGCTATACCTACTCACTTCGAAAATTTTCTAGCTTAAATTCTCATAATTTTCTCAATTGCTTTGTTTTTTTGTTTTTCTTTCTTGGGTAGTTCGAATTTCAACAAAAATTCAACTGCACTGTTAAAAATGCAGTAAGTACAATGTCATTTTTTCAAAAAATGGTACTTCAAATTTTCTCAAAAATTACAAATTTTTTTGAACTCACATTATTGTGTGAGTATAAATTTTTAAAATTTTCTCATCTTCAAATTCTTACAATTTTTTGTTAGGTATTTTTAAAATTTTACCAAATTTAAAATTTCTTAAATCTTTCCAAATCTAAAACTTTTCCAAGCCGAAAAAGACGTCAAAGAAAGAAATTAGGTTAAATTATCGATTTTCTTCAACATTTTGCCTACGAGTTGGAAATTTTTTCCAAGTTTTGAGAAAATTTGAAGTAAGTACCTACCCCCCAAAAAAATGAAACAATGATACAAATCCAGAAAATTTACAAAATTCAAGCTAGAAAATTTTTGAAGTGAGTAACTGGAAAAAATTGAGCAAAACTGATCTTGAAAAATTTTTAAGTAAAAAAAATTGAAAATGAAAATTTTTAAAAAATTGAAACCAAAAACCAAATAAGAATAAATAATTTGTCGTTTTTAAAATATTAATGAAGAACCCTCTCCCTTACTCTCCCCCTCCCCCATCATAAAAAATACCTACGTAAACGAGAATTTAAAAAAAAATAAACGTAAAAAATAACGTAATAATTTGAAAAAAATTTGTGAAAGAAAGGATTTTGTGATAAACACGAAAATTAAAAAAAAATCTGGACTCATAAAACAGAGACTCGTATGCGACTCTGAACTTTTTTCGTGATTTCGATTTTTTTTTCAAACTAAGACTTTGCATTTCGACTCAAAGTCTTAAGATTTAGGGCCTCTGAACAATTCTGCAGTCAAAATTAGAAATAATTATTTCAAGAAAATGTGTTAAAATAATAATTAACAATATTTCTACCTAGGTATTCAAAAAAGTAAAATTTTCAAAATCATAAATAAATTCCAAAACACAAATGTTCCTTAAAATGAGTCAATTTCACAACAATATTTTCATTTTTTGGTTCCAACCTTGTACCATCCCTTCAGCCTCTTTCCAACACATGGTAATTATTAAGTATTTATTCATAAAATTATAATGCGAAACGTAGTTTCTTATGTTTTTTGGGTCGTTGAGTTTGATTTTGAATTCATTTTTTGATAAAATCGTACTAAGGGCGGAGGCCCTTCCAACTTATACCAAAAACTGCAAAAGGAAAATGCAAAGCATAAATGTGGTGGAGAAAAATTCTTGATACCGTCGTACTAAAAAAAAAAAGAAATATTCAAACTCAGCAACTCAAAAACATAAGAAACGACATCACACATGATATTATTTTCATGGACAAATAATAAAAATCAGCAAAATTCACTGATTTTTCAGCAAATTTCATAACTTTTACTGACTTTTCAGTGAATTTTCACGGATTTTCCAGTGATTTTTCTCACTGATTTGTTTTCAGTAAAAAAAAAATCCACTGATTTTCTCCTGTGCTGCAATTCTGACTGTTTCTCAGTGATTTTCGATAATTTTCACTGATTTACGTATAATTGAGAGAGATGATTTTTGAGCTCAACATCATTGAACAAATAACAAAAGACATCCCACTCAGAGTTCTTCATTTCTTCATTTGTTTAGCCAAATTCAAGTTTTTTTGAAAGAAAGTAGAAGAATTAAACTCATAATTTTTTAGTTTTTTTTTTAAATCTAACGAAATGTCATTATGTCAGTGATCTCCAAAATTTGAACACACCTTTGATGGATTGATCCCTAGCACTATAAAATATCCATGGTAAAACTAAGTTGATATTCGAACTCAGTGCTTCAAAAAATATAAATAAATAGTAAACTATATTTGCCACAGGTGATTTTCATTTTTTTGAATTTTATTTAAAAATTTAGAGCACTGAGTCTCTCTAGAGGATCCAGATCCCATGGTTTTCTAATCTTCAGAATGGAAGAATATAGTTAAAAAAATGTTCAGAAAAATCTTAATATCCCTGGTCAAAAAATAGTTGAATTAACATATTTAGGATGAACTGATCATAACAATGTCTTATTTGCACGTATTTCGTGACATACAAGTAAGGAGATGCTAAATCTCTACGAATCTACTGTAAATTTCACCTCATCATGGAATAAAATACAAACGAATAAACCTAGATTCATGTTTACAGCTAAAGCATGCCTCTAAATATCAATCTGCAATAAGTCTACATTGCATTACCTCCCTCAGGGAACCCAGTTTTTCCAACACATCCGCCATGCTCTCGATATAAATAAACAAAAGAAAGACAAATATGCGAGAAATCATATCCTACACAATACCCATATTATAAAGAAAACATACTCGACGCAGAAATCCTTTATAGGGCATTTGGGTTCGCAAAACTCCCACACGACGGCGACGGAACACCATCAACCACATAAATCTTCTCAACGCCGAGCTTTTTACGCACAAGTACGCGTATCATTTGCACTGCGACTACGAATACCACGCTAGTGCTACGTCTTTCAGTCTATATTTCAAAGTTTAGATACCCATCTTCCCATAAACTTACGTGCACATAGCTGGTCGCGCCGCCATCAAAATTAATACCTATTTTCGCAACCAGATATACTTATCATGTAACCTTGAAAATGACTAATAGTACTTTCGTCGCCAAACGCGATAACATATTCGAACGTGCTAACCCAAGTTTTTGGCGTTCGCCAAAGGTTTCCTCTAACTTTGGTTTCCGGTTGCTATATTTCATATCAAGCCTTTTTAAACCTATAAACCATGGCTGGTTTCGTTCTCGGGGTATGAATAATTAAATGAATCGTATTTACATCTAGGATTGGATGCGATTTTTGTGCATATTCCTGGCAGACAATTTTTTGCAATCCAATTCACTAATTTCAATATTTTTCTGTTCCTTTATGATTATCTTACGAATCAACACATACTACTTTAGCATATGTATCACACAGAGATGGAGAAGGAGGGGGAAGGGCCTAAGGGGTAAAAGGAGTACTTTCCCCAAACCTGCGAATTTTCAAAGTTGACCAAGAATTTGCAGAAAATTGCAACCTCTTATAAACTTGTAAAATTTAAAATAAACTAATTCCAAAAAACCGATCAACTCGACCAAAAAATGATAAATTTTCAGTTCTATGTCGTTGGCTTGGTCCTTATGAGGTAGGGGGGTAAATTTAATGTCAATTGTTTGTTCTCACCCCCTTCAATCCCTATTTTCGAAATTTTCAAAATCTATCTTCAATTTCAGTTGCAATGATATAAGTGTAGTAGTGTACTTGATAATTTTGACCTGAATGGGATATTGACGATCCAAGTCCAAATTCTAATTTTTTTTTTCAAAAATGAGTCCAATTTTAAAATTTTTCTATCGATAAAATCTCAGAACATCTTGATTTTTCCAACTTTGATTTTTCATTTTTTGTATTTCATATTTTCATTACTTTTTAAAAATTTTTCCAATTATTCAATGAGTTGGTAGAAATTTTGAAAAACGTGAAGTTGAAATTCTCCTCAAAAAATTAAAGTGAGAAAAATTTAATGATTAGAAAAATTGAAGAAAAATTTCAAAATTATAGGAAACTTTGAGGCTAGGATGATTTTTGGGATAAATATCAATCTCACAAATCATTTTAAGATTTTTTCGTGCTTTCGAGGCTGGGATAATTTTTGGGATGAATTTTCATCTCAAAAATCCTCCTCCAATTTTTCTGAGCTTATATGGCTGAGATTATCCATGGGATAATTTAAGAAAATCATTTTCATCTCAAAATTCAACCCAGCCTTAAGAAAAAGCGTGGGATGAATTGTGAGAATGTTTTTCATCAGAAAAGTCGCCTGAAACTTTAAAAAAAAGTTGGGATGATTTGTGAGAATAGTTTTCATCCCAAAAATCACCCCAGTCTAGAAAGCTAGGAAAATTCATGAGATGATTTTGTGAAAATCATTTTCATCACAAAAGTCATCTTACTCTCAGAAAAATCATTCGAACCTCAAAAGTTTGGAAAAATGGTGGGATGATTTTTGAGATAAAAATTTATCCCAAAAATCACCCCAGCCTCAAATGGTCAGAAAAGTCGCGAGATGATTTGTGAAAATGATTTTCATCTCAAAAGTTATCCTACCCCAGAAAAACCATTCAGCCTTAAAATCTAAGAAAAATCGTGAGATGACCAATGAAAATGATTTTCGTCGCAAAAGTCATCTTATTCCCAGAAAAATCGAGGGATGATTTTTGGAATGAAAATTCATCCCAAAAATCACCTCAGCTTCAAAAGCCCAGAAAAGTCATGAGATAATTTGAAAAAATTATTTTCATCACGAAAGTCATCTTACTCCCGGAAAAATCATCTCAGCCTTAAAAGCTCGGAAAAATCGTGGGATGATTTTTGAGATGAAAATTTATCCCAAAAATCATCCCAGCCTCATGGGCTTGGAAAAATCGCGGGATGATTTTTGAAATGAAAATTCATCCCAAACATCACCCCTGCCTCAAAGTTTCCAATAATAATTCTAAAATTAAATTTTTGTTCAATTTTTTGCAACTATAAAAAATTTTCAATTTTTTTCCCAGGTAAGTAAGTACTTCGAATTTTTTGTTTTTCGAAATTTCTATCAACTCAATTAATAATTAGAAGAAATTTTAAAAAATAATGAAAATATGAAATACGAAAAATGGAAAAACCAAAGTTGGTAAAATCGATAGAAAATTTAGATTAAAAAATTTTACCGATAAAAACATTTTAAAATTGGATAGAACTTCGAAAAAATTTTAAATCTTGAGTTGAAAAAAAATCCATTCAAGTCAAAATTGATACGTATACTTCTATAATATTATTGTACTCAACTGAAATTGAAGATCGCTTTTAAAAATTTTTAAATTTTTTTTATAAAATTTAAAGCAAGAAAATGGTTTGAAAATGGCTAGAAAAAATCAGAAAATAGCAAGAATTTTTATTTTTCAGATCCAGTTAACACTATGTTCATGAGACGATCATACGAATCATTTTGCGTTTTGATGGTTTTTCAGTCTTTCAGTCGTACTGTAAAAATTGGACTTCGTTGATACAAGAAAAAATTTAATTTATTCAGAATTGAAATGAACGGGGGGGGGTGACAACTTGACACCAATACCTAATGACAAGATTGTATTTTCAGTCCAAAAAAACAAAAAACAGGTCAAAAGTGATGACCTTATCTTAAGGAAATTTTTTATAATTTTTCGTAAAAACATCAATTTCGAACGTTGGCGACATAGAAACACATAATCTAACGTGGCTGATCCAAGTGCGAACTTTTTTTTTTTTACCAACAAGGGAGGTATCCCAACTCAAAGAAAAACTATGAGCCCAAGCAAAAAAAAATCGAAAGTACGTCATAAAAGGACCTCGTAACCAAAATTTCAGGTGCTGAAGTTCATTTCTCGGTTTTTGGCGAATTTTTGAAATTTCAAAATTACCTCAACGTCCTAAAAAATATGAAAATTTGATCTAATCAACGAAAAAAGCTGAAATTTGGTATATACCCTATTTTTGACCTCCCGAATTGATTGGAAGTGATTTCGAGACGTTTCGGAGCCATCAGAAAATTTTGAAATTTTCCAGCGCTGGAGAAAAGCCCATAAAAATTGTTAACATGCACTTGTGACCTATTTGATCGATTAAAACACAATTTTCCAAAAATTCGTAACTTTGAGTACAAATTTGCATTTTTGGGCAAGAAATTTTTCTGGAAAAAATTGAAAAATTCGCCTAATGCGCATACATCGAGGTAAAAAGTTGAAATTTGGTAGATACCCTATTTTCGACCTCCCGAATCGATTGGAAGCGGTTTCAAGACGATTCGGAGCCACCAGAAAATTTTGGAATTTTCCAGCTCTGAAGAAAAGCCCATAAAAATGGCCCATATGCACTTCAGCACCTATAATCGCGCATTATCCATATTGGTGACCTACTTGATCGATTAAAATACAATTTTCCAAAATTCGTAACTTTGAGTTGGAATACCTCCCTTGTAAGAATAAACAGTTAATTATAGTAAAGCCATGGAAGCAATCACTATATCTCTTAAGATGGACAGAGTAGTCATCAATGAGAGAATTCTACTGTTTCTTTTTTCAAAATTGGACAATCGTCTTTTTCATTAGAGCTAGGAGGTGGCCAATATTGAAAAATTCTACACGAAAAATTGAGTATCATGAAATTTTACACCCAGTATCATTTCGTCAGACTTGATAAAATTCATAAAAATTTACCAGTCATCTCATTTCTGTAACTTTTCAAAATTTTGCCACACAAGAAATTATAAAAATTCCATCGTCAATTCGATACAACGCACCAGTCCCACCATACAAAAACATGTGTTGCACTTTTCAACATTCAGCACCTGGAAAACCCAACCATAAACTTTTTTTCCACACGACGCTTTATTCACAGAAATTATTCGACGAGTCATTCTAAAAGTTTAAGTTTTCCATCAACTTTCCACGATGACCTAACAAAAAAAGTCGATTTCTCGCTCGCATCAGGAAAACGCATAATGACACCAGACCACATCTCCACATTTTCAAGCACGTCTGCCACGGTGAAAGTGCAAGTCAACAACTCGTCACTTCTTCCCCTTACTAAACGAATCCAAGTACGTGTTGAGAAACCATCCTCTTGAAGAACGCAGACCTCAAAAAATTAGACGAAATTGCGCTCATCTTTTGCATTATTAGCAAGAACGATGCCTTGGCATGTCATAAAGTGTATACGCTTTGACGAAGTACACAGCAGGGATGGGAAGTGTCTGCTCGGTACACATACTGGCGTGCGAATTCCCAACATGATTTAGTTTTGACAAGACGGTTTGGCGCGCACATTGTGTTTAATTCAAACGCCGAATAGTTTATCAAAAGCTCCGTCGCGTTATTTAGCTTATCTAATTTGTGACAATCTTCGGCGTATACACGGCGCATTTAATGTATTATTAATTGAAATCGTTGCCGGCGCAAGCGCCATCGCAATACCTATGCAGAATTTAATTTCGACTGCCTTTCTCCGTCTGTTCAACTCATACACGTAGGTATGCGCTATTCGAGTGTAAGCTTTGATATGTAGAAATGTTAGTGTATAAGCGTTTCGTATACACTCTTGTCACTTTTAATATCTATTTTGTCAGTTGAAACAGAACGATGTAAAATACGAGCGAAAACACTGCGTCGCAGATAAAACTTTTGCACGGGTTCGGAGCCTTCTTTCTCGTTTTATAGGGTACGTGTGGTACGGATACGGGTTGACGTGTTTGGGAATAAGAGTCGCGAATGCGTGCGACTTTAAATGCAATCTGCGATAAGTGTTTGGATCCGTAAAGGAAGGAAGGCTTATGTATTACCTACGAAATTTCCAACAGTACCTTGTGCGCCAGGCGCCATCCGCCAGCCTTGGTAATATAATTTAAACGGCGTCTTTGACGTGATCGGATTTATGCGGTTGGTGCGGTTATTTCGCGGATTAAATCGTATCTGCTAGTTTTATCGATCAGCTGTATAACCCTTCTTTTTTCTATATTTTTTTTACGACGAATATAGAATGATAGTATGCCTAGTTAGCAGTTTATTTGCATGCTTCGTGCGAGTGTATTTATTACGACTTTTATGTAGGTAGGCCATTATCAGAAACGATTCCTTCGATTGGTCGACTTACAATTTTATAAATTTTTTAAATACCTAATACGAGTACTAATAAAATTGATAAAATTTTTATGTAAGGTAAACGAGAAAAAAGTATGAAATTTCTGATGAAAGAATTTCACTTTTTCAAATAGATGAAAGATGATCTTTCAGGCTCTTTGGAAAAAAACGCCACTTTCTCGTTATTTCGAAATAAATTCATTGTCAAACTGAGCACTTTAAAGGGAAAATTGTAATTTTCCCAAGAAAATCACTTTCTCCTAGAAAATTATTATTCTTCAAAATTTTTAAAGAAATTTACGTTCTTTCAGGAAAAAATTTCAGTTTCCCTTGAAAACTGTCAATAAAAAATTACAATTTTCCAAAAAATGACTAGTTTTCAAGAAGATTGGTATAGGAATTTTCGGAGAAAATTGATATTTTTTAATCAAAATGGATTTTTCCAGGAAAATTGGAATTTTCCAAAACGAATAGAAGTTTTCAAGACAATTGGAATTTTCCAAGAAAATTATCATTTTCCAAAAAAATATAGTTGTAAACAAGAAAATAATTTTATCTAAACATAAAATTTTTCCACAAATTGAATTGAAATTTAAAAAAAAAACTAGGACTTTGCAAAAAATAATTGGGATTTTAATTCCATGGAAATTGAAATTTTCCAAACATGTTGAAATTTTACAAAAAAGGCGGAAGTTTCCAAGAGAAGAACAATTTCTCAACAGAAATAGAATTTCCCAAGAGATTTGAGACTTACAAAAAATTGTAATTTTTCAATAAATTTTAAAATTTTGAAAAAATTAAGTTTTCCAAAAATATCAAAATTTTCCAAGACGATAGAAATTTTCCAAGCAAATTGGAATTTTCTGAGAAAAATGAGATTTTTTAAGAAGATTAGAATTTTTTAAGAACATTTAAATTTTCCAAAACGATTAGAACTTTCTAAAAAAATTGAATTTTCCAAGAAAATTGACTTCAAATTTTCCAAGAAAATTGGAATTTTTCAAACAAAGTGGAATTTTTCAGAAAATCTATTTCAAATTTTCCAGGAAAATTGGGAATTTACAAGAAGATTAGAATCTTTTAAGATGATTTGAATTTTATCAGATGAATGAATTTTTTTTTAAAAACTGGAATTTCACAAAACGATTGGAAATTTCTATGAAAATTGAAATTTTCTAATCAAAATGGAAGTTTTCAAGAAAATAGACTTCAAATTTTCCAAAAAAATTGGAATTTTTAATAAAATTGGAATTTTTTAGGAAAATTGATTACAAATTCCCCGAGAAGATTGATTTCAAATTTCCCGAGAAAATTGATTTCAAATTTCCCGAAAAAATTGGTTTTAAATTTCCCAAGAAAATAGGTTTTAAATTTCCCGAGAAGATTGATTTCAAATTTCTCGAGAAAATTGATTTCAAATTTTCCAAGAAAATTGATTTCAAATTTTCCAAGAAAATTGATTTCAAATTTTCCAAGAAAATTGATTTCAAATTTTCCAAGAAAATTGATTTCAAATTTCCCAAGACCATTGATTTCAAATTTCCCAAGACCATTGATTAAATTTCCCAAGAAAATTGATTTCAAATTTCTCAAGAAAATTGATTTCACATTTCCCAAGTAAATTGAAAATTTACAAGAAGATTGGAATATGTTAAGATGATTAGAATTTTCCAAGACGATTCGAATTTTCTCAGAAAATTAAAATTTTCCAATCAAAAAGTAATTTTCCAGGAAAAAAATTTCAAATTTTCCAAAAAAATTGATTTCAAATTTCCCAAGAAAATTGAAAATTTACAAAAAAATTGGAATTTTTCAAGATGATTAGAATTTTCCAAGACGATTCGTAATTACTCAGAAAATTAAAATTTTCTAATCAAAATGGAATTTTCCAGGAAAATTGATTTCAAATTTCCCCAAAAATTGGGAATTTACAAGAAAATTGGAATTTTGTAAGCAAAATGGAATTTACCAGGAAAATTGATTTCAAATTTTCCCCAAAAATGGAATTTTTCAGGAAAATTGTTTTCAAATTTCCCAAGAAAATTAAAAATTCACAGGTGAATTGGAATTTTCCAAAAAAATTGAATTTTTTAAAACGATTGAAGTTTTTCAAGACGATTGGAATTTTCCAAGAAAATTGGAATTCTTCAAAAAAAAAATGGGTGCGTCATGGGACGTACCTCAGAAGTGAAAACTTGTTTCTGAATTTTTGATTTGTATATTAGAGGTTTCGCTCTTTTTTTTTGAAATCTATAATAAGAGGTGGGTGAATAGATAATATTTTTTTATAAAAAAGGAAATGTCATTTGGAACAAATGATAAAAGTTAAACAAATCGCATTACCTGTATAGATTATGAGAAACTTAGTGAAAGTTTTTATGTAATAGATAGGTAACAAAACATATGCAATATGGTGCAAACGAATGAAGAATTTTAGAATAAGAGAACAATATATTAAGGTTTTGAAAACAAAGGAATGGAGAATGAATAATTGAAAAAGTGAGAACGGAAAGACGTGTCTAGTTGTTTGTACAATAAATAAGTAACAGGATATGGTCTTAACAAAATTTCAGGAATAGTAATCTAGAACATATAAATGTCATTTATAACAAATGAAAATTTCAGGATTAGTAATCTAGGACATATAAGTGAGAAAAACGCGAAAAAAATGTGCTATAAATGACTGAAATATATTTTCCACTCAAAAACAATATATTGAACGAAAATTAAAATTCGCACGTCAATTAAAAATTCCAAATGACACACAGTGATGTGACGTTCACGACACAACCATACTTCTAAACAACAAATTAATACAAAAAAAAATCACTGCACTATGAAAGTGTCTATTGTATGGAACAAAAAAAAACTTGAGAATTGAATCATTTTTTAGAAATCTAGAAAAGCCAAGAATTTTGATACATATTTATTTCCTGATTTCTTTTTAATAAAAAGATGGATAATTCATTAAAGAAAATATTTCTCCACTTGAACCTCCTCAATCAGCGACCAGTCTCCTTGATGAGGTCAAAAGTCCAAAAAATTAAAAATGGCGTGGAAGGTAAATTTCTGTAAATGTACATTTTTTTAGCTTGAAAAGAGAATTGGAGGAGGAAGCAAGTCTGAAATTTTTGAAAATTCTGAAGTTGGTATCAAAATCTATGTTTTTTTGGCTTTTGCCTCATGAATTCGATTCCAGCATTAGTTTTGAAAAGAAGCTCAAAAAAATAGGGTAGGAGAAGAAATACTTATTAAAATTTTGAAAATTTTTAAGTTTTATATCAAAATCTACATTTTTTTTCCTCCTACATCCGATTAAGTGATGAAACAATTGGTCTATGATAACTGTAGTACGATATATAAGTTTTAGATTCAAGTATAGCAAGAAATCTTGAGAATACAGCATCAATTGTAGTTCCACCTCTGGTAGTTGGTTGCATTGGATCATTGTTCATCGTTAAATTGAAATTATCCCTTAAAAATTTTATCAACACATGTGACTGCTTATTAGCAAAGTTAACGGGGGGTCCCCCGCCAGTGGCGTAGCCAGAAATTTCTTATGGAAGGGGTCCGAAATTACATAATTTTTTAAGGAATTCTGAGCCCCCCCCCCCATCAAATTTCCTTTTACTATAAAAACACTAAATTAATTCAGCCAATAAAAATGGGTACAGAACAAATCCAAGAATTGGCGTCAGAAGCTTTTTTTGAGAGGGTGCAAAGTGGATATGGAGACTTGGAATCAGTGGCATCGTCAGAATCGAAAATGGGGGGGGGGACACAAAAGAGGCCGTGTGTTCGACAACTTTTTTTGCTTTTTCGAAGTGGAAAAGGGCGACTGACTTTTTTCACCTGCTAAATAAGGGGAGGGGGTAAGAAGGGAGGCACTTTTGTCTGAAATAGATCGTAGAATTGTAATTTTGTACATGCCCGAGCGAAACGAGGGCAAAGTTTTGAAAAAATTGGATTTAAAAGGTAAAGCAGTGCTGTCATCAATTTTCTTTTCTACTTTTAATAATTTTCTTTTAGATTACATTTTGACTTTTTGTCACACTTAACGAGTGACATTTTTTTAATGACTTTTAAAAGGTAAAGCAGTGCTGTGACTTTTTGTCACACTTAACGAGTGACATTTTTTAATGACTTTTAAAAGGTAAAGCAGTGCTGTCAACAATTTTCTTTTTGACTTTTAATAATTTTCTTTTAGATTACATTTTGACTTTTTGTCACACTTAACGAGTGACATTTTTTAAATGACTTTTAAAAGGTAAAGCAGTGCTGTCATCAATTTTCTTTTCTACTTTTAATAATTTTCTTTTAGATTACATTTTGACTTTTTGTCACACTTAATGAGTGACATTTTTTTAATGACTTTTAAAAGGTAAAGCAGTGCTGCCAACATTTTCCTTTTTCACTTCTGGATAAATGACATTTTTGTAATATAATGTGGGAAATTTCCCTAGATAAATGATATTCCTGAATAATTTACATTTCGACTTTTTGTCACACTTAATGAGTGACATTTTTTTAATGACTTTTAAAAGGTAAAGCAGTGCTGCCAACATTTTCCTTTTTCACTTCTGGATAAATGATATTTTTGTAATATAATGTGAGAAATTTCCCTGGATAAATGATATTTTTGTAATATAATGTGGGAAATTTCCCTAGATAAATGATATTCCTGAATAATTGGTGGTTGGCAACCGTGTATAAGCGTAACGCGTCGAAAAAAATAGACCCCCATCATAGAAGTTTTCACTTCAATAAAATTATCTAAAAAAAGTGGAATTTTTCAAAAAAATATAATTTTTTAAAAGAAATGTAATTTTTAAAAGAAAATCGGAATTTTTTAAGCAAATTTGAATTTTCCAGGAAAATTGATTTTGATTTTTGCAAGAAAACTGGAATGGAATTTTCCAAGAATATCGGAATGAAATTTCCTACAGAAAATCGATTGGAAAACTTTTTCTAGAAAATTAGATTGGAATTTTCTATGAAAAATTGGATGGGAATTTTTAAAGCAAATGAAATTGGAATTCTTTGAGCAAATTGTATTGGAATTTCCCAAGAAAATATTCTCAACTGACTTAAAAAATTTATGTAAAAAATGGAGCCTTCCTAAGAATTGGAATTTTTGAATTTTCCAAGAAAATTGGATTGAAATTTTTCAAGAAGATTGGTTCGGAATTTTCCAAGAAAATGTAATAGGATTTCCCCAAGAAAATTTTCAAACTGGATTTTTCTATGAAAACCAAATTGGAATTTCCTAAAAAAAATGGATTGAAATTTTTTCAAGAAAATTGATATTTTTTTCACCAAAAAAGAATTTTTTAGAGAAAATAGGTATTCCCCGAGAAATTAAGATTTTCAATTTGAAGAAATTGAAACTTTCCACAAAAATTTAAATTTTCCAAAAAAAACAGTATTTCCCTAGAAAAGTTGGAATTCTTGAAGAAAATTGAATGTTACAATTTTCCCAGATTTTTCAAAAAGAATTTTAAGAATTTAGATTTTTTAAATTGGAAATTTTCAAAAATACGATTTTTTAAAACAGAATTTTAAGAAAGTTTCTATTTTCAAAAAAGGTGATTGATTCAAAGAGAATCGTATTTTCCCAAAAGAATTCAATTTTTTTAAACATAATTGTACTGTACACGAGTACATTATTTTGGTGTAAATCATGTATCGTCATAATCTGTAACTACAGGTTTCTCAGTCATCGAGTCGATGTAGAATTGAAGTGCATAATTTTCTGAACTTTAATTTATCTATAGGTACTTACTACTTACCTATTAAGATTTTACGCACCTGCAGTCAAATTCGAACTTTTTAAAAGTCAGACTCGAAATCAAATTTTTTCATATGAATCCGACTAATACCACAATTTCTTTGAATTTTCCAACTAAATAACAAATTTTCTACAAATAAAAATTCAATTTTGTATTCATGGAAATTGGTAGCTTTCCCCTTACCTCCTCTCATTTTGGCACAACCCTACACACCATGCAATTTCGCAAATTCAAAGAAGAGCCAAGCATCCCTTCTCTACCTTCATCCAGCCAGGCTTCGTTCACAGCTAGGATTATTTTCACAATTTCCATACACTCCCACTTCGTAATTAAATCACAACAATAAATCCAAACAAAAACTCACCTTCCAGAATCCGGCCCAACGTTTGGAACATACGATGACGTAGCGTTTATCGCAGAGCTTGGAATTCCTCCAGATTCCATACCCAACGGAGCATCGCATTCCCCTGGAAAAATATAAAGGAAAAAAATGGTAAATACCAAATTACCTATACCTTTCGATCGAGTGAAAATTAATAACCTTTGTTATTTGAAATATTATTCGTACGATGAATGCGAAATATTCGAGACTCGATTCGCAATATACAATCGTACCTACAAAACTAAATTACGAATATTTTTCATTTTCGACGAAACAAAATCAAACGTACAATAAAAAATACCCCAGAATAGAAAAAAAAATCAACAATGCAATGTTCGTATCCAAAGAGTACATCGACATCGCTGACTCCCCTTACATCGGGAGCACTTTCCACGTCGGAGGCAGGGATCGTCGAACTAAAGAGCATACGTTTTCCCTGCTTTAATGGATTAAACGCTAAATTATCTTTATTACCGCATTCGTTACAATAAAAATAATTGATTCTTTTATCTCGCTAGGGTGCATATTTAACACCGTGTAAAATTGATTAACGAGACGTTGGAATGCATGCATTTGTACCAATACACCTCTCGCTTATTGGCGGCGAAAAAAAGAGAGAGAAAAATGATTAACTTAAAGACGCGTGACTTCGGTATAGGGTGAACCGTGAACTGTTTAACAGTAGATGATAAATACCGGAATGAATGGCGAAAAAGTAATTTCACCTAAGATAAATGGGTACACGAGTTAAAAGCCCGAAGGGAGGGGATGGGTACCCGGCGAGAATCTTATCTTATGCCGAATGTTTCGGAAAAACTGAAAAATGTACATTGTACAAACGTGACTAAGGGTTTACCTCGTCTCGTCGTTTACTCGCCACATCTCCTTCGTTCACTTTTACCAACTTTTATTGATAAAATGCACACCGACGTGCAATTCGCCTCGCTATACAAACCCTTCACCCTTTTTTCTCCTATTTTTTTGGCAAATTTCTTATTCGCGGAGAGCTTTTTAAAAACAGCGCTTTTCAAGCATTTTGCTTCGGTGCGGCCCTTTAATTGAAAGTAACTCGCGAAAATGGCTTCGTTACGCTCGTTCGAGCGTTATTTTTGTGTGAAAAAATTTAATACGTCCGATGCGAAAGCGCAAATCGTGATGTTTTTTTCCAAACAGCAACCCTTTCCCTTCACCGCAGAGTTCGTTCAATGGCAAACGACGCAATCGGACATTCTGCGAGTTCGTTTTCAAAAATATTTTCCTTAAACCTAAATTACCAGATCGATCAATGGAAAAAATAAGAAATTCTCCAACGTCGAGCTGTTGCTCTTTTTCACCCCATTTTTTTTACTCGAATATTAAAACGTCCTCGTATCGAATATTAATTCTACCTCCTCCCTTCTCGATGCACAACGACCAGGAAAAAAAACACCCATAAAGAAAATACCTATCTGTATTGTAGAAAAAGCACCATCTGCGAGTAAATTAACAAACTGCGATAATTATTGCCACATAAAGGCGACGAAAAAAGCCCCTTATTTTGAAATAGGTCACAGTGAAAACTTGTCATAAATATTTATTATTCATAATTAAAGAAAAAAATTCAAGGTAGCTCGACATAAAAGCTTCTATATATTTTCACCGCGAATAACAGAGCGGAATGACTTATTGTAGTACGTTTTTCTTTCACTTTTTGCCGGGCCTTTTTTTCCACCCTCGCAGAATGAAATTTACCTGCGAGAGTTCAAAGTCGAGACCATTCGATTCGTGTGCGAAAAAAGTTGATTTTGGAGTCTCCTCGGAGCTTAATCCCAACTACGTTATGTCGTTCTTCTGTTTCCCCAGAATTTGCGCCTTTCTTAGATATTTCATTTTTAATGAACTTTCCTCTGGTAAATTATACTAAACTGTCGCGAGTGTTTCTATGCCTACATTTGTAAACGTAAAGTGTCACCATAAATGATGCGTACAAATTACACGTACGAAGCCGGCTGCGTAATTAATTTCATTGCGTTGGCTTTTCGAATGATGCCTCTCGAGTGAAATTCTACTTCGTCGTTGGCGCACATGATACTATTTAATTTAATCAAATAATGAATAGAAAAGGGGAGTCTCGAAATGACGAAAATTTTTTTCACGAGTTAAAGAAACAACAGGGTCATTAAAATTTGAAAATTTAGGAAGTACAAAGGCCAAGAAATGGGAGATGGACTGAGGGTTCTCGATGAAAGATGAATTTTTTTGAGAGATAAAGGGCTCAAGTAAGTTTTAGTTTAAGCAAATGATGAAAAGAAAAGGAGAGTCTCAAGATGAAGAAAAAACAAGTTTTTCATGAACTAAGGTAACAAACCTGGCCATGTTTTACGGATTTCCGTGGGTGGTGAGCGTTTTTTTTCTCAAAATACGCTTGCTTCTACACAATAAATTTTATTTCTCCTGTAACCTCAATTTTTTAAGACTAAAATTTTTTTCAACTATACTTTTTTTCTCAAAGTTTCTCAAATTTCAAATTTTTTCAACGTCAATTTTTCAAGTCTATATTTTTTTCTCAAAATTTTTCAAACTTCAACACTTTTGAAAAATTGATGTTGAAAAAAAATTAAAATTTGGAAAACATTGAGAAAAAATTTTTGGTCTTGAAAAATTAACGTTGAAAAAAATTTGAAGTTTGGGAAATTTTGAGAAAAAAATTTTAGTCTTGAAAAATTGACGTTGAAAAAGAATTCAACTAGATTTCAATTCAATCAAATAATGAAAAGAAAAGTCTCAAAAATAACGACGAAAAAAAAACTGTTCATGAAAAAATAAATAACCTTATAGTACGTACAACGAAAGAATTTACATTTCCCCTACTCGACTCGTAACGCGGAAACCAACGACGCGCGTTGATTTCAAATTTTGTCCAATGACAACTCAACGTTCTTAAATTTTGTGGTGGGAGAATGTAGGGGAAAACTACATTCTTTCGTTGTACCAACTATAAGTAGAACTAAGTGCCATTAAAATTTGAAAATTTAGTACGATGAATTTTTTGGAGAGCGTATGGACTCAATTAGGTACAAGAATGAAATTTCACCTTCAAATAATGTTCAAATTCAAAATACGGTATAATTTGAGATAAGAGGCAAGATGAAGGCTAAAAATTTTATCAAGTCACAAAATTTGGCAATTTTCTAAAATGACCAGGGGTTTTTTGGAAGAGAGCTGTTTTGACCTGCTTTTAACGTCAATGGAACCAAAAATAAATTTTTGCACGAACGACAGAATCAATTTTCAAAATGTTTATTTTTGTAATGTTTCATTATCTATTTTTTTTTTAATTTTAACAATGGGTCTTGAAAAGCGTTTTTTTCAAAAAAAAAAGAATCCTTCGAGGATGAGGGACGATGTTGATAAATCTACGTTATTTTGAACAATTTGTTCAAGATGGATGAATCATTTGTGAATAGTTGTAGTTGCTCTGGCATTCAAAAATTTCGCATAAATCAATAAATGGCCCATACGTGAGTCAAATGTAACTTCTCACGTTTTAGTGAGTCAAAAATCATTCAAACCTTATTCTGGAATTTTCGAGGACGCTAAATTCAATTTTTTCAATTTTTTCCCCTGAATCCAGATTGAGCTCGAAGGAGGGGGGATCAACGATTGTGCTGCTTTCAATTTTTAACTCGATTGTTAATTTGGATCCTCTTCACGTGAATTTTTGGTGGATTGAAAAAGCCAGTACTGACAAGAGAAGTAGGTATCCCATCTAGCAGTAAAAATTTGAGTCGAAACAAAAATAATTTAAAATAACTCTATATCCAAAATTTTAGATGCTCAAGTCCATTTCTTGAACTTTGGTGAATTTTTGAAATTTCAGAATCACCTCATTGCCCTGCAAAATATGAAAAGATCTAATCAACGAAAAGAGCTGAAATTTGGTATGTACCCCATTTTCGACCTCTCAAATCGATTGGAAATTGTCTCCAGACATTTTGGAGCCTCCAAAAAAATTTGAAATTTTCCAGGACCAGTGAAAACCCCATAAAAATGTTCCATTTGAATCATAAGCACACCCAAGAGGGCCTCAGGGGCGCGAGCTCTCCTCCCAAGCTAAGAAAGAAGTGAAAAAGTCCACATTGAAAATTAATGATTTTTTCAAATGATGATTTCTCAATCAATTCCCAGTTTGTCAGAAAAAAATCAATAATTTTGACTGAAAGATCGGTGAAAAATCACTGATTTTCAGTTAAATTCATTTTACTGATTCAAACAATTCAGATTTAAGGAGTGTATTGATTGGTTGTTCCAAAAAATTCCGCAATTTTCCAATTTTCCTTTGCTCAAATCTGTTTATTATCAGCCTACTGAAAATACTCAGATCACACCAGTGCCACTGAAATAACAGGTTATTCAAATTTTTCATTGAAATTTGACCCTTCCCCCCCATTTTTTCGAATTCTCAGCCCCTCCCTTAAATAATTACCGGGTGCACTTATCATTTGAACTTAAGAGCCATATTGGTAACCTATTTGATCAATCAAAGCACAAGTTTCCAAAATTTGAAACTATCAATTCAAATTCACATTTTTTAACAGAAAATCTTCCTGGAAAAAATTGTAAAATACGCCCTCATGCATAAGCATCGAGGTAAAATTAAAATTTGAAAGATACCTTATTTTCGACCTCTAGAATCGCTCAGAAGCAGAGATTAAAGGTGCTAAAGTTCATATGGACCATTTTCATGGGGTTTTCTCCGGTGTTAGAAAATTCCAAAATTTTCTGGATGTTTTAAAACGTCTCGAAACCGCATTTAATCAATTTAGGAGGTCAAAAATATGATATATACCAAATTTCAGCTCTTTTCGTCGATTATATCAAATTTTCTTACTTTACAGGGCAATGATGTAATTTTTAAATTTCAAAAATTTGTCAAAATTCAAGACCTGAAATACTACCACACAGAAAAAACCATCAAATTCGAAAAATTATGATTTTTGTCAATCCATCCATAGCAGAAAACAGAAAGGGACAAATAAATCTTATTTTATTATTAAAATCATATTTTCATTTGCCAAAGTTGAAAAAAAATGCATTCTAAAACAGGCAACTAACAAAAAATTGAAAAATTCTCGAGGTTACCTTATCCACACTAATAAGCACAGTGCAGCGGAAAAACGTAAAATTATTCATTTCCACGTATAATTTAATTTAAACATAATCAACCACGTAAGTACCACGTAGACCCCATATTTTCAAATAAGCTCGGCGCATTCGTCGTAATTTTGATCACCGGTACTTAATTCAATTTACATTTTTTATCCTCAATCTCTTCCGTTTTACATTCACCCTACGATATGCTTTTCATACTCGTGTCCCTTCAATCAACCATTTACATACATGCATAACTTGAAAAAAAAAAAAAGGTACTATCGTATAGTCCGCTTATAAATCTTATTTAATTTTTGGCCACAGTGCGAAAGAGAGAAAATACTGGTGAAAATTTAAATTTAGACCGTTCCTGGTATATTTAATTCGTTTCTCGTAGATGAAAAATCTGCTACGCGGAAATTGTTATTTTTTTCAGCGTCGGGGAAAAAATACATCAAATGTAGTTGTAAGCGTACGGGAAACATATGTATGTGTATAAATCAAGGCGATAAATTTTTCAACCGGAGTTTCGCATTAAACGGTGACGATTTGCAGATGAATTTTTTAAATGTAAATTTATTTCGGATATTTGTAGTTTCATCTGGTGCGATCCATCTTCGGTAACAGTCTTGTTTGCCATGCATGGTTTGTGCGTGTGTTTAAAAATAAAAAACAAAAACAAAAAAACTGGGAAATGTGAGAGAAAAAAGTAGAGAACGCAAATTAGATCGATTTTAGTGTATTTTTCGATGAACTTGGTATAGGTAATGCAACTCTAGTTAACGAGACGCGAGTTGAAAGAAGTTCAATTATGATGTAGTTTTAATTGCTTAAAGTGCTTATTGGAGAAAGTTTTTCAAAGGGGTTTTCTTTCTTTTTAGATACTTGAATGAGAAGAAAAATCATGTATTTAAATTCAATTTCGGAAATGAGTTTGAGTTCAGAAAATTGCATGTTCGTTTTTGTTTTTTTCCTGATTGAAGTATTTTTCAGAGCGAAAATTAAATCGTAAGAAATTTATTAGATATTTTTTAAAAATTAGGATACAACAAAAAATTTCCAATTAATGAAAAAATAATTCTGTAATTCAAAAACGATTCAATAGTTTAAGAATATTGATGAAACCATTATGAGAGACAAAAAAAACCTGCAATCATATAGATAAATTGTTCGTGAACAGAATCACCCAATTTCCTCATAGAGGATTTCAAAATCTCTCACATTCGATCAAATCGTTTGCAAACATTATTCAACCTAGAGCGAATCTTTTCGCTTGTAATAATTTTTTTATCGTCAAAAAAGAAGAGGGTAGTTAAAATATTGTGGTAACTATCTAAATGTCATGAAAAGTGATGAAAAATTATCCCCCCTCTACGTACCTCTATGCAATATCAATAAGTAAAATAATTATTAATAAAGTTTGAAAAACTGGAATAACATTTTTGAAAAATTGAAAAAACATTTAAAAAAAATAGAAAACATGGAGTTTTATTTTATTTTTTAAATTGGGGAAAAATTTCGATTTGAAAAAATTTCAGGCTATCCAATCTACCGGATTTTTTTTTGTTGAAAAATCACTATTTTTTTCACTATCTCTTCACCAAATTTTCGGAAACCTCTCAACTCGACCCCCCACCACACCAAAAAAATCATCAATATCAAATTTATTACAGAAGAAATTTCAAATTGGAAGAAAATTTCTTGAATTCACTACTTTTATTATCCATTTTTAAAATCACTACTTCTTCACCATTTCACTATCCCAATCTGTTACCTACGTAAGCTGAATTTGTTTAAAAAAATTGGAATAAAAGTTTAGAAAAATTAGGGAAAAAATTTTGAAAAACTAGAAGAAAATGGCGAAAAATTGAGAAAATTTTTGTAAGAATAGGAAAAAAGTAGGCAGGTAAGTATTGAAAAATTTAGGGAAAATTTTGAGAATTTGGGAACAAAAAGCATGTTGAAAACTCGGAAGAAAAACTTATTTAAAATTTGAGAAAAATTCTCGCCACCTACAGCAATGAACACAAAACAATTCAAAGGAGGGGCCTCCGGAGCAGGGAGCTAGAGGGGAGGGTCCAATGTGATGCCTCCGGCTCTGGGATGTTCCATAAAAGTTCTTTCGGCTTCAGCTCCGGCTCCGAAAAAATCGTCCGGAGGAGGGATCTCCTCCATCCATCCTCCGCCACCGGATCCCTGGTTTAAATGGATTGAGTCATTTGAGAGAATTTCAGAAATTGGAGAGGGAAGTTTGAGAGAAGATCGTTGAAATAAAGGAACACGACAACAAAAAAGAATATCGATGCCCTAGTTTTGAAATGGTCCAAGTTCCAAATTGATTTTTTTACAGGAAAATCAAAAAAGTAACAAAATTTGCATTGCGTTTATGGACTTCGCAAATTTTAAACACTTTTTTTTAGGTTTAAATTAATTTAATTGACTTTTTTTTTTTAATATTTCACTCGATGCAGCTTGACTCACTAAATACAAAACCATAAAAACCTCATTTTTGAAAAAAGTGGCACTTGGACCATTTTAGAACTAGGGCGTCGATATGAGGGAATTTGAAAGGTTGGATTCGACAGAAGGGACACGTAAGAAGCAAATATGAAGAAAAGGAAGAAGAAGAGGGGAGGAAATTAAATGAATTTCTCAACAAAGATACAAATACACCTCACCTGATTTTTTTTAAAATTATATTTTAGAAAAAATTGATAATAAATTTGTTCGTTATGAAAATCGAAAAATTGCAGGATTTGTTCAAATTGGTGTTTTTATGGAAAAGTTTAACGCAAAAATTCAAAAAACTGATGACTTAAAAAAAATTACAATTAAAGTAGGTATTTTTGAATTTTTCGAAAACATTTACTAATAATGAATTTCAGAGGTTTTCAAATTTAAGAATCCTGATTTCATAATGCGAATGAACTGAGGTAAATCATTACGAAAATATTCGAGAAAACCAATTCCAAACAGTAAACCTGAGTTTTTCAACTAACATCATGTGATTTCTCAAATGATTTTGAGAACTAATGGGAAGATGAGAAAAAAGGGAAGTTGTATTTCTGCTTTCGTTTGACCCAGTTTCAAATTTAAAACTTGGGCAATGTAAAAAATTTGCAGAGAAAAATGGTTCCCTGTAAAGTTTTTGGTTAAAAGCATCATTTTTAATGCTATTTTTAGCAATATTTTCCATTGAATACATCTAGAGCGATTCGGTCCTCGGTTGAAGAAAAATGCGAAGAAAAAATTGGGCACCAATGAAGTTTTTGGATAAAAGATCTTCATTAATGATATTTTTAGCAATATTTTCCATTTTTTTTTTTTATTATTCAAAGATTTTTTGAATATATTTGGAGGGAATCAGTCAGGGACGCACCCAGGGAGGCTCAAGGGGCTTGCCCCCTCTTAAACTTGGCAAGGAGATTTTTTTATCATAAAAATGTCAACGAAGAGTATGATTTTAGTAACTATTTCTAAATAAACATACCACTCTTTAAATTTGAATCAGTTGAATTTGCACAAATTCTGTCTTTTTTATCAGTAAAATAACTTTAATTGAAAATTAGTGATTTTTCACTGATTTTTCGGCCAAAAATGACTAATTTCTCAGTCAATGCCCCATTTATCAGAAAAAATCAGTAATTTTGGCTAAAAAAATCATCAAATGTCGCCATTTTTCAATTTTTCTTCGCTCAAATCTGTAGGTATTGCCAACTGAAAATATCCCAACTACTCCAGCCCCACTGAAATAAATGGTTACTTCATTTTTTCATTGAATTTTGACACCCCTCATTTTTTCTCAAAATCTGAGCCCCTCCCCTACACAATTTCGGGATGCACCTATGGAATCAGTCCTCGGCTGAGATTTTTGAACCATCGTATCGTGTAAATTGACCTCAGGATCTAAAAACTCTCTGAAGAATGAAATATCCAACACCACATAAAATTCCAAGTCGCGTTCCCTTCGTCAAAAACTCCACAGATAATAAAATCTAATAATTTCTTGACGAAAAATTTCACCCTAAAAAGCACTCGACAAAGCCCGCGAATTTTCGCGGTTATGGTCTATCTCGGGTAAATTAAAACACGTCGGAACACTGAACAAATCGCCTTTCATTAAGGTGCAGATGCGCAACATTGGTGCTAACCGCGAAGAAGATAAAAAAACATCATTTTTACGATACTCGGGCTCTCTTTTTAATCGCGTATAATTTATCAAGAAAAAAGCGCAGCGGCGAATTTCGAAATAATTTTAAAAGTCGACCGCGCGATGATTACGGCTTCGGCTGGCGAACCAGCCAGAGCGAAAATTAATACCGATTCGTTTTTGTTATTCGGTCTGGTAACAAATTGGGTTAGAATTTTTGATAAATGCGATAACATTGGTTGACTGTTGCTTTACGTTTCGCCGTCGTCATTTGTAACTATACGCGAGCATCTTGTATTCAGTCTATAAACGGCATTAATAATTTTTCATTTGGAGAAAAATGACGGCTAGAACTGCTTGACTAATGGTATCCATTTATAAAAGGTTTTCTTGTCAGCCTTTTGCCGGGCGTTTCGTTCTTTTTGCAGTCGCGTTTTCAAAGCTTTTCGTATTCTTATCTTCGCTTTACATTCTCAAGTATAAGCTATTCATCGCGAGATAATCGACTCCTCGCGAACTTTTACCCCGCCATGCCCAGGCTGCGGGTTACCCTAACAAAAGAGTCGACCGCGCAACACACCTGAATCATTTTTCGCTTCTTTAACCTCCTCTCGCATAAGGCATTCGAGCCTCTCTCTACGGTTGACTTTTCAACTCGAGCTTTTTTACTCCCGTGCATACCATTTACCGACGACGAGTTGGGCATCGTCGGTATTTAATTACTATATAGAACGAGATAAACCTTCAGAGGGGATCAGCGCCGCGTCGTCAGTCCATTCCTATATGAATTTAGTGTGCCTGTGCGAGCTGTGTATATTTTCGCATTCATCGGAAATGGATTTTGTACACGAAAATAACCCTCTCCTGCTCTGCCCACCGTCGAAGCTTAGGTATACATAGCGAAAGGCCTGGCCCGTCTCTTGGGAGAAACCCTTTTATGTCAAGTATACAGTTTCTAGTGGCTGCTTTACTTGTATATATCCATTAAATGCATTTTGCGGTTACCAGTGATATATATACCGAGTATCCTGCTATTTTCATTCATTTTAACGCCCATCTTAACAGCACACTCTACTTATTAATCGTACACCTCGTAATGTTTTACAATGCGGTTGAATTTATGATGTGTATCATTGCCTAAGCGGTATATGCCAGCCGGCCGGCTGAATTTCAAACGAGATGACAGTTTTGCTGTTATTGAACTCGTGTTTCGGAGTTTATTCGCGCGTCAGCAGATTTGCTGAGAATTATTTAGGGCGGAGGGGGTTGGAATGAGAAGATAAATGGGGTAAGTACGGGGAAGATGATTTGGAATGACCGAAGAAATGTTTCGCCTGAGCGATGACGTAATGATATTGATAATGAAGGAGTTTATTTTTCCTCCACAAAGTCCTTAATTAAGTATCTAGGTACTCAATTTTCTATGCTGGAAATAGTTTGTTTTTTTTTGGAAATGGGTTGATTTTTTTCTAAAACTAGTTTTATTTTTATTTCGTTTTTCTATTGACAATGAAGTAGGTTTTATTAAGTTTTGGTCCTACCTACTTCTGAGGATTGGGTCAAAAAGCATTCAAAAAATGGATTCCAGAAGTCAAAAAATCTGTACTTTGAAACACTATTTGAAAATTGCGCCAAACACTCCAAATTGACTCCGACATGACTCCGGAGTCAAGCCGGAGTCAGGAGTCAAGGTCACAGATTGACCCCGAAGTCAAGCTGGAGGCAGGAGTCAAGGTCACAGTTTGACTCCAGAGTCAAGCAGGAGTCAGGAGTCAAGGTGTGAGTTTGACTCCGAAGTCGAAGTTGACTCGTGACTTCGGCTTGACTCCGGAGTGAAGAAAGAAAGCTGACTCCTGACTCCAATTTGACTCCGGAGTCACTTTCAGACCTTGACTCATGACTCCACCTTGACTTCAGAGTTAAACTCACACCCTAACTCCTTACCTACTCCACCTCGACTCCGGAGTCCATTTTAGACCTTGACTCCTGACTCCTGCTTGACGTCGGGGTGAATCCGTGACCTTTCCGAAATCAATATGTGATCTTGGCCCCGACTCCGGATCGACTCTGGGGTCAATTTGTGACCTTGACTTTTGACCCCGAGGTCAATATGTGACCTTGACTCCTGGCCCAGGGTCAATCTGTGACCTTAACTCATGTCCCGTGGTCAATCATTGACCTTGACTCCTGACTGGGGTCAAACTATGACCTTAACTCTTGCCCCGGGGTCAATCTGTGACCTTGACTCCTGACTCTGGGGTCAAGCTGTGATCTTGACTCCTGACCCCGGCGCAACTTGACTCTGGGTCAATCTGTGACCTCGACTCCTGACTTCGGCTTGACTCTGGGGTCAACAATGTGACCTTGACTCTTAACTCCGTGGTCAATCAGTAACTTTAATTCCAGATTCACTTTTACACCTCGACCCCTGACTTCACCTTGACTCCGGAGTCAATTTCAGACCTTGACTCCAGACTTCTGCTTGACTCAGGAGTTTACGCTGGAAGAAGTGAAGGGGGACTTGTTCCTCCAACACTATTCCTATGCCTTAGGTCACTGCGTAAGCCAAGATCTGAAGATGTCCAAGGGTATTGCCCTGGACTTCAAGAAGAAATTTGGTGGAGTAGAGACTCTAAGAGCGCAAAATTGCAAAGTCGGCGAAGTGGCAACACTTCGGCACAAAATTGAAGAAGGGGGGGAGAATTGCGGAAAAGTTAGAACTATCTTTTACGTGATCACCAAAAAGCACTTCTACGACAAACCAACTCTAGAAAATTTCGCATTGGCCATCCAGTCTCTGGTTGACGAATGCAAAAAAAGAAAAATCACTAAGCTCGCAATTCCCCGCTTGGGCTGCGGCTTAGATGGCTTGGACTGGGAGGTGGTCAAAAGTTTGATCATCCAAAAGTTCATGCATTCCGGCATTCTAGTGAGGGTTTGCTCTGGACTAAGTGAGTTCTGGGGGGGAACCCGTTACTAAAAAAAATTTAAATAATAAATAATAGATCCATCCCCCTTGTAAGGCCCGCCTCCCTGAAGGTCCGGTTTGGCCGACGAGGTCCCTATCTATACATAAACTTAAAATTATGTTCCGAATGTGAAATAAATACAACAGTCATAACCGCACTTCTTATAAAGCCCAACATGTAGTGTGTAGTACGCGCCTCGCGTGTGGTGTGTGGTACGCGCCTGGTGTGTGGTACACGCCTGGTGTGTAGTACACGCCTGGTGTGTGATACACGCTTGGTGTGTGGTGCGCGCCTGGTGTGTAGTACGCGCCTCGCGTGTGGTGTGTAGTACACACCTAATAATTTCTCATATGTAGTGTGCAGTACACGCCTTCATAGAAGTAGTGTGTGGTACACGCCTTTACTTTCATATAAAACTAAAATCTAAAATTAATATCTCTTCTTATACTCATTTCTTCTTCTCTAATTTCTTATCCCCAATTATATACAACCTTAATGCTGTGTCGCGAGAAAAGCCCCAGGCATAGTCTCGTGACATAGTAAATAAACAAAATTCAAAATTTCAACTTCAAAACAGATGTGGGTCACCTGAGTGTGTGGCCCACATCTGTTCCCAACTTAGGCATCAGAAAAACAGAAAAATTAGCCCAAACCCGAATCGTCCCGGGTGCTGTTTTTCTTTCTTTCTTTTTTGGTTCTTTCTTGAGGGCAGGTCGGGGGTCGATTCAATACCACCGAAGGCTTCCCACGCTGGGTCTCGGGCCGGCGTGGGGTTAAGCCGGAGGTTGGTGAATCGGTCCTGGGTGCTTTTGCCCCGGGACGGTTCGGGTTTGTCTTCCCCGCTGGAAAGCGGGTGGGCCGACCTGTCCTTCCCCTCCCCCTCTAATTATAAGCTAAATCAAACGCTCAATCTTCTTGGCCTAATTTACTAGAACTAATAGTAGTCATAAAAATTGTAATTTAACTTAAAAAATATAGTAATAAAAATCTTATTTTTATAAATGTAATAACATTTAAGCTGTATAAATATTCGCCTAATAAATTTCCCCCACGGAGTTCCGATTGGGGGCCCCAGAAAAAAAAAAAAAAAAAAAAAAAAAAAAAAAACCTGTCACCTGGACTCCTGACCCCGTCTTGACTCCGGAGTTAATCTTTGACCTTGACTCCCTGACTCCGTTTCGACTCCGGAGTCAAACCAGAGTCGGAGTCAATTTGGAGTAATTTCGACTCCGGAGTCGACGTTTATTCCCTGATTATTATTTTTTATGTTTGATTAATTTCGCTTCAGATTGGGCCAGAGCTAGAAAGCTCCAAAATATCATTTTAAAAAACCACACTACTGGTTAATGTGTTTGAACCATCTCAATCATTGATGGCATCTCTTGGTTTTTGCTTTTTCACAGTCGAGGTTGAGGTACTTTTGGTACTTACACTTTGGTGGATGGTTTATTGGAATTTGTTTGTGATTTTGATAGGTAGTATTTCTACGTGTTTTTTTTTTTTTTTGGAGCTGAGACTGTTGTCTGGTTGCTATCACATTGGAAATTTGTTCATGACTCATTGACAGGATGACATCTCTAGTTTTTTGTACATTTTTTTTTTTTTTTTGGAGGTGAGATATTACTGGTTGTTCTCTCATACGTACAGATAACAGATTAATTTGATTTCTTGATTGATTTGTTTTTTTTTTTTTGCTTTTATGCATTGTTTTTTATTGTTATCCTGTTTTTTTTTTTTAATTTTCTGGCGATGATTTGATTTTTTGAGAATCTTTCTGCCACTTCTGTTTTTTTAAAGGATTCATTTTTATTGTACATAGGTACCTACTTACATTTTTTTTTTATGAACAAAGGTTGATGATGAATGAACCCCAGAAATTTATTTTCGACCAAAACCTAAAATAAGGTTTTGTGACCAACGTTTTGTTTGTTTTTTTAAATAATATTTTAAATGATATGGGGTTATGAGGTTTTTACCCCCCTCCCTCCGAAAATAGTTTTATTTGTGGCATTGCACCGTTTGATTTTTTCAGATTCGGTTATTTTCTATCTTGAAGTCAAAAAATACCTAATAATAATGCATTTTTTTACTTTCAAGCATATCAAAATTTCAAAATTCAGCGATTAAATGAATAATTTAGGAATCCGAAACGTTGGTCTTCATAATCTCGAATATTTTTTTGCCTCCCTCCACCACATTTTATTTTTCAATCGTAAATTTCACTTTCCACATTATTCGTAGGTAGGTATCCCCAACTAGATTCAATGACCTAGGTACGTACATACCCAATTTTGCAAAAAAGATTTCCACACCTGTAATATGAACCTAAAGGTAATATTTTATTATTTACTTTTTTCGCAAATCTTTCGATAATATAGCCAAGGTTTAAATTAATCACTATTAGGATTAAGCTGTAACTGTCATTAGCGTATTTGGGCGAAATATATTTCCTTTGCTGTCATATTATAAACGTTTCACGGCTGTTTATCAAAACGAGACAAATCTGCCAAGTGAATTCATTTATCACCATTAAGCCGTGCCAGAGATGCACCCAACTTCGCTTTAAACTTCGCAACTAATAATCCTCGCATTATAATAATGGCACGGCTTACCGACACGGTGTGCTACTGTTTTGTTGTTAAATAAACCTTAGGTACACAACCTAAATTATATGGAGAGAAATGATGTTTAAAATAAAATAAATCAAAATCGTTTAAATTGAAATTTCAATTCGTTAAATGATACTATAATAGTACTGTCTGGGATATAGGCGTTTAATCATTACCAGCCAATTTTATCCCTATGTAATCTTTTTCTTTATGTAATAGAAAGTTCGCTATAAATCATATTTCAGATGGTGAATTTTATTTAGCCGCATGTTTCGATGGGTACAGCACCTTTTACGTTATAAACGTTGTTTTGGTTTCCTACGCCTCTAATACAATATTGATTTATATCCTTTTGGCATGATACTCGTACTTTTTTTTCAACTCTTCATCCTTCAGGTATATCGTCTCAGTACGAAGCAAATTTCAGACTAGGATTGTTACACCTTTGTGAAATAGCACATTTTTTCGCGCAGCAATATACACAAGTTCCCAACTATTTTCCCAAAAATGAGATTTCAACGATCTAAGTTCAAATTTATTCTATGTTCAAATTTTTTCAACTCTTAAATTTTTTCAATTTAATTAACTCTATTTTTTTCAAAATTGTGTCCAATTTTAAAATTTTTCCAACAGTAATTTTTTTAATTTAAATTTTCTCAAAATTTTTCCAATTTTGATTTTTAAAGTTTTTTAAATTGCATATTTCAAAAGTTTTTCAATTTTTTTCAGATTACTGATCAAGTTGGAAAAAATTTTAAAAAATGAGAAGCTAATTTTTCTTTTTGAAAAATTCAAAGTTGAAAAAATTTTTAAGAAATTTTCAATTGAAACAATTTTAAAGATGAAAAACATTTCAAAACAATTGGAAAAAGTTTTCTAGTTGCAAGAAAATTTAAAAACACCTATGAATGTTTTAAAAAATTTAGAAAAATTTTCAACACAAAAATTTGTTCCAATTTTAAAATTTTTCCAATAATTTTGTTCAACTCAAATTTTCAGAAAATTTTCAATTTGATTTTCTGAAAAAAATTTCCCAACTCAATAATTTTGAAAAAAAATTTAAAAATCAAAATTAGGAAAATTTTGAGAAAATTTCAATCTAAAAAATGCAAAACAATTTCAGAAAAAAATTAGAATTAAATAAACTGAAAAAAACTGAACTTGGAATAAATTTGGACTTAGCTCGTTGAAACCTCATTTTTGGCCAAAATAATTAGGATCTGGTGTTTCACGTTGCTCGAGAGTAAGAAAAGACAAGACACACGCGCCCCATATACTCGAATTATTATGCCTGTATGGTGCACGGTTCGGTTGAAGAATTTGGAAATTTCGCGGCTTTCTGCACGATTAAATCTGCAAGTAATAGTTTGTAATCTTCTCCGGTATACAGTAGTATTTAATGTTAAATATTAATTTCCATTGTTGCTAAAGCTAACGCCGCGTTAAATGGTTAAATTCGCGAATTTATTCTTCTCTTTATTGTAGAAACAATGTAAAATTCGCATTGTTGTCTACATAGTTTCGTTGACTATTAATTCGAGAACGAGAGAATACGTCCGTATACGTAATAAAGTGCTTGACGCGAAATTACAACCGTCGTCCCGCCATTAATATTATAATCGCGCGATAAAATTACTCGCAAATAAGTTGAACGACTTAATGTCCATTCTTGAAAAGCGCCCTGTTTTTGCCAAGCGGCCGCAGCGCCACCGTCGATGGACAAGTTTTGTGGTTTCCAGTACAAGTAAACGGGGTTTACTTCGTCCACGTGCTGTGGCTGTCCGAAGCTCTGGTGCTATTGAGCGGAAGCGAGAAATTGGCTAAGAATTTACCCTCCGATGGGGGTGCTGCGATGGAGAATGAAGGCGCTTGCAACATATATTTTTAGTGTTGTTTGGTCAACGGGGTGAGTTTAGAGTTTAACGTGTTGCGGAGTTGTTCAACAGCTTCTCAAATAGGGTGTGAGGCGATGAAATGAGACGATTTGGAGAGAAGTAAGATATTATTAAGAAACGCTAAGTAATATTGGGTCATTACAGGACAGATGTCCTGAAATTCATAAGTCGAATATTTGATTAGAAACATTGAAAAATTATGAAAAGTACCCCATTTTTTAATAGAATCAATATGATTATTTTTCAAAATCGAAACGAGATATCAAAAAAAACAATTATGTTGAAATTATTTTAAAATTTTCAAAAAAAAATTGAGAGGAAATTTCGAGGAATAGAGAAATCAACACTCAAGTGTATTAATAGCGGACTGCCATCAGAAATATTTTAAAATATAAAAATTCCTACTTTTACAGAAAATTTCTCAACTGTCACCTAAAATTTTCATTTGATTATATTGATTGTACGAGTAAGCTGAAATTTTCACCTCGTATTTTTCGACTAAAAATATGCTGATTTAAATATTTTTCAGTGAAATTTTGAACAAAATTCATCTACATGAAAGGTATTTGCACATTTTTGTGCATCAAGGGGGAGAGGTAGCTAAACATGAATAAAAATATCGGAGGGTAATTTTTATTCAGTAAAGTTTGGAGCATTTCAAAAAGAAACTTTTCCTCAAAAATTTCAAGTTAAATTTAAGAATTTTGCGTATAAATGATGAACCGATGGATTATGAAACATTTTAAGCAAAACAAAAACAAAAGATAGAGAAAATTTAAACGAATTTTTGAATAAAACCCGAGCGAAATTTCGGAGAAAAAATTGACAAAATTTTGAGTAGGAGTTGTAACAAAACATTGTAAAGAAAATTTTTTATCAAAATTTTGAATCATAACTTCAAGAATTTCACGAAAGAGGTACAAGCAAACAAATTTCCCCAGATTTTGAGAAGAAAATCGAATAGTTTCAAGAATAAATTTGAGCAAAATATTGAGAAGAAAATTTTAACAAAATTTAAACTAATTAAACTTCGGCAAAATTTGAATAAAATTTTTACCATATTTGTAAGGGAATTCAACCAAATTTTGAGCGAAAACTTTATACATTTTAAACAAAAATTTAAGCAAAAAATGTATTATATTTGAGAATAATAATATTTTAAATTTTGACTCAAAATTGAAACAAAATTCCGAGCCAAAATTGAAACAAAATTTTGAGCCAAAATTAAAACAAAATTTTGAGCCAAAATTGAAACAAAATTTTGAGCCAAAATTGAAACAAAATTTTGAGCCAAAATTGAAACAAAATTTTGAGCCAAAATTGAAACAAAATGTTAAGCCAAAATTGAAACAAAATTTTGAGCTTAAATTGAAACAAAATTTTGAGCCAAAATTAAAACAAACTTCTGAGTCAAAATAAACACAGAATTTTGAGCCAAAATTAAAAAAATATTTTGAGCAAAAATTGAAACAGAATTTTGTGCTAAAGTTGTAACAAAACTTTATGCCAAAATTGATACAAAATTTTTACCCCAAAATAACATGTTTTGTGCAATTTTTTTTAAATGTACAAAAATTTGAATTGAATTTTTCACAAAACTAAACAGAATAAATTAAGCAAATATTCGAAGATAATCTTGAGCAAAATCTGAATAAAATACAGATAAAAATATAAACGAAATTTTGATTAAAAATTCAAGCAATATTTCTAATTAAAAATTTGAACGAGATATTGAGCAAAAAAAAATAACCGGAATTCCGAACAAAAAATTGAACGAAATTTCATTTGAAATAGATTTCTGAGCAAAATTTCGATTGATTAGAAAGAAAGTACCTATGAAAGAAATTTTTAAAAATGCGAGCCTTTCAATTTCTTTCTTCGAAATTTAAAAATAAATAAATGATATCAGTGAAATTCTGCACAATAAAACATCGACATTTTAAAAGTCACCATACAGGACCATTCGCATTATCATAATTTCGACAAAAATTTCTAAAATAATTCTCGATGAAATTTTTGTTTAGCAAACAATCCACCCAAAACATCAACTTCTAGTAACATTACCGAAATAATTTAAAATCTCACTTGCAACACCCTTTAGAAGCCCAAATATCATTTTCTTATTATTAAAAAACATTCGTTAAGTTTAACTGCCAGCATACTCCAAACATAATACCCTGCGAAGGATTTTCATTAAAATATTTTCAGGTTTTTTTTTTCAACCTTCACAAGTAAGTAAAAGTATTTCGTAACATTACTCGACTTCATTGTTAATAAGGAGCTTTTCTTTCTTCTTTATTTCTTTCTTTTTTTTTCATTTCTAAATATTACCTATGCCAGTAGTTAACGTCAAAAAAGGTTTCTGTTCTATAATTTCTAGAAAGAAATCCAACCAAACTTTTCATTCCTTCTGAAATCACGATGAGACACGAGTAAATTATTCAGTTATTTTTACCATCTGGCTTGTAGCTTGGTTTAGGTATGAAAATTTTATACGATGAAAATTCCAATTAATAATTTAGTCTCCTCTGTCGACTATAATTTCTTATTCTACCGACATTTTTGTTATATCTATACTGGCTAAACACATGTGATGTATTATAGGGGATGAAACCGACCGAAGATGAAGTTTTAACGTTATGACAAGATTAATTTTTTCGTAAATGGTTGATGAATTAGGGAAGCTTTGTAAGTTTCATCCAGGGGAACCATGTCAGTTGGAACGGTTAGTAAGTACTTACAGAAAACATTGAAAACTAATACTAATGTACTAATGTATGGAGAATGAGGATATTGAAAAAAGTTGGGAATAGTTAACAGAGTGGAATGAAATCCCTATAAAATAGTTCGATTTTTAGATAGACATTCCTCAAAGTTTCGTTTTAAATTGTTTTAATTTTAGCTCAAAATTTTGTTTTAATTTTGACTCAAAACTATGTTTTAATTCTAACTCAAAATTTTGTCTCAATTTGAAATCAAAATTTCGTCTCAATATTGACTCAAAATTTTGTCTCTATTTTGGCTCAACGATCTGCCTTAATTTTATTTCAAATTTCATTTTAGTTTTGATTCAAAATTTAGATTCAATTCTGATTCAAAATTCTGATTTAAATTTGAGTCTTTGTGTCAATTTTGGCTCAATTGACTCAAAGATTAGTCTCAATTGTGTTCCAAAATTTTATTTCAATCTCGACTCAAAATTTCGTCTGAATTTTGACTTAAAATTTCATCTGAATTGAAATTTCGTCTGAATCTAGAATCAAAATTACATCTCAATTTAGAATCAAAATTTCGTCCCAATTTAGAATCAAAATTTTGTCTCAATTTTGAATCAAAATTTTCTCTCAATCTCGACTCACACAATTTAGTCTCAATATTGACTCAAAATTTTGTCTCCATTTTGACTCAAGGATTTGACAAATTTTATTTCAATGACTTATTTCAATTTTGACTCAAAATTTTGATACAGTTCTGATATAATTTTGAGTCAAAGTTTTGTCTCAATTTTTTAGTTGAAATTTTGCCTCAATTTTTTACTTAAAATTTTGTCTCAATTTTTCACGTAAAATTTTGTCTTACTTAATTTTTGTACTTAGAATTTTATCTCAATTTTTTACGTACAATTTTGTCGCAATTTTTTACTTAGAATTTTGTCTCAATTTTTTACTTAAAATTTTGTCTTAATTTTTTACTTAGAATTTTATCTCAATTTTGACTCAAATTCTGTCTCAATTTTGAGTTAAAATTTTGTCTCAATTTTAACTCAAAATTTTGCCTTACTTAATTTTTGTGCAAAATTTCAATTTAATTTTGGGTTAAAATATTAATTTAGTTTCGACTCAAAATTTTGATTCAATTTTGGCAAAAAATTTTACTAAATTGGGTTCAACATTAATTTTGAGCAAAAGTTGAATAAAACGTTAAGAAAACGTTGAACGACATTTAAAAAAAAATGTTGAACGTTTTGAGAAAAATTTGAACAAAACTTGAACAAATAGTTCAACAAAGTTTGAGCGAGAGCAAAAAAAAACAAAATTTTGGGCAAAAATTGAAAATTCTTCTCGGCGTAGCTTCGATATTGAACCGACCTTTACTTGAACTTATTTAATCTAATCTGTGCTAAATTCGAATTTTTTAAATACTGAACTATTTATGTTGAATCAGCCCCAAAAAGTTTAAAGTTCCAACCCAAATCGTTTCCAAAATTACACTTACACAAAGAGGGTTGCAAAACATGCTCATACGTTCGGTATTACCAAATCCTCTGATAAAACTCCCATCGTACATTAAGTGAAAATAAAAACACATCCGAATGGCATCGTCAGCCGCAGCAATCCCCACATCAAAAATACCCAACACTTCACAGTCTCAGCTGAAAAATCCCAATACAATAAGAAGGATTCGGCCTAAACTCCATCACGGTTGTCAGTTTTAATCGCGAGCCAATGTTTGATAAAACGATCGTGTATTTTTTTTTGCACTGCTTTGTTTACATCGCTAGGGTAATCTACATACACCACCTCGCGGCTGTCATATTAAGCTGGCTGCTTTTTCAAACGCTTAAATAAATAAATGCAGCTTCCGAACGATGTACGTATTTTTGCGAAATGGAAAAAGCGCGCAGAATCGAGGGATGAAATGACCTATTATAATATTTAAGACAGTTGCCGGAACAGGGCGCGTCATAACGCATGGGAAAATACGTACGATGTGAAGGAAACTCGATAGCCAGGGCTGTGCGAGGGGTAAGGCCGACTACACACGTATTCCCATGTGTCGCGTATTGCCATATTTTTTCATTATGACGTGCATTACATCTTTATTTGGATTGTCCACCTGCGTTCGAGGGGGTTTCTTTCGCCAACGGAAGCGCAATTCTGCGGCCTTAAGACTCCTCCGAAGGATTTTCTTTTTTAGTGTATCGATAAATCAAACAATTAAAAGGTCGCAATTACCTACTCGATGGGTAACGACATCGCAGCCTGAAACAATTTCCAGTCGTTATTTTCACCCTATCGTATTTCAGCGAACAGAACGACAGAGAGAGAGAACCCGCACAGTACACGCCGTCGTCTATTAAACAAGTTATTTATTTCGGTCTAATTGGAGCGCTAAGTTAATATGCAAAAGAAGGCGCCTGCTGGTGTTTGTTTCTATATATGAACGTGTTTTTAAATACGACTGCTAATTTGCTTTGACGTTTAGCGCGCCCAAAACCATTAATAATTTTCAAACGCTCGACAATGCGCACCGAGCTCGAGCGCGCCGCTTGGTTGCGATTTTAATAAAATAAAACGCGTTTATAAGCGGAGCCGCATTCGCGTAATTTGCTTATTAAAATTAACTCGCAGTCGTTTCGCGATTTTTAAACGGCAACTTGTATTCCGAACGTGTCCTTCACCTTTGAGAAAATCTTAGCTGGTATGAGGCTACGAGATGATTTTAATGGCGACGGATTTATCCGCTCGTACTACATTATCCCATTGAATTACTTCAAGCTTGATTTAGCTAAGCCTATAACATCGATGTTGTTCCAGTCAGCATGTGTGTGCATTGAACAGAATGAAAATGAAAAAAGGATTAAGTCCCACTATTTTCCATTTTAATTCTCAAGTTCTTCTTTCGTTGAATACTTGTCAGAGACGCCGAATATTGGTAACTATTTGAATCAATTCTTTTTTGAAGTTGACTTTTCTTAAGTACTGGCTCGAAGTATCTCATTCATGTAGATACATTAAGAATCAATGAAAACCTTTGTAAAGGTTGGAATTGCAGCGCAGGAAGAAATTAGCGGGAAAAGTTTAACTGAAAGGAAATAAATGAAAAAAAATCACCAACATTGATGAAAAAATCAGGAAAACTTGTTAAAAATTTTGTTCACATTTTGTTTAAATTTTGTTCAAAAATTATTCAACAATCTGATGAAATTTTGTTCAAAATTCTGTTCAATTTTTTATTGAAATTCTATCAGATTTTTGTTTTAAATTCTATTAAAATTTTCGTTCAAAGTTTCATTTAAAATTCTATTAAAATTTTGGTTTAAAATTCTATTAAAATATTTGTTCAAAATTCTATTCAAAGTTTCGTTCAATATTCAGTTCGAATTTTGGTTCAAAACTGAGTTCAGATTTTTGTTCAAAATGTGGTGCGGACTTTTGTTCAAAATTGTGGTCAAATATTTATTCATAATTGTAGTCAAATATTTGTTCAAAATTCTAATCAAATTCTGTTCAAAAATCTGTTCAAATTTCGTTCAAATCCTGTTCCAAATTATGTACAAATTTTATTCAAAATTCTGTTCAAAATTCTCATCAAATTCTGTTCGAAAATCTGTTCAAATTTCATTCAAATCCAGTTCCAAATTATGTTTAGATTTTATTCTAAATTTTATTCAAAATTCGGTTCACATTTTGTTCAAATTTTGTTCAAAATCTGTTCAAAAATCTGTTCGAATTTTATTCAAAAATCTGCTCAAATTTTATTCAAAAAATCTGTTCTAAATTTATTCAAAAATCTGTTGAAATTTTGTTCGAAATTCTGTTCAAATTTTGTTCAAAATTCTCATCAAATTCTGTTCGAAAATCTGTTCAAATTTCATTCAAATTCTGTTCCAAATTCTGTTCAAATTTTATTCAAAATTCGGTTCACACTTTGTTCAAATTTTGTTGAAAATTATTCAAAAAATTGATCAAATTTTGTTCAAAATTCTGTTCAAATTTTTATTGAAATTCTATCAGATTTTTTAAAAATCTGTTCAAAAATTTGTTCAAAGTATATTCAAAAATTTGTTCAAATGATATTCAAAAATCTGTTCAAATTTTGTTCAAAAATCTGTTTGAATTTTTTCAAAAATCTGGTTGAATTTTTTCAAAAATCTGTTTGAATTTTTTCAAAATTCTGTTCAAATTTTGTTCGAAATTCTCATCAAATTCTGTTCGAAAATCTGTTCAAATTTCATTCAAATTCTGTTCCAAATTCTGTTCAAATTTTATTCAAAATTCGGTTCACATTTTGTTCAAATTTTGTTGAAAATTATTCAAAAAATTGATCAAATTTTGTTCAAAATTCTGTTCAAATTTTGTTCAAAATTCTGTTCAAATTTTGTTCAAAATTCTGTTCAAATTTTTATTGAAATTCTATCAGATTTTTTAAAAATCTGTTCAAAAATTTGTTCAAAGTATATTCAAAAATTTGTTCAAAGTATATTCAAAAATTTGTTCAAATGATATTCAAAAATCTGTTCAAATTTTTTTCAAAAATCTGTTTGAATTTTTTCAAAAATCTGTTTGAATTTTTTCAAAAATCTGGTTGAATTTTTTCAAAAATTTGTTTGAATTTTTTCAAAATTCTGTTCAAATTTTGTTCGAAATTTTGTTCTAAATTCTCTTCAAATACTATTCAAAAATCTGTTAAAATTTCATTTAAATCATGTTCTAAATTTTGTTCAAATTTTATTCAATTTTTTTAAAAAATTTGTTCACATTTTGTTTGAATTTCGTTCAAAAATTATTCAAAAATTTGTTCAAATTTTGTTCAAAATTCTATTAAAATTTTTGTTCAAACTTTCGTTTAAAATTCTATCAAAATTTTGGTTCAAAATTGGGTTCAGATTTTTGTTCAAAATGTGGTCCGGACTTTTGTTCAAAATTTTATTCAAATTTCATTCTCAAGGTTCGTGTATTTTTTAAATTTTTGTTTGACTTTTCAAGAATTCTGCTCCATATTTTGTTTCAAATTTCACATCATGTTCTTATTTTTGCTAGAAATTTTGTACCAATTTTACTCAAAACTTTGATTTTAATTTTTGCTCAAAACATTGCTTAAATTTTTGTTCTACATTTTGTTTGCGTTTTTACTCAGAATTTTACTCCAAGTATGCTCAAAATTTCATTCAAAATTCTATCCGAAATTTGTTCAAACGTTTCTAAATTTTATTCGCAATTTCGTAAATGTTTGTTCAAGCTTTACTCAAAATTTTTTCAAAATTTTTCGTCTTACTTTCTCTACACAAATCAGTTTTCAGTCCAAAATTATGTTTGCCAATCAAATATTTTCATAGGAGAAATGAAACAAAAATTGAAATAGAAAATTAGTAAGCAAAGTTTACGATTTGTTTTCGAACCTAGAAATAGTAAAATGGTAGACAGAGTTGGAGCGTTTGGTATTCAAAACATATTCATTATGCAGCACTTTGTCGGTATCTACCAAATTACCAAAATTTTACTGTATAATGATGTAGAATTTCCGTCATAAGCAAAACCACAACCACACATGGTATAAAAAAGAACAACAAAAATACCTTCCTATACCTTCGATGAAACAAGCCAAATTCAATACACACTTCAACCGCGTCGGCTCTCTAATCAACGATGAGAATATTTCAATTAGATGAAACACACGTTGAAATTCATAATACGCCTACGGAAATAGAGTCTCTCTTGTTTTATGGAAATGTCAGGATTTATTTAGTATCTGATTCGTACGTCGAGCAAATCAAAATATACGCCGTGAAGAGAGAAATTACCCCGCTAAAGTAGCGCGCGAAGGCCACACACACGAAAATGAGAACCAAAAAAAAAGGGAAAAATGGAAATTTATAGCGAAAGTGGAATCTGCGTCATTTTTAGCCGAAACGTCTACGTTGTACGTTTATTTGATTATTACGAAAGATGAAAGTGTGCGAGAAAGAGAGATGAAAATGATCGACGTGTTTTTTCTCTTTCGCCAGAACCACGTTATACGAAGATTTTTTATGTTTTATCAAAGCTTATATACGATTTGGAAGACTGGGCTAAAACGACTTCAACCTTGCATGGGTTTCGAATGGCGGATTTGCTCCTTTTTTCCCACTCGAGAGAATGTTTGATCCTTTTATTATGTCGTAGCTTATGCGGGTAGTTGACCTATATTTATGGTGACTTGATTTTTTTCAGGGTCCGTCTTTTTTTTTCTCTACTCGAGCTCGAAAACCGTGTATTTTTCCGTTTTCGGCCATTTTTCACTTGGGTGGGGGTATTTTTCTTGGGAATTTCTGCTTTATTGTGTTTTGCGTATGGTTTCGAGTCTCGATATCGTCATTTTTTCCCCGTAAGAGGAAACGAAACGATCACTTTTTTTTCAAAGAGAAGTTTTGATTTTTTGATCGAGTTTGTCAATTATTTTGCTGTTCATGTTTTACTGAAAGTAGGGAATACGATAGTGAAATATCAAGAAAATTGTGTATCAGATCAAAAACACTCTGAAGAAGGTTAGGCATTCTTTTTAATGACCCCTTGAATAAAAGTTTCAAAAATTTGTACACAAAATTTCTGGGGGACAATGAGACATTTTAAAATATTAACAAAAACATCCATCAGAGTCCAAGAGACTTTTTGTTTTCTGTACACTCAAGAAATCCTGAACGGTGTCTTTCATTTTTTAACAAATATTAATAAAAAATTAATTCGAGGTATTTTGAATTTCAGCAAAACTAGTTCAATTTTATTTAATTTAAATTTACATTCCCTACCATTTTTCCGAATCCATTGTCCCTAATGTTCATTTTCCCGAATTATTTTGTTCCCAAATAACAATTGAAATTTTTTACCCCAATTTTTTAGAAGAGAAGGCGTCATTAAGGAATATCGTTTGTGGGGGATTTAAAAAAGTAGCACGAAAAATCACGATTATTTGTTTTTTGATTTTAATACGACTGGTTGGAAAATTTTTTTCTTTTTAAAAATATGAATCGACTGAATTTTGGTTTTCCCTCCTCTCTCCTCTCACTCTTCCCGAGATTTCCGCCCAAGTTTCGTCCCTGAACTCTACAGTCAATGCTACAAAACAAAATTACAAAAAATACAGAAGTCGATTTTTACCTCTGAAGGCTCTGAAATATAAAACTTCGGCAAACATTCCTCCTCGTTTTCAATACAAGATGTCTTTAGGTATTCGAGAAATTGGTATTCGGGAAAATGGACATTCGGGAAAACGGAAATTCGGGAAAATGGTAGGAATCTTAAATTTAACATAAATATCTTTTTCTCCACATAATTACCTATTTTTGAGCACTTAAGTTGAGAAAAAAGGAGTGAGCCGCGGGGCACTGAAAAAAATCATACAGGAATGCAAAAATGTGAATAAATAAATTTAATTAACAAAAAAAGCTTGAGATGAGGCTGAAGGAATAAGTACCTAGAAAGTTGTGCCTAGACTTAAAAAAACTACATGTATAAAAAAATTTGAAAAATTAATTTTTGAAATTTTTTTTTTTCAATAATCTTACGAGAAAATATGATTTTACCTCAAAATCCAATTGAATACCTCTATTTACCTATAAAAAATTTCAAAACAATAGGTAGGTAGGTACTCTCTCAATTATAAATCAGTGAAAATTACCGAAAATCACTGAGAAACAGTCAGAATTGCAGCACAGGAGAAAATCAGTGAAAATTTTTTCACTGAAAACAAATCAGTGAAAAAAATCACTGGAAATCAGTGAAAATTCACTGAAAACTCAGTGATATTTATGAAATTCACTGAAAAATCTATGAAATTCTTTGAATAATCAGTGAAAAATCACTGAAAATCAGTGAATTTCACTGATTTTTCCTGTGCTGCAATTCTGACTGTTTATCAGTGATTTTTCACTGATTCGGAATGAGAGAGTAGGTAGTTAGGTAGGTAATTGAAAATAATTAGGTATCGATCCCCTTTTTTTGTATTTTTGAATTTCTTGTAAGGATTGAATTATTTTTTTTAATGGTCTGAATATGCATGTTTTTACTCAAAACAATTGTACAACGAATTTCCATTGTTATCCCTTTTTAGACATTTTTCAAAAATTAAAGAAAAATCCATCAAATACCTAAGTAAATAAAATTATTCTCCGGAATTGAAGAAATGAAAAAAAATCGCTGTCAATGAATTTTTTTCGATAAAATGATTCATAATAAGATGATTTTCAGCATTTTTTTCAGAACTTATTTTATTTTTCATGGCTGGATTTTTTTTTAAATACGAAAAAGTAATTTTTTCAAAGTAAGCACCATTAAAAAATCGGATAAAAGTGACAAATTAGTTCCCATGGTATTTCAAGGCAAGACTAGAAAAATTTGATACCAATTCTGGAAAATTTCATTCCACAAATTTTTTTAAACACAGTGTAATTTTACGAATTGATTCGAGGGGGGGGGGTAAACGATTTTTTGAAATATGGACACAACTTTTTAACGATCCTTCTCTATAAATTTCAAAAAAAAACACAAATCGACCAACTTTCGTCATTATATTAATTTTTGAGGATATTGATTTCATTTTGATGACAATTTCTCCTCAATATTAAAAATAGACATTGAAGTAGGTTTGGATTAAAAATTTCAAGAAAATCAATATTTCTATCAAAATTATAGATTTTTGAAGATACTACTACAGTTTTCATTTTAATAATTTATTCCCAACCCAAAATTTGTCTCAAAAAGAGAGGGCGATTAAAATAGGTACAAAATTTCACAAAAAAAGCATAGTATCGGACTGCAGATTTTCCAGGACGCTAATTATGACCATTATGACCATTATGACCATTATGACAATTTCAGTGATTATAAAAATCATAATTAGCAGTTGATTTTTTGATTTTTTTTTTCTTGAAATCACATTTGAGTTAAGGATTAATAAGATACCAAAATAAAAAATCAGCATTCTTTAAAATCTATTGATGTCCATACCAATTTTCTCAAAATTTTAGGTTCAGATCCCTTTTCTGGGGCCTGTTTTGGGTCTTGGATCTCAAAATTGAAGTGTGTTGGGGAATAAGGCATATTTTTTTTTACATTTGCCCCAGTGGTGATGGCCTCAAAATTGCAAAAAAAAAAAAAAGGAGAAAATTGACACTTTTACCTTCAAGTATGATCCCAGTGGAACCGAAAATTACAATATTTACATAGATTACATAAATAATCGATTTTTAGGATTTTTTTCAAATAAACTCCATTAAAGAAGATTGTTCGATGATCAAAATGGGGGTTCTAGATTGAAAAAATCTTCACGAGAACAGAAATAACCGATGGTTGAATATTTTTTCTCTTTAATCAATTTCTATTCAAATACATCATCAATAAAGCCTTTCCAAAACTAAAAATATTTTTGGAAACCAGAAACTCTGATCTTCTCCAAAACCACATTAAAATTTATGAAACCCCATAAAAATTATACCAGCTGTTAATTGTCTCTCTTAATTTGAATCAGTCAAACTGACTGATAAAAAATACAAAATTGAATCACCGAAGAAATCAGTGAAAAATATACTGATTCAATTAGTGAATTTTCATTTTTGAATCAGTAATTTTTTTCTTAACTATATACTGAAATAAATCAGTAAATTGAAATTTTTACTGATTCAATTCTGTAGTTGAGAAAAAAATTACCGATTCAAAAATGAAAATTCACTGATTGAATCAGTAATTTTTCTTTGATTGGCAGTCAAATTTCACAGATTAACAGTGGAATTAGTGGAATTTCACTTCCAATCAGTGACTCAATTGTGTCGATTTCAATCAGTCAATCTTCAGTTTTCAACTGATTCAAATTAAAAGAGATTCATTCCCACACTTTCGAGCATAAATGTAATTTCCATTTTCTCATCTCAAAATACCTCAGACCATCCAATACACCGCATTCAATTCCGACAATATACCCATTGATCACACCAAACCTCCCGACACTAAATCACCAACCAATCCGCTACATTCAACACCACCACCATCTCCCTCTTCTTTGGTAATCCGTCCAAGAAATATGATTTGTGCAAACACTTCCCTAATTCGTACTCGTTATAATTGAAAAATTACCATCGATCACGACGCGACCATCCGCTTTATTGTTCATCCCGTAAAAATCAACATCTTCGACTCGCAGCTGCTCCCATTTCGTATCCTACAATTCCTACGAGACCTCGATTACACCATCTCCATTTGTCAGCCATCCACTCGAACGATTAAGAGAAAGGCGCGAGGCAATCTGGTAAATTGAATCGCGTGGCCAAACCTATACTGAAATTTCCCCAAGTACTCCGGCGGGCTGATTTGTCGACGTGGATACCATAATGGTTAAACAATCCGGTATTATCATAGCGGATGGATAACAAGTGTGCATGTGTATTTACCGCGATATGACAGGCAGTGAGAGAAAAAAAACATAGATAGGCTAACGCTCGACTCGCGACAGCGTTCGAGACAAGAAAAATAGACACGTGACGAATCGACATGACATTGTGTTTCCATGTACTAAATGACACACGGTGTGCCATCGCGAAAAAGCAAAAACGCGGTGGAATAAACGACGACGATTATTATTTCCTCGAGGGGACATTATTTACGAGCACGGAGGGTTCTGCCAGCTCATCGGTCATTGTTTTTTTTTTCGGATATCGCGTCGAGCACTGTGGTTAAATGTGAATTACAATAACATATCGAACAGGCGTCAAATTCACTAGGAAATAATTTCCAAAAAAGCAGCTAAACATAATAAAGCCGAAAAAAGCTCCGAGAAGTACTAGGTCATCAACCCAACACAGGGTTTTGATAATGAAAAAAAAAGAGCTAAAAAAGCTGGTAAAAAGGATGACTGAGCTATACCTTTTCTCGGTTTTCTTTTCCTGTCTGTATTTATGGTTGTATTCGTTTTTGAAAAAGAAACAACCATTAAGATTTCGATACAGAACGTTTTTCGAATGTCTTGTTCACGAGGTACGAGGTTAGAAAAATATAAAATAATTCGAGTTTATTCTATAGAGTTGCGGTATTTGATAAGGCGAGGATACAGAGATGATGGATGGAAGCTTCTATTCGTACTAATCATGATTGATGCAGATACCATAGCCAGGTATTTGCGAGTATTCGGCGTGCAGAGCTTTACAGATTTAAAACGAACGCTTGTATGGTTCATTGCTGGCATCACCTCCATCCACGTTTTTTAGACAATACACAGCAACAGAAAAACCGTTCTTTATACAAAGATGACGCTGGTTTCTTTCTTTTTTCTTCCTCATTCTCAAACTCCATCTCTCTGTTTCCAAAGCTTCGTTCGCGAACAAAGCCAAAACCGTGCTAACTAAGAGCTCCTCTTCAATGCTCTGTTCCCTCGTGCCTAACTGCATGTTGGCTTTATACCGATATTAAAATCTAAAAAGGTGTATAAAGCTTGTTTTTTGTTATAGCCGGATCTTTGATGGATTAGCTGAGAGCTTCGTTGGTGCTGTAAATTTCCAAATGACAAAACGATCCGAGCAGTGTTCATGTGTAGTGCTGGAGAGAAGCAACGACGAGCGCAGTTTTATTAATAAATGTTTTACTCGACTAATTGACCTGAATACGAGCCATTGTTGGCGGAAATTTCTCCTTTGAGAAGTTTAAGCGCGGTAGATTTACCATCCCTCCTTCGTCGCCCTTTTTGAAAAGTACCTGTGTACAAGGGTACCTATGATACCACACGAAAAACATCAACGTAAGTCTAGTAGGTATATAATCTGCAGATTGCCGAGACCTCTTCACCCCTATTTGGTTTAAAGATATGTCCCATCGTGAAGCACTCGAAAACGTTTTACTTTGATTGTTTCTTCTTCCGCAGTGTCGCATATGACGTCATTTTTTCCAATCTGTTGTTGATACAGACTCATCATTTCACTGTACTTGCCTCTTATTAGAAAATATCAGGATTGGTGATTCTAATTTTTATGATTTAGAATGAATTATTTTACTAGGCGTGAAAATGAAGGAAGTTGGGTAAAAAAGTAAAGAATTTTGTTTAAAATGATTCAAGTACCTATATCTTAAAATATTAAAATTTTGATTTTTTGATAACAGAACTTTCAATTGATAGAAAGAAAATCATAATTTTCATCGGAGTAGAAAAAATATTTTTCCAAAAATTCCGAAAATCATAATTTTTTCAATTTGGATATTTTTTAAATAAAAGTTTTAAAATACCAGGACTTTAATAGAAATTTGATTATTTTTAGGTAGGTATTTAAAAATCCATATTTCCATTGAAAACAGAAAAAAATCACAATTTTTATCAAGTGGAAATATTTTAATGAAAAAAAAACTACGAGTTTTACCAAAATTGAACAATCAAAAAGTTCATTAAAATCACAAAAATCAAGATTTTTATAAAAACCAAAACGATAACTTGAGAATCATAATTTCATTCAAAAAAAAGAAGAAAAATGACATACCTAAATCATATTTTTTCCACCAAAATCAGGAAATTGTACCTAATTTTACCCACAATGATTGTAAAGGTCAAAAAACCATTATTTTTATCAAAAAAAAAAAAAACAAATAAGAATCTCGTTTTTTCCCTCAGAGTTCAGAAAATCAAAACGTTCATTAAAAATGAAAGACATCTTGATTTTTGGAAAATCAGATCATAATTTTTGTCAAACATTTAAAAAAAGTAATTTTTCATAAAAAAAAATCACAAAAATCACAATTTTTACCGAAAATCAAAAAAATTAATCATTAAAATAAGGACTTTACTTAATCAAAAATTATAGAATCCTAATTTTCATCAGAAATTATGAAATCACAATCATTTAAAAAAAATCTTAAAATGGCAATTTCATTTACTATCATTGTTCCCTTTTAAAAGATCAGAAAATTACGATTTTTCAGTGATGGAAAACTGAAATGATATTAGTTCCAGTTCCAGTTCCAGTTACAGTTCTTGAAATTTTTTAGTTTTAGTTTTCAGTTTCATTTCCAGTTCCAAAATTTCAGTTTTTTAAATTTTGAAGGACAAAAAAATGCAAAATTTGCTGCTAAATTTGAACTTGTTGTTTTTTTGTCGATTCAAAGTAGAATTTTTTGCCTTTTCAAGCTAAAAACAAAAGAATTCTAGAAAAAAAGTCATTAGTATAGTAATTATTTTTCGAAAATGTTGTGACTAACCCCTAAATTTTTCAACAAAAAATTTTGGATGAAATTTCGAGTGTACAACATAATTCTCTTTTATTCACTTTTTGACGTAAACTTTCAAGGTTTGAGAGTTTATTAGCCCATAGTGTAGGCAAATTAGCATCATTTTGGGAAAATAAAAGAAATTTGGGGCGGTAAAGCTTTTATTGCGGAAAACTGTCGAGAGTGGTCCCCTGAGTAACCCCTAAAAAATACCACCCGCCAAACCCCTTGCTAACTTTTTTATGGGGGTTGCACCCCCCAAAAAACAGGGATTCGCTTCTATCTTCCCTGGGGTTGATTTTGAGGTAAAAATAGCTCAGTACTTTTTTGTTCTACACTCAATTTCCAACATTTTTTGTATGAAAATTTTTCTTGTACGACCATTAGGAGAGGAGATAGAGGGTCCTGAAGGAAAGGGGTTTTAGGGAATATATTCAAAAATTTGATAAGTATAAAATCGTTGGTAAAACGTATGTTATGGACATGAAATAGTAGTATTGAGTAAATTGGAGTTATTAATAGTTCTTGACCTCCCCCTGTCATGTGCCCCCCTCACATCGCCCCTCACTGCCAATATATTATGTATCCTGTAATGCGATATCAGATTCTTTCGTAGGTAGTTTTTTACTTCCTTTTATCACGTTTCTGCGAATTCTTCAAAGAAGCATATGCATACCAATCATATGGTATTGATCGTCCCTTGTTCTGACAAAACCAGTTTCTTTAGAATACCCTCAACAGCTGTTCCTTATCTGTTTTTGTTTTGGGAATCGAAGGATCTCTAGTAAGGGTAAAGTGCCCTAATTTCGACCGCTTCCTATTTTCGACCACCGGCCGATTTCGGCCTCTATGGACGCAATCTACACAAAAAAATTTTCATGTTCCTTTTTCATAGATGAACAATTTGAGACCAAAATCACAACTCTACAGGCAAAATTGGCGGAGAAAATTGAAAAAAACGAAATCGCATAGGTGAAAATTTTTTTTACGTATTCTTTGATCTCAAATTATGAATAATTTTTTCAATAAATTCTACCAAATAATTGTGAATTGTGATGGAGCATGGTGTCAGATTTCAATAAAAATCATCGTTTTTGAAAACAACTGGAGGTACGCAACAAAAATTTTCATTAAAGTTCAAATTGTTTGGGGTGCCGGGTGCCCTAATCTCGACCAGCTATACTACATATCTTATGTAATCTGTTTTTTGAATGCGATTTTGTTTATTCTGATTTTCTCCGTGAGTTTTGGCTGTATAGGGTTGTCGTGTTGGTCTCATTTTGTTTATCTGTGAAAGAAGAATATGAAAAAATTCTTTTCGGGTAAATTCCGCTTTATGCAGGCGAAATCAGCTGGTGGTCGAAATTAGGAACCCAAAATTTCAAAATCAATTTTTGAGTTCCCTCACAAAAAAAAAAATCGCAAAAAATACAAAAAATGATTGTATCGGCTCAAAATTTTAGGGAGTGGTAGAGGAAGGATCAAGGTATTTTTAAAGCTATTTTCGACGTTTCTACCTCAAAAAGTCTTCGATTGGTGGAAGTTTGAAAAAAAGTGGTCAAAATATGGCAACCTTACCCTTATATGCGTATATTTGGGTATTTGCAAACTGTGGTGCGTTATGAATGTGTGTTTTTTTATAAAATGTCGTCATTAAAAGATGAGTGTTTTATATGTAATGAGCATGAGGTTGAGCGAAATACGTGCGAAGAAAAGAGTTAGGAGAGTGAAGTGGAGAGCGAGTAGAATCTTTTTTAATTAACCAATAAAAGCATTATTGCACCATTTGTTTTTATTCAGCCGTGATAATATGATTAAGGGACAAAGTGTGGTAGGTACGTGGGGAGGGGGGAAGAAGGTCAAGATTTATTTATAACGCCAATTTACTCAATATTACTATTTAATGTCCATAACATACGTTTTACCAACGATTTTATACTTATTATCACATTTTTGAATATATTCCCTAAAACCCCTTTCCTTCAGGACCCTCTATCTCCTCTCCTAATGGTCGTACAAGAAAATTTTTCATACAAAAAATGTTTGAAATTGAGCGTAGAACAAAAAAGTACTGAGCTATTTTTACCTCAAAATCAAACCCAGGGAAGATAGAAGCGAAAACCCGTTTTTTGAGGGGGCGCAACCCCCATAAAAAAGTTAGCAAGGGGTTTGGCGGGTGGTATTTTTTAGGGGTTACTCAGGGGACCACTCTCGACAGTTTTCCGCAATAAAAGCTTTACCGCCCCAAATTTCTTTATGATTTCCTAATTTGCCTACACTACCCAGGAATTATAGCAAAATTTTTACGCGAACCTCGGAATCGTTGGGGGAAAGCTGAATTTTACATTATTTGTACATAACAGCCTACCAAACATACTCTTAAAAGTTGCACCCTCCAACTCGCCGGCTACCCCCGCAAGAGGTCAATAACCTTTGCGAATATACGTTTTTTGACTGTACCGCCAAAAGGAAGGGTCGGAGAGGGAAAAGTGGTGAAATAAAAAATGTTGTACGTGAAATTTCCTATAAAATTGACCAGTTCAGTTATTCTCAAAATTGCGACATTCGACTTACAGTGGGGGTTAAACTTTTTCAACTTTGAAAAAATTGATAATTTTCCGTGTAATTTTAAATTAGAATGGGCTAAAAAATATAATGTCTAAAGTTGCACCCGGCAATTACACGGGAAATTATCAATTTTTTCAAGTTTTTTCAAAGTTGAAAAAGTTAAACCCCCACTGTAAGTGTAATTTTGCAATTTTGAGAACAACTGAACTGATCAAGTTTGTAGGAAATTTTACGTAGAAAAATTTTTATTTCACCATTTTTCCCTCTCTGACCCTTCCATTTGACGCTACAGTCAAAAAACGTATATCCGCAAAGGTTATTGACCTCATACGGGGGAGGCTCGTAAGTTGCGGGGTACAACTTTAGACATTATATTTTTTATCCCATTCTAATTTAAAATTACACGGGAAATTATCAATTTTTGCCTCTCCTTGACGATGCCTCTGCTTTTGTCAGTGGGAGTAATTCTCTCGAAAATCAGAAAATTGCAAATAACTCGAGAGAAAAACTTTTAATGTCGAAAAGAGCCATAGTCTTTCTAAAAATTGAAAAAATCATGCTGAATCAACTTGCGAACATTAGAAAATTATTAAACTGAGACATTTCTCATGGAAATCAAAAAAGTAATTTACTCAGTTTGAAAAATTTCATGAAGTTTGAAAAAATTAAGATCTGCATTGAAATCAAAGGAAAAAATTATTTCATTTCTTCTTTACACAAACGAAAAATCATGCTAAATCAATCTAAAAACAAAAAATGATTTCTATTTAATGTGGAAAATTATAATTTCTGCACAAATAGAATCAGAATCATAAAATTGCCAATCGAAAGATCAATTTTCATGAAAATCAAAAAATCACTGTGTTTATTCAAATAAATATTGATTTTTAATCAAAGATACCTTTGCAGACCTACTTTTCCAATCGGAATAGGAAATAATTTTTTAAAAAAAGTATACTGAATCAATTTTCAATATAAAAAAACTCGATGGATATTCGCTCAAAAAACAATTTTCCACTACAGCACTATTTCTCCTCATAACTAACGATTTTCCATTACATAAGTTTAACATTCATTGTGATGGATGAAAATGAGATCTTCTTGGTAAAAATTCCGAATTACCCTTCAAACAATACAGGTACTTGGAAAGACTCATACCCACTTAATCTCGAACAACATAATAATCAGTATTTCAGTATACGAATCGAGCACAGCATAAAACCTAATTGAAAACCATTCTCTAGCAACTTTCACGATACATTTATCGAAAAATCTATTAAAATGGAATGCGACGTCGACATTAATTACACTAGATTAAATTTGAAACCGTGTTGTATCGGATTGTATTCTCGTCGTGATATGAATTTTCGATTTGAGATGAACACGTGTACACTATTGTACCTATATTCGACGCGATAAATTATTAATTTACTGTAACGTTAAGTTATTCAATGTCAAGGACGATTGTTCGAGTACCTGAAACGACTGAACCGCGAAAAAGACTGACATGCTATTTAAATGAATTTTTCCACGAATTCGTATTAAACATGAAAAAAAAAATTGGAATTGATTATTGAACTGATACTATACCATTGTTTGGAATTTGTGGGAAAAAATACAAATTCTCATTAATTTAGTCTATTTGGTAAATAACGTAACACACAAAAAAAGAGAAAAAAACCAACGGAATGCGAATTATAATTCTATATCGAATATCAACCGTGTTATCATTTTCTTCGGCGAATAAAAATACGTAATTCTAAAGCAATTTGTAATTTTACATCGATCACGCGAACGCGTGCGTTGTATCAATTTTTAATACTTATTTATTTATCGAGTCAAATGGCAGTGCCAGCAAATTAGAGATTCGCAAAAAGCGACGAAGGAAAAAAGTCGACACGGTTTCTCGCGACGACAACCTACATTATGGCATTTTGAAGAGTGAAAATTTTACCCACGCAATTTATACGTATATAATATAGCGAATTAAAATAGCAGACGGCGTGAAAAGCTATAAGACTATAGTTTGGCTGGGGTCGCGGTCTCGTGTTTTAAGATTCATGAATTTTCAGAAACTCTCGCTCGACAAAAGCTCGGCGACGTTCATTTGCATACGAATAACGGTGAATTAACATGATTAAAATTTCTATTAAAAATATTTCCACATGGTTGTCGACTAAAATTGATTTCCTTTTTTACGAGTATTCGTATTTTGTCGTCGAGAGAGTCGTTCACCGCACGAAATTATTTTATACCATATTTAACTCTACATTTGTGATATTGACATCCGCAGAAGTTCCAAAAATGAGCTTTTGTGGAGATTGTTTATAGTTCCAATATTTACAGAACGTGTGAACGAAGAATCACATAAATTTCGGTCTTTTTTGATTGACCAGATTGGACGTAAATTGTGCAAATTTTTTTTCAAGTTCAATTTTACTCGTTTGTTTCAATTCCAAGATTTTCTCATAATTTTTTTAACCCTTAAATTATCTTTATAGATTTTTTGTTTCAACCCCAACATTTTATCAACTCGAAATTTTTCTCCAACTTTTTTCAAAATTAAAATTTTTTCAAACTGTTTTCCAACTGTGAAATTTTTCTGATTTTTTTTTCAATCCACCTACTCAAAATTGTTTTACTTTTATGCATATTTTTTCCTAAAAAGTCAAAAGGGTATAGCCAGATAAGGGGTGTTTTTGGCCCTAGCCCCGAATCCCAATCTAATGCCCCCAGATCGTGTACCTTGATGAAAAAAAAATCTGGAATAAATTTTGGCCCCCAAACCTCTCACTTTCGGAGTTATGGCCATTTTATTGCATTATTTTCAAAAAATTTTAATTCCAACGGAAGTGAATTAAATGAAATTTTCTGTTATTTGGCATGAAATTACATCTTGTAGAGGTCTATTTACGATAATTTTTTCATCAATTTTGGTGCACTCCTTCATAAGGTTTTGGCCATTTGAAATTTTCAACAGTCAAAAAGACCTTAACAGCAAAGTTCGACTAATTTTTGAAAATATTCTAAAAACATGTTTTTGACGTAGATTTACGTCACGTATTAAGTTTTGGCGATTGAGGTGGCGCAAGGGCCGAAAAATACAAAAACTCTTACAGAAATGTTGTTATTTTGGCTGATTTTTCAAATCTTGAACATTTTATACGCAGAGAAATGGTCAAATGAAGAAAGTAACGTGGTATTCGTGTTAAGCAGGTCAAAATACTTCGACAAACACCATTTTCGCGATCATTTTACATTAGATGTCGAAATTCACTTTTTTCACTAATTTTTCATGACAATAAAACTAAATTTCGAGATTTAAAGTAAAATGATCGCAAAAGGGGTATTTATCGGCGTATTTTGACCTCCTGAACACGAATACGGGATTGCTTTTTTTCATTTGATAATTTCTTTCCGTATAAAATGCTCAAAATTTGAAAAATCTGCCAAAATAACAAATTTTTTACGGGTTTCCGCAATTTTCGGCCCTTGCGCCACCTCAATTGCCAAATCTGAATACGTGACATGATTCTATGTCAAAAAACACGTTTTTAGGATATTTTTGAAAATTAATCGAACTTTGCTGTTAAGGTATTTTTTACAGTTGAAAATTTCAAATGGCCAAAACCTCATAAAGGAGTGCACCAAAATTTATGAAAAAATTATAATGAATAGACCTCTATGAGATGTAACTTTGTACCAAATAACAGAAAATTTCATTTATTTCCGTTGGAATTAAAATTTTTTGAAAATAATTCAATAAAATGGCCATAGATCCGATAGGGAGGAAGTGGGGGGAGGGACATTTTTTCTAGAATTTTTTTCATCAAGGTACAAAATCTGGGGGCATTGGATCGAAAACCGGAGCTGGAGCCAAAAGCACCCCTTAACCGGCTATACTTACCCTTTGTTTCAACTTCATTTTTTTGTAAAATATTTTTCAATCTCATTACCAAAATTTTTCCAACTAAAAAATTCTCAATTTTTTTCGACTTCATTCTTTTCTTTTTTTGAACTAAAAATTTTAAACCAATTTAACAATTTTTCAAAATTTTCAACAGATTTAAATTTTAAAAAAAGTTTTTGAATTCCATAAAAGAGAATGGAAATCTAAAAAATATTGTGATTCCAAAAAAATTGATACAAAAAAAATTACAGTTGAAAAAATTGGATAACAAATTCAAAGTAGAAAAAGTTTAGAAAAAAAATTAGAAGTATAAAATAAGAAAATCTGAGAAAACTTTAGGTTGAAAAAAAATTTAGAGTTGAAAACAAATTAAAATTTGACAAAAATCGAAAAAAAATTGTAAGTATTAGAAAATGTGAGAAAAAAAACTAAAATTGAAAAAATGAGTAAGCAATTCAGAGATGAAAAATTTTCTCAAAAATTTGAACGTAGGAAAAGTTTTGAGAAAGTTTGAACGTTGAAAAAAAATTGAAAAAACTTGAACGCAAAATTTTTTTGAGGAAATCTGACCTTGAGAAAAAAATGTTGAAGAAAGAACGTGGAAAAAAATGTTGAGATAAGTTAAATATGTGAAAAAAATGAGAAAATTTGAACGTTGAAAAAAATTAGAAAAAATTTGAACGTTGAAAAAATTTGCGAAAAAAGTGTGGCTACCACAATCGAAATTTAACAGTTGATTCGGTCGTTCGAACTTGCTAGATTTTAGGATGAAATTTGCTAGATTTTGAGACGAAGATACATATAATTATAAAAATTGAAACATTAGTCATGCATATGCACAAATCAAAGTTATTTTCATTGGAAAATGTTTCCAAAAAATTAAAAAATTCTACTCGGATTTCAAGAAAAAATTCTCAAAATACTTTGAATCAAAATCAGGAAAACAAAACATATTCAAAATCATTTTTTCCCTCGACAGATCACTCACACCTCAAACTCCTGATTGGCATAACAATTCAAAATCACCTCCACATTGTAATTGAATATTCAAGAAAATACGTGCAGGGTCAGTCTTCAATAAGAAAAGATCGTCGCACGTTCTCGAATACAATAACCGAAAACTATTTAATATATCGAGAAATATTTTTCGCACAATTTTTCTCGTAAATGGAGTTAAGGTTGGATAACAAATCGCACGAAAGGCTTGAATTATGGTATCCCATTTAAGAGAGATTTTCTACCTATACAGTTGTAATGGCTTACGGCTTTGCTGGCTACTTACCCACTACTTCTTATACTATTTCCCTATAGCTACTAACTTACAGTAATGATTAGATATTTCTAGGTGATACATAGAACACATAAACATTTTTCGTTGGGAGCTTTTATACAATTTTTTCTCTTTCTTTTTTTTTGCTAGGGCCTTTTTTTTCGTATACACCTTTTTGTCTTCTTCTGTGTATGGGAATACAGGGCATAGACGAGCTTACGACTTATTTCACGTTTTATCGGCTTCTAGACGATGTAACGGAATAAAACGACAGATTCGTAACGAAGTTGCATGTTTTTTATTAACATACATTTCTGGCTAAGTTGCTCTCGCTGTTGTTTTTTCCTTTTACCTTCCTCTCTGTATGCTTTTTCAAGTCGTACCTTGGATATAGGTTTAGAGGTGTATCCTTCTCATAAACTTCGTGAGAGCGAGTTCTCTCTGCTCTTGCTTTACATCACGTTGTACACAGCAAATGGGGTTTTCGCACGAGAAAAAGCTTATACGATGTGCTCTTCGCGACAAATTGTATTTTAAGTTCATCGATTCGTACCGAAGTCCATTAACATTTTTCACCTTTATTTCTACATATTGTATATGCGGAGTTGTAAATGATGTGGAGACTGGTGCAGTTATTTTTGAGGCGTATCTGTGCAGCAAAGAATATTTATTTTTTTCGTGTTTTGAAATTATCAACCAGATAGGAATACGAATGTTGCTACAGGATTTAAGGAGGAAAAATTATAAATTGCAGGCAGACATGTACAAAGGATTTCACTCGAAGACGGATATATCTGGACGACGAAAGGGAAGGAGGGTAAAAAGTTGAGGTACATTTGTCGAAATTTCAAAAAATTGAAAGAAATTGATTTTCAGTAGCAGGGAGTCACTCAAACAGATCATTTCGCTTTTTTGTGTTTGTTGAATGGTACAGTTCAAAAATTGTGTCCAGAACTCAGAAACTTGGAAACTGGAAAGAATTTCAACTTATTCATTGTCTACATTTTCACAATCAGTCGAAAAATATTTTCAAAATGTTTCAAATGTTTGATTTGTTAAATTTTAAACGTATAGTCAATTATGAGAAACGTAGGTAATTACCTAATAATTTTCAAGAAATTGTCAATTTTGAAAATTCAATTTTAAGGTGTCTTGAAAGCGTTTTCTCTCAAAAATCATGACTTTCATTACCTCTATTCACTATCTTTGACAAAATTTTCAATAATCTCCTCTTCCACCCACAAAATTGACTCAAATTCAGTTTTGAAAATTTTTGGACCCCTTCCCCCTCCCACCACACAAAAACTTGGAAACTTGAATTTTATAACAGAAATGATTTCAAATAAAAGGAAAAATCCGATTTTAAAACGAAATTATAAGAAGGAAATTGAAAATGAAACCAATTTTAATAGAATATCTACCAAACCACGAAACGTATGAATGAAAATTCTAAGATTTTCTTAGTTAATTACTTTAAGCCCAAAAAAGAATTCTTTCAGATTGATAAATTTTTTATTGAAAAAAATAACCTCAAGGCTGAAAATCTATCATTTTTCAATCATTTTGGTTACCTATCAAAAGGAATAATTTGTCACGATTTTGTATTTTTTCACTTTTTTTTTTTTACTTTTTCACTACATTTACTACATGTGAAATGTTTGTTTAAAAACTCGGGAATTCTATACTTTTAAGCAATGGAAAACTAGGTATTAATAAGTATTTGGTAATTTTAAAAACATTTAAATTTTTTTTAATTTCAAAAATTCAGAATTTTTAAAAATTTGACAATTTTGAGATATTCAATAGGTAGGACCTAAGTTATTTTCAAGAAATTAATAGTTTTCAGTAGTTTAGAAATTTTCAAAAGTTTTGCTAATTTAAGTAATTTGAAAAAAACGCCGACAAGTAGGCAGACATCAAAACCTTTTCAATGATAAGATTTGTTCAAATTTTGAAAAATTCTACAGTTTTTCTATTTTGCCATTAAAAAATTTAAGATTTTTTAAGATTCACTTTCGATAATTTTGAATTTCTTAAAGAAAACAACTTTTCAAGTTCAAAACTTCGTTAATTTTCAAAAACATGACAAATTTTAGTGAAGAGTTTTCAAATAATACTTACTTACTTAATTTTTTCAACCCTTTTCAACTTTTCAAACATTTCGAGCGAAATTAAGAAATTAAATATTTTTTTTAAATTAGTAATTTTTAATTTAAAGCTTTTTAAAATTTAGCAATTTTCCAAAAAAGTTTGCCAATTTCAAAAAGTGACAGTCAGCGAGGACAGACCATATGACGGAAAATTAAATTCTGCACAAAACGCAAAAATCGCAAAAATAACCAAAATAATCGAAAAAATTTTTTCCCGAATTGTATGCTATGAACCTTGTACTTTCAAATGATAATGAGGTCAGGTCTCAGAAATGCGGTCTTCCTGCTTGAAAACGAGCATTACTGAATGTCTCATCAAAATTTTATTAGGTAATAAAAATGAAGAAATCCGACTTGTGGTATGATTTCATTTTTCAGAGGATTCAATTTCAAGGTCGTTTCAATAGCCTATACCTAATAGTGTAGGAAAAGAAAAAAAAATCCTAAACATATTTATTTTATAATTCATTTTCATAAGTGAAAAAGTACTCCCTAACTAAATTTTCATTTGAGTTTTTCTCGAAATTTTGATTTTTTCAAGTCATTATTTTGGAGATTTTAAAAATTCACTACAAGCTCATTTTTCAACCTTTTTTAGAGATTTTTTTTATTCGAAAGAGGAAAGATTACCTACTTTATTTAAAGAGCCAAAAAAAACGAAAAACAATTTCCCAGTACATGGTTTGGTATCGTGCTGATTGTGTCACCAACATTTAACATTTTTAAAGAATTTCCAAGAGGTTTGAAAATTTAACATTTTTCAAATCTTTGCCCGTCATTAAAATTTATCAATTTTTAAAAAATCTAAAACTTTTACAAATTATTGAAATTTTTAAACTTTAAAGTGCAGATTCTTAAGAAATTTAATTCTCAAAATTTTAGGATTGTTCAAAATTTGAAACATTCAAAAAATGAATAAGTACCTAACTTTTATTTTCATAAAAGAGCTACTATTATCAGAAATTTGATGCAAAAAAATATTGATTTTCAAAGAAAAGAGTTTCAGAATACTTACAACAATTTTGAAAATTGTCAAGTTCTTCAAAAATCGTTTTTATGGTGATTTTTAGGATTTTTGAGAGAAAAATTCTACCTGGGCAGGTACTAGGTAGCTTGTAATAATTTTTAAATAAATTATCAACTTGCTAATTTTTCCAAAATTGATAATTTTTTGAAAGAAAGTAAAATTTTTAAATTGTTTCATCAATTTTTAAAAAATTGAAAATTAAAATAAAAATGTAAATTACAAACATGAACCTTTTTTTCAAAATTGATATTTTTAAAAGCTTGGAAGTTTATAGGAATTTGATGACTTAAAAATTTAACATTTTCAAAAATTTGATACCATAATCGTTTTAAACTGTTATTTTTTTAAAATTGAGCTTTATTTGAAAATCAAACAAATTTTAAAATTTTGACTATTGAAAAATGTTGAACTGGCACAATTATTCAATTGGTTTTAGTCAGCGTAGAATCACAAGTACACCTTCGATGCCAAAAAAATCGTGCATTTTCTTCAGTTTTGGAATTTTTTCAAATCAATTTTTCTTTTTATTGATTGGGAGGAGGGGTGGGATAATCCCATATATTTCTGTCCAAGCCTGATCCCCAAATATAAAATCAAACTCGATCGATTCCACCATCTAGATATTTTCTCACATTATTTTATCACCAAACATTAATTTTTACGTAATCCTCCAAGATGGCAGGCCGAAGCCTACAGATACATAAAAAAATCCACCCTCGGCCGCAGTTTCACGTTAGCAACCATAAAATGCGCTCACGAATTTCAACCAGCGTAAATTTTTAAATTGCCACGAAAACTTTAAAGCTATAGCTAGGTACTTGTTCAGCAGATGCAGCATCTCGCCTTTCAACGTTCCAGAGTTTTTTTCTCACTTTTGTTCGTTTTCTTGTAATTTCTTCAACAATACGCGAAAGGAGACCAGAGTTAAAAAGCTTTCTGCGTCGATTCACTCTCGCCACACCGACGAAGTTCAAGTTGAAAAACTAATCTAAAATATTGTATCGTTCGTTTTGTAATTCTGTGCTCGGTATAACGGTGTAATTCACTAATTAAAACTACGTCGTTGAAGAAAAAAACCAAAGCTTTGGCCTTTTATCTCAACACAGATCGACTTCCAATCGATGATTCGTTCAAACAAATAGAAAAAATACCCGCAACTGGAATAAGTCAAATTTAAATAAACTTTTTCCTCGTCGTTTTGTGTGTAGGTATCTTTTTTTTTTTCAAACACGCACCTCGTCGAGCTTTTTGTGTATACTCAATATAATAATTCCCAGTTCTCGGTTAGAATATTTATATGACTTTTTCCTTATAAGCTTCGCATGATTTGATCGTTAATATTACGGCGGCGAGTCGTATAAAGAGGAAAAAGTTAAACATAAATCCTAACAAATAAAATATTTATAGCCTCGTCTCTTCCTCCCACAACCTATATAAATCGACCTCTCTCACTCTCCGGTGTGTATATCGAGGATAATTTATTAGGCTGTTTTTACCTCGACGTATTAAATGATTCCTTTTTTACCCTGTGTCTCTCGCTCTCCATTTTTTTGCTCTTCTTTCTAATTCCAACTATAATACGTATACGTACATACACTTTCGTATTACTTATATAATTTTTATGAGTCATTTGGAATCGTTTCCATTATCGTTCAATTCAATTGCTTTCGTACGTTTTCCAACCCCGTCGAGGCGCTTCGGCGATATCCTCAATAAAGCTATTTTTACACGACGAATTAACCCAAGGTTATCGTTCGATAATGGTACCGTCATTTTTTCTGCCAATCGTATACTTATATACGTACCTGTAACATAATAAATGACATAAAGTGTTTAGTACGATACGCCCGTGTAGGTAACATATTAAAAAAGAGAAAAAGAAAAGAATAAAAAACTAAAAGCTTTCTAACAATTACCATTCAACTACTCAATTTATCCACCTAGTCGTTTGTAAGGACATCAATACGTATCTTTTTTTAGAAAGATAATGCATTGGAAAAAAGGTTAGGTAATTTTTTTTTCAATTTGGAATCGATACATTTAGGCATTCCAAAAATAAAATTTTCCATAAAATGTTCCCAAGTGTTGTCGAAGAATTTAAGGAGCAAAGTTTTCCAAAAAAGACCACTCGAAAAAATGAATAAAAATTTTGAATATCAAAAAAACACAAAAACGATATGTCCACAAGTCTAACTAACTCCTAATGATTTTGGCCACACGAATGGGATTTAAGACGATCCGAGTCAAAATTTATTTCAAGTTCAAATTTTTTCAGCTCTGAACTTCTTCAATCTCTTTAGTTCTAAATTTTTTCAAAATTGTATTCAATTTCAAAATTTTTTCATCAGTAATTTTTTAAAAAATTGTATCTTATTCCAAATTTTTTTCAACTTCAATTTTCTCGAAATTTTTCAATCTTTTCGTTTTATATTTTTTTCAATTTCTTCCAATGATAGAGTTGTGAAAAATGATGAAAAAACGTGAAGTTGATTCTTTTAAACCCAACGTTGAAAGAAATTTGAGGGGAAATGCTTGAATTATTGGAAAGAATTTTCGAGCTGGAAAATTTTTTTAAATACAAAGTTGAAAAAAAATTTAAATCAAAGTTGAAAAAATGTTGAAAAAATTTAAATTAAAAAAATTTACAGTTGGAAAAAATTTTAGGGTCAAAAAATTTTTCAACTTTCAATTTCTTCAACTTTTTTCAACTATAAAATTTTTTAAATTGAAAATTTTGTAAAATTTCAACTTTTAGCTTCAATTTTTTTTCAATTTTCGATTTCTCCAACTTTTTTTCAATTAAGAAAGTTTTCAATAGAAAATTCAATAAAATTTTCAACTTTGAATTTTTCAAAAAAATTTCAACTTCATGTTTTTCGAAATTTTTTCCGACTCAATAAGTATTAAGAAGAAATTTTAAAAAGTAATGAAAATATGAACTCGAAAAAATTTTAAAGAAAATTTAATGAAAGAAATTGAAAAAATTTGAACTTGAAATTAATTTGGACTACATAGGATCGTCGAAATCCTATTTGCGGCAAAAATAATTAGAAGCTAGTGACGTCTAACGAAGTCTCATAATGAAAAATCAGGACTTTAGCAGAAGATTTTAAAACATTTTCACGATTATTTTCATTTTTTTTTGTACTTACACATTTTTTTAAAGTTAGATGGAAAAAAATCAACTGAAAAATTTAGAAAAAAGGAAGAAAAAATTTTAATTTCGAAGTTTGATTTTTTCAAAAAAAAAATAAAAAAAATAGAACATTTCGAGTTTTTTGAAATAAAAAAGCCATACAAAAGCAGGACTTGCAGGGCTGTAAGAAGCCTTGGCAAATAATCTAAAAAACAATCTCCCCATTTGAAAATTTCAAGTAAATTTGAAGATTTGAAAAAAATTAACCCCTGCAGTCTCAGAATTAGGCAAACACAAGAACACGTATGGTATGTAATTTAAATTGCATAGCTAAAACATTAAAGGCAGTATCCTAATTCTGGCACCCTGAATGTATATTTGAAGTTCTGTTACACTTATTTAGTCATATTACTTCAATTATGCCAAAATTACTGCCACCATAATCAGATTTTGGTTTCCCCTTCCCCCCAAGAAGTTCCTACCCTAAAATATGCTTCAAGTTTGAAAATATATTGTATTTTTCATCTACCTAAGTATATTTAAGCATAATATATTTCTTATAGGTAAGTATCATGCACCTATTATTTATTGGAGTATAAAAATATAATCGTTATTTTTTGCATTCTCAGTTCAACTCAGTAAAAGACGAACAAAGACTTTTTTACATTACAAACCTCAAGACACTTCTTGAATACAGAATAGTCATTAAAATTTTTCACTATTTTTTTCTTTCAACCTGACGACATTTTTATACGTAATGGTAATGGGTCGAGAGAGAAAAAAAGTTTCCATTCATTATTCTCTTTTTGTTCGGTAGATGTAGCGGTTTTTGTGAGAAAGTTCATTGCTTCGGTAAAACGCAAGGTAGATTGAGGTATGCGACGAGGTACGAGTATTATTTCGGAGAAAAGAAAACTGCTGATCATTTGCGTTTAAGAAAAAAGAAGTTATTTTTTTGGCTTATGTAAGTAATTATAATTCTCTTGATAGTTGAAATTATAATATTAAGCAAATCAAAGAAAGAAGGGAAAAGGTTCGTTGATTGCTAAATGGTATAATAAAAATTAAGCGTAGCGGTTCGTTGGAATAAAAAATGAATTAATTTAATCGATCTGGTTTATAGTTAGAAGTTAGGTATCAGGTGAGGGTTTTAAAACCGATATTTCTGTTTAAAGTTCTTTTTTTTTTGAATTTTTTAAATACATTTCTAATAATTGTATAGTTTGTTGTTGTCCTCCTCCTCCTCCTCCACCTCCTCCCCCCCCCCCCCGTAAAATATCTGAGCATATAGAAACCTTAATTAGGATATAAAAATAAAAATTCAATTTTCAGGATTTTTCAATTTTTGCAGAAAAAAAACAGAAATTCAAGTTAATTGACCTTCAAAAGCTTCGAGTTTCCTATACAATGAATTCGTCAAAATGAGGGTATCTGCAACTTTTTGACATTTTGTCACAAATCCCAACATCAAATCGCCAAAAAAATTTCAAGTCTAATAAAACATCATTATCTATGTCCCTCAAAAAATTCTCAAAGTTTCTAAAAGTCAAACAAATGTCTAATAAATTACATATTTTCTTCAAAATTCAAATTTCTTTGTTTTCCATAGTCAGTCAAAATGTCAATATGTCTAAAACGTAACGCAAAAGTCCAAAAACATAAAACTCGTTGAAACTTTAAAATTAAATTTAAAAAAATTAAAATCCAGTTTCGAAAGAAATGAGGGGCTTGGTTCCAAAACTCACTTTTGCCAAAAAAATCGATTTCGTTTTTTTTGCGGATTCTGATTCAGTTTTTCATGCTCTACAACCCTACGATCTCCGTTTTCACGTTAATGTCTCGATTCCGCGAGAATCCGCTAACGAAAAGTGACTTCAGTTCCAAAACTCACTTTTGCCATTGGCAAAAGTGAGTTTTGATGCCAACTTTTTTTTTAACGTATTTTTGATTATTTTTGAGCGGCACAATGATTGATAACATTAAATAATATGTGGTTAACAAAGTTGCAATGATCCTAACGGTATTATAATGGCAAACGGGCGAAGAAATACTACAAAAAGACTTCGACATCCGAATGAGTGAGAAAAAAACATTGTTAAAATGAACCGGTAAGTCATTGTTGTTTAGGGTCAAACTTTGTTCTTGGGTCATGAAACCAAATTTTCAACGTCGTAATGTAATAAAAATTTGCAAAAATCATGAGTTGGAATCAAAACTCACTTTTGCCATAGGTAATTGTAACTTTAAAGCACAATGGCGGACTACTTTTGTTTTTTTTTTACATGAGCCTCTTCATATACACCAACTTCATCAATCTAGACCATAACTGGCATCGAAACATAAAACGCGCACTGTGTAATCGTTTTTCGTGGTTTTCTCAAAATGTACCTTGATGGCAAAAGTGAGTTTTGGAACCAAGCCCCTCAAATATCATTCCAATTTCTCTAACAATGTATTGATTACATTTTTGGTTGTAAGAAGAGTTTTATTCTTAAAATCCCTCGAAGGCAGGACAAACAAAACGTAAAAGGGGAAGGGAAACCTCCAAAAGATTGAATTGCATTTTTAGTTGAAAACATGAATTTCAAGTCGGAAAATTTGCAAAAGTCATGACTCTTTTTGAGAAATAGTTCATACTGACCCCAAAAATGGAAAAAATTGCACTTCAAGTCAGTAAAATTGGGAAATATTCCATCTCTGAAAATAATTTTCTAGTGTTGGACGATTATTAATCGATTATTGAAATAATAGATTAATCGACGTAAAAAATAATCGAAGTGCGATTATTTTTTCACCGACATCGAATAATCGATTAATCGATTATTTTTTACCTTTCCGGTTTCTGAACCAAAATTGGAAAAAAATTGAAAAAATGAGACACGTGTGGAAGTTTTGAAAAAAATGAGGCTTTGACCTAAAAAATGGACGATTTTTTCTGATTTTTCATTTTTTTTTTTGATATTTTCTCAAAGTTTCTCAAAATGTGAAATTCTTTAACAAATTCCTTACAATTTTTCACGAACCACAGAATTCTTTGACTTTAAGGTTCTTTCCTCCTCCCATAATCGAAATAACACTCTAAATTCTCGCCTAACGTCTTCGTAAACATTCATAAAAATCTCTAAAAAAAAAAAAATTATAAAAAAGGAACGTGCAATATAATTTAAAGTAAAAATAGTTGAATTTTAACGTTTTTATTTTATATTTTTCATAATTAGGTGGCAGGTAACGTTAGCGATGCCATTTGTAAAAAAAAAAGTCCAAGAATTTTTAATTAATTTTGGCCAAGAGTATTTTAGTTGTTTTAAAGAGTTTTAAATTTTGGTTGACAACGTTAATCAAAGAAAAAATCGTTTAAATATCTATTCTATTGCGATCATAATCGATTATTTTTCCTGCCGATTAATCGAATGTTGATTATTTTCAAATAATCGATTTTTCCCAACACTAAAATTTTCAATTTTCTCCTTCTCCTCAATATATCCAATGTGTGATTCCTTCCTACACAAATATTGGGTCATTTTTTTCAATGCAGTCCACCCTTTGCTCCCATCAGTTTCAAATCATAAAAAAAATTTCAATTACGTTGAGTCCAAATTTTTGCTCAATTTTTAGTTGTAACTTCTCTGCTAAGAACTATTCACCATCAATTTTATCAAATTTTGAAAACAATTTTTTTTTTAATGATCGATCAACCAAAAATTTGTTTAAATACTAAGGCCCGAATTTTAAATCATACCTTAAAAATTAAGGCAACCTTAATGGTTTTAAGGAACCGTTTCGTGCTTTCTGATTGGTTGAAAATGCGATAAGGGACTTTTAAGGCTACCTTAACTTTTAAGGTATGATTTAAAATTCGGGCCTTAGTCAAGTATAGCTACACTGAAAAACTTTCCACAATCATCTGTTTGAAATTCAATTTTGACCATTGATTGCGAAAAACAGATCCAAAATGGACTACATGGACAACTTTTTTTTTTGAAATTTCGAAATCTCATCTCTCATTTAATTTATAATTTCGATGTAAAAATTACCTACTCGTATAGTCTGAAAAAACTGACATAAAAAATAATTTTGAGAGATGACTAATCAGGGTTGAAAAATAAGCTTGAAAATGAAAAATTTGATTATTCATCTAAAAAACCTTTTATTACGAATAGCCATTATTAGGTAAGTACATTTGAAGCCCAAAATATGAATTGATAGTTGGTTCAAGACCCTTTCGAGGACGTATAAGCCTCCTAAGCTGAAAATCTTTCATTTTCCCAAATAAGAATCGATCAATAAGCAAAGAACCATCTTACACGAATTCATTCGACTCTTGAAAATCATTACATTACCTTACAAAATATGTTCAATTTTCAGTTTTGAAAATCTATTACGCCTCAAAAGAGGATTTCCAAGGAAACCAAAAACCGATTCATATTTTAAACATCATAAACAACATTTTTAAAACTTGTTTCGTAATGAAGGCATTTTTAGATAAATTCAAATTTATCATTTTTCTTCTAATTTTTGAATCGTGTGCCCTCCTTTCTTTCCCCTTTTCGACCTGTGCTGTCAGAGGTGCACCCAAGGGGGGCTCAGGGGGCTCGACACCCCCCTCCCCAGCTCGAGGAGATTTTTTATTATAAAAATGTCAGAGAAGAGTATGATTTTAAAAAAAAAATTCGCCCCTGCTTTGCTCGGGCAGTATTTTAGTACCTGTTTCTTAAATAAACATACCACTTTTTAAATTTGAATCTGTTAAATTTTCAAAAATTCTGTCTTTTTTAATCAGTAAAATAATTTTCCTTGAAAATTAGTGATTTTTCACTGATTTTTTGGTCAAAAATTACCAATTTCTCAGTCAACGTTTCATTTATCAGAAAAAATCAGTAATTTTGACTAAAAAAAATCATTAAATCTCCCCATTTTTCAATTTTTCTTCGCTCAAATCTCAAATCTGTAGGTACTGCCAACTGAAAATATCTCACTACTCCAGCCCCACTGAAATAACAGGTTACTTCATTTTTTCATTGAATTTTGCCCCCCCCATTTTTTCTCAAAATCTGAGCCCCACCCTTACACAATTTCTGGGTGCACCTATGTGTGTTGTGTGTGATATTTTTTGAGCAAGAGAAACATTTTAGAGGGGTTATATAAAAATTTCGAACTGAAAATTTTTCAGCGTAAATTTGGCATACCTATCAACTTCCTCAATACCTACCCAGATCCCCTACTTCATTCAATGCCAATCGAACCGATATCAACGTCAACCCACATTTAATCTCTGGAGGCAATTTTACAGTAGAGCCAATTTGCATGGCGAAATTTTCGCTCAATTCATCCGCCACGAGACGAAATAGCGTTTGACGACGACCGAAAAAAAAATACAGACACAAAAAGAAGAGAGCTGCGCTGGAGTGGAAAAAAAAAACCTAAGCGAAATGTAAATGACGAGGAGAATTTTCATTTCAACGTCGTCGGCGTCGTCGTAAATATTAAAGCGTGTAATTTGAAAATAGACCTGTATTAAAAAACATCGATTCCGCGTTCATTATTCATTAGAAAGAACGTTTTTCATTCACTTTGTGGCGGATATAATTTTGATTAATGTTGCTTTAAATAAGCCACTATACGCACGAAAGTCGCTTATATACCTACCCAAAAGTCTCTCGCGGTGTAATTTGTCGCGGCGACCGACGCAGACGATACCGACCAGACTATTTTGGTGGTGAAATTTCTATTTTTCCACCGTATTAATTAGTAGTGTTCGTGTCGTATAAGCCGTATTACCAGCCATTCTACCTTCGTCGTCGTCATAAAATACCCACACCGACGTTTTTTTTCGGCGTTTCCACTTTTATATCGAGGTATCTGAATCTGAGGGGTGGAATATCATTAGCCCAAGTGTGAGGCTGTTTAATAATGCACCGGATTACCCTCTTAGGTAAAACTAACGCGTGTCCTGTGCGCACGAAAGGTGTAAAAAAAACCACCTTTATCAATACCACCGAAGGTATCGATGGAATCGTAAACACGTGCTCGCCAAAATCGACGATTCAGGTACCTAGCCAACTTGTAAGTAGGTATCTACACAACGGTAGATTCTGCGGTGAATTTGCTTTATTGAAAATATACACGTCGGAAAGTTTTATTACTTATTACTTTTTTCCCCCATCTTGCTATCTCTGTTTCAACTTTATTGATGATTCGAGATGCTGTACAGATAAGTTGCCCGGTGAGAATTGCCTGTTTATAAGTTTTACAGTCACGTATAAAAGTAATGGTTAAAAATTTACTACGTTACCAACTTTGTAGCCCAGAAAGCCATAAACATATTACGTAATTGAGGTACCTACTACCTACATAGTGTTAAAGATGGGCTACCCCGCGACCGAGTTAATTTTTATACCAGCTCGAGCCAGAGTTCGCGGCAAGCCGAAGTCGAACCTGTAATCTTAACAAATCGCTAGGCATAAATTTACGAATTTCTATTCGCACGATGCGATGTTCGAATATTTGAAATAGTTGAGGAGTTGGCGGTCTGCGCTGCCGAGTCGCCGACTCCGGATAGGTAAATGTTGCGAGAATAATTTCTCCAGCCGAGGTGTTCATTATGAATGCACCCCTGCGATATTTCACCTAAACGACCGTGTCGTCTCGTTGAATTTTCGCCACGTCGAAGTCGCGCCGATAATTTGCCAGAGGGAATTTGCCCATGGAGAATGAGATTTCCCTTCGTGATGAACAACTCGCCTCGATACGTGCGAATGTAAAGAATGCATATTTATGGCCAATGTGGGAGCGGGAGGAGGAATTGGAAGAGATTTTTGATGTGATTTTTTAGGGTTTTAGTTGGGTTTGGGAATTTTTGATTTTTTTCCATTGTTGACTCGACTCGAAATTCAATTCAAGGAATTAATTTCGAAAAATAAAAAAGGGAAATGAAAAAAAGCAAAGGGGGACACGCAGGAAGAAGGAGAAAAAAAGGATATAAAGATATATAGATATTTTGAATTCTTTTTTCGAAACTTGAAATTCAACAGAGCCCAAGTTATATGATCAAATCTCATCAAATGGGCTGAAATAAATGCACAGCAAAAAATTTTAGCTTTCCATCCATTAGAGTGAGGAAATTTCATTACTCTCTTATTTATAAATCAGTGAAAATTATCGAAAATCAGTGAAAATTATCGAAAATCACTGAAAAACAGTCAGAATTGCAGAACAGTAATAATTCAGTGAAAAAAATTTCACTGAAAGCAAACAATAAAAAAAATAGTTGGAAAATCAGTGGAAATTCACTCTGTATTCGCTGAAAAATCAGTGAAATTTTTTGAAAGATCAATGAAATTTACTGAAAAATCAACGAAAATTCGCTGAAAATCAAATAATTTCACTGATTTTCCCTGTGCTGGAATTCTGACGGTTTATCAGTGACATTTGACTGATTCAAAATGAGAGAGATACATGGGTGGCTTTGAAGTTTTAAAATTTTCAAAAACTGGGTTTCATTAATTTAATTTTTTATTCAATACGATCAACTAGAATGGGATTTTTACCATTTTTACAATAAGTATGTAAAATAAGTCCTGGACGGAATCTCCATTTTCTACTGAATGGACATATCAAAATGATTCCAAGAATTTAGAACTTCTTATGACACCAGCTCCAAAATAATTTTGACGCAAACTAGATTTCGACGATCCAAGTTAAAATTTTTTCACCTTAAAATTTTTTAAATTTACCTAATTCTATTTCTTTCAAAGGTGTATCCTGACTTTAAAAATTTTCCATCAGTAAATTTTTTTCTCAAAATTTATCCGGCTTTGATTTTTTCAATTTTTTCGATTTCATATTTTTATTACTACTTTTTAAAATTTCTTCCAATTAGGTAGGTAATAATTGGGTAGGAAGAAACTTTGAAAAATATGAAGTTACATTTTTTAAAAAAATTCAAAGTTGGAAATTTTTGAAATAAATTTTCAATTGGAAAAAGAAAAATTTCATGGTAAAATAAATTTTAAAAGGTGTGTACCTAATTATTCGAAATAATTTTAGAGTTGAAAAAGTTATTTTTAAATATGAAGTTGAAAAAAATGTTATCACTTAAATTTTTTGTAATTTTAAATTTTTTAAATTCATTTTTTTCAACTTCTTATTATTTTTTTTTCAACTTGGAAATTTCTTCAATAATTTCAAAATTTCTCCTTAATTTATTTCGGCTTTGAATTTTATTTGAAAAATACCTTCATGATTTGAAAAAATTAATAGCAAAAAATTTTTTAAAAATCAAAATTGGATAAATTTTGAGATAATTGAAGTTTAAACTGTTGGAAACATTTCAATACTGGATACAAGTTTCAAAGAAATTTAGAATCGAACTACCTACTTCAAAAAATTTAGAGTGGGAAAGTTTGAACTTGAAATAAATGTTTACTTGGATCGTTGAAATTCCATTTGCGTGAAAATGATTTAGAAGTTAGTCTGGTGATAGGAACTCTCGAAGGAGATATAACATTTTTTAGTTCCATCTACAGAGTGTCCGAAAAATCATTAAATGTACATTTTTTCAAAAAATTCGAACAAAACTGGGGTGTTTTAATTTAGTTTAGAGATAGTGCAAATTTAGACGGTTCTTTTAAGTAAAAATTTTTTTAAATCAGCTCAGTTTATTTTTAATTATTACTCATAATTTCTTAAAAAATTAAGATAAATGCCTTCCTCCTAAGAAAATTATCTCCTTCTTATTGCAAAGTAGAAAAAAAAATTGTAGAACAAGAAATGATGAATTTTTAATCTTCTACAACTTTTATTTCAAATTTTTTTTCATATCTTCAAATTTGCAGAATTTAAAAAAATCAGGTTTGAATAAAAAAATCATGGTTCAAAAAATTGTTTGAAACAAAAGTTGTAGCGGATCCAAAATCCATAACTTTTTGTTCTACAATTTTTTTTTCTATTTTGCAATAGAAAAGTGACAATATCCTTGGAAGAGAGAAATCTAATCATTTTTCAAGAAAATACGAGTGATAATTGAAAATGAGTGAAAATGATCGAAAATCACTGGAAAACACTCAGAATTACAGCACAGTAATAAATCAGAGAAAAATTTCACTAAAAGCAAACGGAAAAAATTGCTCGAAAATCTGTAAAAATTTACTGAAAGGTCAGTAAAATCTCTGAAATTTGCTAAAAATTAAAATTCAGTGAAATTCTTTGAAAAATCAATCAGCAGAAAATCCACTGAAAATCAAAGAATTTTGCTGATTTTCCCTGGCTGCAGTTTTAACTATTTATCAGTGACTTTTCACTGGTTCGAACTAAGACAGTAGGCACATGATAAGATCCCATACACTTAAAACACCATTTCGAGCTTTCGTATTTTGATTAACGAATTTTTCGATGATTTTTGTTTCAAATAATTGTTTTTCTTCTGCGTAAGGTAAAGACGTCCTCAGGATTTTCTTATAAAACTGAAAAAGAAAACTTTGACGAGCGTAATTTTTCATGTACCTACTGATTTATCTAGAAAACAGTGACCCACCCATATAGGTATTCAAGGAAGGTGAAGATCACAAAAAATAATTTTGAGTAAAATTTGAAAATGATTTTAAAAAAAAAATTATTGAAGCTTACGTTAGCTGAGAAAATTATTTGCAAAAAAATCAGCTGTGGCTATTTTCCCAAAAAATTTAGCTTCCAGGTAGAGGTCGAGATTTTATATCCTCCTCCCTACCCTACAATACGTCACGTCTAAAAATACAGCGAGAATTTTATACTTAACTAAAATACATGAGAATTTTCAATTGAATGATCTCAAATGACCTCACTAAAACTCATCTTTCTTTATAGCTAAATAGTCACTTGAAAAAATGGAAATGACTGAGTCCTGAAATTAAAACGATAAATTTTTATACGTATTGCGAATAAAAAAAAATTATTAAAAAAATATGCCAAAGAGACGGGGTCGTCGAAACCATTTTGATAATAACTTCTATTTCTTAATCGACAGATACAAAAACATCCAAATTGAACTGTTTAAACAACAGTACTCAAACAGTCCTTTACCCAGCTTGTTTCTAAAATCAAATAAAATTCGAATATACGAAGGGGCGACTCGGCAAAAAAAAGAGAAAAAAATCAGTTTCATAAAGTGGTTATTCATTAAGGAAATGAAAACTATATACAGTATAATTTGCTACACAGTACAGAAATATAATAACGAAACAAATACTTGGCGAATTCAAAAGGGTATAATCCAGCAGTTGAACTTAAGCCTATTTTAAATAAAGCTTTTATACTTTTCTGTACTGCTACCTTTTAAATATATTTATATATTCGCGGAAACACGACACCGTTAGCTATTTAAAACTCTCATTATGTAAATTTGCCAGCGAGTCTACGACGATGTCGAAAAATACTCCACCTTCCCCCGCCTCTCTTTCTTCATCTTTTTCATCTTTCCAAATGTGATGCGGAGAAGAAGAAAAAAAATATTAAATTCAATATAGTACCTACGCAGCCTATTTTTGAATTCGGATTTATGCTAAGTATTTAGATAGTTCGAATGTATTCTTTTTTATTTTTCGATTCTTATCAGAGGGTGAGAAAATAAACGAAAATATTATTCGAGAACAATAATTCTATCGATTCGTTGATAACGTTATTCCATTAAGTTACTAGCTAAAAGTTCTCGGAAATTGAGACTTATTTTATAGGAGTCTTCAGCAGTTCAACTTTCTGGCATCTTGGTCATTCATATTATAGAGGTACTTGAGTACCTTTTGATGTTGCTATCAGTCTATAAGTATAGGCCAAAAGGTGCTATTACGCTTGGGGTCATTGAGCACTTTTCCCAAGTAAGTACCATAATTTCATCTACTTTTTTCCTAATATTCAACAAGGTGTTTGGTAAGAGATTCTGAGGGTAGGATTTTGCGATAACTGGAGCAGCAAAAAAACTTCTCACGAGCAACTTCCTACCTTGAAATTTACATGTTTTGGTATAGTTCTGTGAGAATTTGGATAAACGTGTTTCTTATCCGTAAAATCGAAGGAGCAACTACATTTTGAAAATTTGGACAAAAATACATCTTTGATGATCTGAATAAGTGAAGAATTTCACCGAAAAAAAAAACTGAATAAATCTACTTCTGATAAGTAAGCTTTCAAAGTGCAAATGACTTTTAAAAATATTCTTTACGTTTCAAAATTAAAATTATCAGAACGAAATAAGTGGTAAATTCCATTCAAATTTCGCGAGGACACCTCAAAATCGAAAGAACTTGGAGCACGTAAATTTTTTACTGGTTTCAATTTTTTTTTCAATTTTCATCTGACAAAAATTTTGAAGATACTCTCCATGAGACTTGGCAAGATTTAATGAGAAAAAGAGAAATAAAAATTGTTCTGTAAGAAAATCTGCATCTTTTCAAAATTGACGGATGAGTCATATGAGCGATTTTTTTCATTTGTGAAAATATTGCACTACGTTCACTGAATTAAAAGTCAACAACAAAGCTCTACCAGGGAATATTTATATTACGCCAATTTTTAGTCTACCTTTTTTTTAACGAGTCGGAGCGGAAAATTGACGAGAATGTGATTTTACGAAATAGAGAAAAACAAAATTTTGATTTTTCACAAAACTTTCATTTTGAAAAAGTTCTATACAATTTGAAATATCTACATATAAAATCTCAGTAATCTGCTCAATTAGGGCCTTCAAAATCAAAAAAAGGCAAATCGTGAATATTATCATTTTTGCATCATATCATGAGACTTTAATCACAAAACTTTAAAATTTTTCGCCACGAAAAATGTAAAAAAAATGAATTTGCATTGCTCATCAAATGGTTCATAATTCCTTTAATTTTGGAAATGAGCAATTTTAACACAGAAAATATACCTATTTATTTTTTCATTATAGTTGTAGCTTTATTGCATTAAAAAAAACACAAAACTTAGAATTTCGGCATTTTTCAATGGTGAGGGGAGGGAATGGAAGGAGGAAGAAGGAGGGAAGACTAGAACCGAATCGAAACGGAAGCAGAGACAGCAGCTTATCTCATAACAAATTAGTAAACTACACTTTCAACTGAAAAAAACTCGAGTCGAAGCAAATCATGAAAGTGATGAGGGTGGCCTTCTTTTAAATTCTCAATTGAGTGAGGTCGAAAAAATTTGTATGATTCAAAAAAATTTAAAAAATTTCACCATTGTCCAAAATTTTCAAATTTTTAATTTCAAATAATCTTAATTTTAGTTCGTTCCTGAGTAAAACATCCTTAATTTGGGACATCGATCGCCCCCTCTTCACTCCTTCAATAAACTGGCATGTGTTCAAGGAAAAATCCAGAAGTGAGATCATTTTGTACTTTTTTTTTAGAAATTTGAAGTTGAAAGTTGTGCCTAGACATCAACATGACATGGTGAAAATTTCACCCTCCTTACTTCACCTTTACCTATTCCAACTGACAAGGGATTTATCCCAACTTGAAGTAAAATTTTTGAGCCGAAACAAAAATAAATCGAAACTAAATCATAAAAGAACCCCATATCCAGAATTTAACGTGCTGAAGTTCATTCCTAGAATTTTGGCGAATTTTTGTGATTTAAAAATTACCTCATTGCCCTGCAAAATACGAAAATTTGATCTAATCAACGAAAAAATTTGAAATTTAGTATAACCCTATCTTTGATCTCCTAAATCGATTGGAAGCGGTTTCGAGACGTTTCGGAGATTCCAGAAAATTTTAGAAATTTTCCAGCGCTTGAGAAAATCCCATAAAAATTGTCCATATGAACTTCAGCAGTCATAATAAATTGCGGATTACTCATATTGGTGACCTAGCACAATTTTCCGAAATTCGTAACTTTCAGTTTGAATCTATATTTTTTAGGCAGAAAAATTTTTCTGGACAAAATTAAAAAATACGCCGGTAGCAAACGTAGGTATCGAAGTAAAAAAGTGAGAGTTTGTAGATACCCTATATTTTCGACCTTCTAAATCGATTGGAAGCTGTTTCGAGACGTTTCGAAGCCTCTAAAAAAATGTTGGTTTATTTTTGTCAATTTTGTACCCAATTTAGAATTTTTTAAAAACAGTAAAATTCATTTTTTTCATTAAAAAAAAGGCTTAAATGAGGGAGGGGAGAGTTTATGATGAAAAATCGTTGCCAATGATTTTCATGGATTAAAATATTTATAATACCATCATTTCGGGAACCTAAATGATGAAAAAACATGAAAAAAGTAATTTTTTTTTCAAAAATCCTTTCAATGATAAAAATGAAAAATGAGTGTCTGGTAGGTATTTTTGTGTATTGATTAGATGTCCATACTAAAATTATTCTTTAATAATCAATTTTTTCAATTTTTCCTTAAAATTTTAAGGCCAGATAGGGAGGAGAATATTTGTAGCCGGGGGAGGGGGGAGATATTCACCACGTCGTTCCGAGGCCGAGGCACAAATTCTAAGCTACACCTTCTTCAACCAAAAAAAAAAAACCATCAACAACAACGACGATCACCTCTAGGAGAGACATTCGCCACGAATCGTTCAATTTTCCAATTCCATACAAAAATGCACCAACATCGACTCGCAAATCACACCTTCGTAAACCCTTCTCCGCCAGAAAATTAAACACCTCGCAATTCCAATACATCAAAATACCTCCATCCCACGCCACAAACCACAAACCGTAAATACAAATCCGAAAAAAATGATTCGCCATTTTCAAACCGCGTTCGCAAGAACAGGCGAAACCGTTTAAACGAGTCGCGGTAATTGAATAACGCGATGAAAAATTGGCATGAACTTTTTAAGAAGAAGGAACAATTTTCACGTCATATTACGATGAACAGGTGATTGCGAAATCGCATGCCAGTCTACCATTAGTCGAGTCTATCAAGATTAGGAAACAAATCGATAAAATATAAAACAACCCCTTTCATCTTCGGTTTAACTACCTATAACAGCGAAGCTATTAGTTTTATCAGATGTATACGTATACCACAGTATAACTATGGCAAATGAAGAAAAAAACCAGAAATCAGCTCTAACCAAACGTTTTCGGCACGTTGAAATATCGTATTTATAAAATATCCAGCACCCCGAGCGCCCCGAATCCGATAGCCTTTCAAGTCGAACGAGCCAACGGCGACATTGGCCAAATAATTAAGAAGTTCGTGTTAATTTTACGAGCTCAGATAATTTATACGTAGGAAATATTACCTCCTTGGCCTACTTGGGTCCCGGTGATATTTATCGTTAAGGATAAATCATCGGGTAATGCGAAAAAAATAACCGAAATATGAAACCTATTCGCGCAAAAGGTCGTAACGAGTGCCTCGCGTTAATGGTACCAGCAGCTTTTTTGGCATTACTTGGGCGCGAAATTATAAACGATTATGTTGCGAAATCCAGCTCAATGGGCAGAATACAGCCCCAGACGAAATTAAAACCGAGCTAAAATACCTGGCAAATGTTTACTCCGTTTCCGAGCACAGATCGTTAAATAGTATTATCACTAATCAAACATAGTCTAGTCATTTTAGAAGTTAACTCCCAAAAATTCAATCTTGATTTTTTTTTTCGCATTTTACGTTCGTAATGGTCCACTACACAACTTATTAAAATGGACACCCCATAACCCTCCGCTACCCCCAGGGGAGGGGTAAATATCTGCTGAAAACCAGTTTTTCGCGAATATCTCCTTAAATAAGCCTCAAAATTGAGAAATAGTCATGAACAATTTTGTTCTACGTGTAATTTCCTATCAGACAGGTTCGTTTTTTTTCGAAAACATCCACTTCTTAGCCCAGAAATTAAGGGTAAAAACACATATTTTTCAACAATTTACAGCAATTTTTGAAAAAAATCAAAACTTTTGTGAATATCTCCTCAAAAGCCTCAAAATGGAATAATGGTCTAGTGCAATATTTCAATGATAAAATTTTAAGCCTTTCATTTTTATCAAACTCTCGCTTTTCAAATAAACTTTTCATTTTTGTCAATTTTTAGCCAAATTTCCTCACACCGAAATAATATTAAATACATCAAGAGGCACATCTGGAAATTTGAAAAAAAAACTCGAAAACATTTCTCCGATAAAAACTGTATTTTGAGGCTGAAATGTTACTTTGAAAAATTCTGAAAAACCAAACGAGGTTCTCTCATTTAGGAAATCCAATAATCGATTTGAACTTTTCTTGGCAAAAAAAAATTACTCGTGATAGAATGGACTTTTTAGAAAAGGCCCCCGATCAATTCTGGAAATAAAATTTTTTACAAATATTGTTGAATGGGGGGGGGGTGGTCGATCCGAATCAATGATTATGCAAAGTTCAGGTTTTCCCTATTTTTCCTACGTTAAGAACAGAAGTGATTCGACTAAAATAATGACTTTTTCGGGATTGAAATTGGGAAAAATTGTTTTTCAAATTGAGAAAATTAGCTTTGAGAATAAAAATTTGAAAAAAGGCCTTCCCAAAAATTCAAAAAAAATGTATTTCAAGTTCGGAACATTGAGAAAATTTCACAATTAGAGTAGTAGTCCAGGCAATTTAGGATTTCACCCCTCCCAAATTCAATCCCTTTTTTTTCGTATTTTACGTTCGTAATGGTCCACTGAACAACATACTAAAATGGACACCCCAGGAACCCTTCGCAAACCCCAGGGAAGGGGTTAATGTCTGGTGAAAACCGGTTTTTCGTGAATATCTCCTCAATTAAGCCTCAAAATTGAAAAATAGTTATGAACAATCTTGTTCTACGTGTAATTTCCTATCCGAAGCGTTATTTTTTTCTTCAAAAACACTTACTACTTGACCAAAAATTAAGGGTAAAAAACACATATTTTTCAAAAATTTTACAGTATGTTTTGAAAAAATCGAAACTTTTGTGAATATTGTCTAAAATAAGCTTTAAAATGGGAAAATGGTCATGAACAATAATATTCTAAGTGTAATTTTCTATCAGACAGATTCGTTTTTTTTTTCGAAAACACCCAATTTTTTTCCCAAAAATTAAGGATGAAAAACGCATATTTTTCCAATATTCACAATATTTTTGGAAATGAGTGCGAAGCTGAAAATACCAAAAATTATACCAGTGAAGAGTAATTTAGTCTTTAGCAAAAACGCCTATAGGTACTTTGAAATTTAATATTGTAAAAGACAGCCAAAAATTTCTTCCAAGAAAAATAAAACGATAAAATAACACAACATTAGGACCACTACTCATTTTGTTTTTTCATAATAAACAATCTCAAAGTCGTAATTGGCATATCAAAAAACCTAATTTTTGACACCAAACTTGACAATTTTCAAAATTTTGAATTTCACCCATCACCCCTTTTAACCCCCTAGTCTGACATATCGTTTTTGAATACTTACGATGCAAAGAAATGTTTCGTATCATCAATAGTAAGCAATAACATCGCTTTTGTAGTCCTTTTTCTTTCCACAACTTCGATTTTTAAATGCAGTATTCAATAACCTCACTTATAATTAACGGTAGGGGTTGAAATTCTTGCGGTGACTTTTTTTGGAACACCCTACCAGTATGTATAAAAAAATTACTCTTCACTGGTATAATTTTGGGTACTTTCAGTTTCGTATTTTCATCATTTCCAAAAATACTGTAAATATTAGAAAAATAGGCGTTTTTCACCCTTGATTTTTGGGAAAAGAATTGGGTGTTTTCAAAAAAAAACGAACCTGTCTGATAGGAAATTACACGTCGAATATGATTGTTCATAACCATTTTTCCATTTTGAGGCTTTTTTGAGGAGATATTCACAAAAGTTTCGATTTTTTCAAAAAATGAAGTAAATTGTTGAAAAATAGGTGTTTTTACCCTTAATTTTTGGTCAAGGAAGTGACTATTTTTGAATAAACAAAAAACCCTTCTGATAGGAAATTACACGTAGAACAAAATTGTTCATAACTATTTTTCAATTTTGAGGCTTATTTGAGGAGATATTCACGAAAAACCGGTTTTCAGCAGACATTTACCCCTTCCCTAGGGGTACCGGAGGGTTATGGGGTGTCCATTTTAGTATGTTGTGCAGTGGACCATTACGAACGTGAAACGCGAAAAAAAAATCAGGATTGAATTTTTTGGGGGTTTGGTACATTTTTTTCTCTTATTTGCCTAGACTGACATATTTTCAAATAATACCGAAATTATCCAACAGAATGGCATTTTGTGTTCCATTATTGAGCAAAAAAATACCCAAACTTTGGAAATTTCTCATTATCCAAGATTTCGAACTTAAAAAGTCATCCAGAAAAACTCGTCGTGTGTTTTCTATTTACTAAATAAAAAAAAGGGGGAAAAAATCACAAGAATTAGAAAAGCTACCGTTGACAGATTTAACGATACTATTGAAAGGATTTTTTCGCTTATTTTTTTTACACCATATTTGGCTTTTCCCGCATTCGTATTTTTTTTTTCATCTTCTTCTTTCTAGCCAATAATCAACAAACGAACGTTTCGAGGATTAAGGTTTTTTCTCGTCGGCTTGAAATGTACCAAATGTTCTTACGTCTGTCAAAACACGAACGCGTTAACATTTTTTCTCTCTTTTTCCAAAACATTCGCTGGAAAATCTTTTTTATCGATAACGTTTATGTCATCGGAGCATTTTACCACTTATTTGAACAAACCATACGTGAAACAAGGTCGTGATTCGTATATGGTATACACAGCCTGGCCCAATATACGTGGAATTTTCCCCCTCGAACTTGTCCTAATGTTATAATAACCAATCAAACTCGAAGGACGACTTTTTTGATCGCAAAAGTTAAACGATGAAATGACATCGATGATACGTATATTTATTTGAAAATAAACATGGTATATCGAAGTCACGCATATTCGTAATTATGAAAATATATTATTCCTTCGTCGTTTTCTTTCTTTTTTTCTATTCTCGAACGCGTGTAAGTCGTATAAATCTGTACACAGGTACTACCCTTTTTGCCGAGAATGCATGTACAATGTATTTGACGTAGTATGCTCGTAGTTTTTAGTATCGCTGTACGACGACCTGAGTAAATAAAAGCCACCAGTTTTTCAAACACGGCAGCGAAAAGAAAAGAAATACCGAAATGCACGCTTTGCATAAATGTGGCTTATTTTTAAAGGAATCCGATCCCCGTGACATTTTTATAGTATGATTTGTTATCACGCAAGATACACGTACCTTGGCGCGATGTTGGATTGTTGTACTGGGTACCGGATAGGGTTTAGGGAGAAGGGAGAGTGAAAAAATCGAATTTGGGTTTATTAGGGGTATAAATTTAATTTACGAATGTTGGGTGATTTTGTGAGATGAAGCAGGCGATTTTCAAGAAATGAAGCGAGAAGAGAGAGTACTAAAATATATTTTAAACAAAATTTGAAAAAAATTTCAGACAAGCAAAACATTGCAAAGGTTTAATACATTTTTTGTACTTTTTAATGCAAGAAAAAAATGAAATATTTTCAAAAAATTTCCCACATTATTTGGGAAAATGGCCAAACATATTCAGAAAATTAACCTTCTCCAAAACCTAAATTTTCTTCAAAAAGTACTCTCTCAATTATAAATCAGTGTAAATTATCGAAAATCACTGCGAAGCAGTCAGAATTGCAGCACAGGAGAAAATCAGTGAGAAAAATCACTGGAAAATCTGTGAATATTCACTGAAAGGTCAGTAAAATTTATAAAACTTGCTGAAAATCAGTGAAAATATTTGAAAAATCATCGAAAATTCGCTGATTTTTCCTGTGCTGGAATTCTGACTATTTATCAATGACTTTTCACTGATTCAAAATGAGAGAGTAAGTAATGTATGTGCATATTAAATCCTTTCGATTTTTTTTTTTGAAAATTCACATGACAATCAAAAAAGCTGATTAGAAATCATTTTTGAGCAATAATTACAAATCTTTTGAAAATTTTTTCCAACACTTTAATGACACGTTTCTAAACTATTTTCCCTATCAAAATAAACCAATAAATTTGTCAACTTTCATTATCGTTAATTTTTGAGATCGTCCACTTTCAAAAAATTACCAAAATTTAACAAATCACCCAAGTCTAAAAGATTATTACATTTTTTACAAATCAAAAGAGTGCCTACTTAAAACTACCAATAAAATTTTTCAAAATTCATAAAATCCTGACAAAACTCCTAATTTTTATGAATTAAAAATTTTTAAAAGTTATCAAACTACGATGAAATACTACTATTTTTTTCAGATAATCAGTCATTTGTACGCACAATTTAAAAGAATTCGTTTCTGGAAAAATGATCGTTGGTTTCTTAATTTATTATTGACCATTAAAAAATTGCTTCATTTCTTGGAAAATTGCAGTTTGAAAGTTGGACGTTTTACTTGAAAAATTCATCACTTTTTTTTTGAAAAAAATACAATTTTCATGAAATATTGGCAGTGACGCAGCTAGGAATTTTTCATGTTGGGGTCCTAATTTTCCTAATTTTTTGAAAAATTTTGAGGTCACCCCTCCTCTTCTTTTCCCACAGAATTTTCTTTTACGTACCACAAAAACACTAAATTCGAATTTTAAATCATTTTTCTAAATAATATCTGAGGAGTTGCACAGGTGTTATAAAGTTCTTACGTGATTTGCATACTTAGAATTTTTAAGAAAAAGACTGATGAAAATGTTATTTTGGAACAAGCAACTTCCATGCTAATTATTTTGACCTAAAAAACCAAACATAGTAACACATCCAAGTAGTGGCGTCGACGCTTTTTTGGGAGAGTACAAAGTTAGTATGAAGACTTGGAATACCAGGGAAGGAAGGGGGAAAATGGAGTCTTTTTCGTATAATTGCCTTTAATAGTTTTCATAATTGTGATTTCGTTCATACCCGAGCGAAGCGAGGGTGAAGCTTCGAAAAAATTGAATTTTTAATTCTCTAAGAAGGCATATTTTACGTTAATTCTTGACCTCATGCCTCCCTCCCCTTGGCTACGCCACTGAATGTTACTCCAGAAAAACTCGAATTTTTTTAGAAAATCGTCATCCATGTTTTCAAAAACTTGATCGTTTAAAAAAAAATGGTACGACATTTAAAAATAAATCAGTATGTTATTTGCAAAATTGGTCTCCCTGTAAAATTGAAAATTTAGTAAAAAATTAATTTATTACTTTCTTTAAAAATGGGCAATTTCTAGAAAATTTAATACTTACCTCTAGTAATTTTTTCTAAAATTAATTACAATTTTGAAAAAATTATGATTTTTTTTTAGTATAATTATACTAAATTACAAAAATTAAAAGTCGTACTATTTTCGAACTTTTTTAGAACAAGAAAAGAGTTGAGGGTATGGTGGAAATCATTTTGCTGAGACAGGTCAATCTATTGAACTAAAACGAAGTGGGAGAGAAAATTTTTGCAACAAAAAATAAAAGCTGAAATCTCTTTTTCCATTAAATTAATCATTATCGAGAGTAATTTGCGACTCGTAAGTAATTCTTATCAAGTATTTCGACTACTTAGAAAGAAAAAAAATAAATTATGCCAAGAAAACAAAAGGATAAATTTTTGAATTTTCTTCTGAATTTCAGCCTAATTTCGTACTTTTTTTGGATTTTTGGAATTTGTAGACCCAGATAGTTTTTGAAAAATTAATAATAATCATGAAGAATTAACAATTATTTCTTAAAAATTGATAGGTAAGTATGCATTTTCAAAAATTGCCCCAAGATGAAATTTTTTGAAAAAATGAGGAAAAACTGGAAAATTGAAGAAAAAAATTTGATAAGAAGTTCTTCATAAATGAGTGCTCGCACTATCAGATAATTTTATGAGCAATTTAAAAAAAATTAATTTCTTTCAAACAAATGCCATTTTTTCAAAAATGAGTTTAATAAACTAATTTTCTAAAAAAAATTTACAAAATTATTGCAATTTAAAAAATATTTCTTAAAAAATTACCTATTAACATTTTTTCTTGAAATACCTACATTATCAATTTTTTTTTTTGAAACAAACCAATATCCTCCTCTCTCCTCTCCACATCAACTTTGTCAACCCAACACACAAACCAACTCACGACCGTCTTAATCTCATCACCGTCATTTCAACTTCGAACACATTCGGCAACCGAATCGCACCACCACCGAAAAGGGACAAAAATCGACAGGAAATTAAAGCATCGCGAGTTACATTAATTAACAAGATTGCAGATACGCGCCGCATTTAAACCATTCAGCAAACGGCCGGACGAGAAGTTAAAATGATGATATCGACGTTGATATAAAGCCATATACGCCTACTTTGTCCGGCGACTTGAAGAAGTTCGCCATTTCCGGCGTATATTTCTACAGCGATAGCATCTCCCCTCTTGCAACCTTTTTTTTTTTTTACTATTCGATCATCGAACAATGGAAATGATAGATAGAAAACCAATGTCGAATGTTTTTGTTCGAGTTAACTCTAGAAGCGGAAATAATTTAAAAAGGGTGCGAAAATGTTCGTCAGGGTTGAAAATCTCGTATTGCCGAACGAGTTAATATTCATGCGGACTAATTCTGGACACGTGTTTGATACGATTATCGCGACATAAATTGGTAATATTCTGAGTAGAAGTTAATGCATGATTTTCTACGATCAATTCGACTAAAATTTTGAAAATCACCGCACTAAAAAAAAAAATAATAAATTTTATCCAAAAAAATAATATCTAACGGGACACCATTTACAAAATTGGTAAAATTTATTCTAAAAAAATAAGATTTATCGCGAAATTGGATAAAATTTATTATTTTTTATAACACATTCTATTTTTTATTTCTTTGAGTGTTTTTTCAGTGGACTCTAACTACACTATTTAAAAAGTTTTTCGAATCTGTACGAAAATCAGATCCGATATGGTACCTTACCTACGAGAATATTATAAGAAACCAATCTCAAACATGCGATACATCTATACCTAGGTCTACTTACAGTTTAAATGCAAAAATAAAGCTTTTTCTTAAACCCTTGTATAGAGAAAAACTATAAAAGAAACACGCGAAAAGGTAAGTTAATTTTGAAATTTCGGGGCGAAAAATCCGCCGTCCAAAGGATTAGAGGTAAAGGCGTAATCCTTAAAACTCGATGTGCTTTTTCTTTACTTATGGGTTCTCACTGCGTTGGCGAAATTCTCCCCGATAAATATACGACTGAAAATCGAGCTCGAAGAAAGAGCAAAAAAAGAAAAGAAAATAATTGCACGAAACGCTTCGCAAAGTATTGATTTAGACCTCGATAACAAGTTTTTTGAATTAAAGTCGAACCCCTGTCTCACGCGATCGACGCTTCGTTGAAGAATTCGCCATCGATGCGATATAAATAATTCGGACGATGCTGCATTCCGAAAAAAAAAAGAAAATAGAGTAAAAACCGCATAAAAATTTTAAGTTATTTCAGCATGATAAAATATATGGAATAGTGGTACAAAGTCGCGTATACCTGGTCGCTGTGATATTCATAAACTCGCATTCCCATAAAGCGTCTGATTTACATATGAAAGACCTCACTTGGTTAAACGTAAGTGGAAAAGAACCCCTTATGACAAATCTCTTATGACCGCATAGCTAAAATTCTTTTCACTCGATGCGTGAAAAAGTATTTTCTCTTTGCCTAATTTCTCGTGGCACGATCGAGCGCAGCATAAGTATCATAAGAGGGAGAAAATAGGCTAATAAAAAATACATAGCCATAAGTTACCTATGTATAGGTATTTTTATGGTAACTGCGTTCTCATCTGCTCCATACCTATTCCAATAATTGAGCGAAAAGAATAAAAACCAGGGTAATTTTATCTGTTACGTAGAATCGACCCTGTCCCTAAATAAATTTTCTTTTATGTACACGAAAACCAATCAAGCTGCTTGAAATACACGATGAATACGCAAACACATACCATATAGTACACGTAAACCGGAAATAAATTACAATTCCGGATACGTTTGTGGTATACAATGAGTCGAATTCGATCTCGAAGCTAGAAGATGATGGGGTGTATATGTAAAATGTTCTCTGTAGGCCAATGCTACTGAATATTTGTATGTATGGCTACGTCGGTTCCTTGATGGAATTATGAATTGAAATTCTTCGTAGGAGTATTTACGAGCAGTTATTTGGTTTCACTAGGAATTCATTAAAGTTGGTGTGTGCTTACTGCTTAGAAATTACATAAAGACCTGCGAAGAAAGATTTTTTAATTCAACATTTTTTTTTTCGATATTTCTAATTTTTCGTGAACAATTTAATTAGGTACCCACTTTCATCAAAAAATTTTGATCAAGTGTGCCCAAAAATACCAATTTTCCTAATTTTTTTTTAAAAATTAGGTGCCAATCCTGACCCAAAAATGACAAATTTTTCATAAAAACAATCAATTCTCTAAAAAAATTGAAAATTTTTCAACAAAAATGGTTGAAAACTTTTAAATTTGAAAAAAATTATCGTGAAGAACTTTCAATACTTCAATTAATTAATGAATTTTTGAATGGAATAAATTTTCTAAAAAATTACCAATTTTTTTGAAAAAAACCACCAATTGTTCAAGTTGATGAGCAATTTCTGTGGGAAATGACCAATTTTCTTGGATGATCACGCAATCGGTTCTTTAAAAAATTATCAACGATTCAATAGATACATAGGTAACTTATCAATTTTTCAAAATATTTACATTGAAAAAAATGAATACCTACTTGAAATTTAATTAGATAGATAGCAATTTATCAGGAAAACACTCCAATTTTTCGAAGTGATCAATTTTTCAAAAGTTGACCCATTTTTCTATAAATAGACTGATTTTTTTAAACTGGTCAATTTTTAAAAAATTACTGTCAATTTTGTAGAAAAGCAGGGAATAGGAGTCAGCCAAAAAGTTGACTCCTGACTCCGACTCCGGAGCAGGGAATAGAAATCAGTCATTAATTAATAATTAATCCAAGTGCAACCTTCCACAATATTACGAAAAAGGAGCAGAAAGGCGTCGGGGGAATTTAAAAATTGAAAAGTTGACCCCTGACTCCACCTGACTCCCGGAGTCGATGGAGAAAGTAGACTCTTGACTCCAGCTTGACTCCGGAGTCACTTTCAGACCTCTACTCCCGACTCCACTTTGACTCCGGAGTCAACCTCACACCCTGACTCCTGACTCCTGACTCCACCTCGACTCCGGAGTAAATTTCAGACTTTGACTCCTCACTCCTGCTTGACTCCGGAGTCAAACTATGACCTTGACTCTTGACTCCGAAATCATCTTTGATCTTGACTCCCAGACTTCGACTTGATTCCGAAGTCGACTCCTATTCTCTGTAGAAAAGTTACCAAATTTTGTTAGAAAGTTTAAGGAAAACATCTCGGTTTTTCACTTCAGTGACTAATTATTCTAAAATGACCAATTTTTCTAAAATGACCAGTTTTTTCTAAAATGACCAGTTTTTTCTAAAATGACCAGTTTTTCTAAAATGACCAATTTTTCTAAAACGGCCAGTTTTTCTAAAACTATTAATTTTTCTAAAATGACCAGTTTTTCTAAAATGACCGATTTCTTAAAAATTCATAATTTTTAAAAATATCGACGAATTTTACAGAAATTAGAGTCAATTTCGTAGAAATGTTGCCAATCTCGTAGGAAAATTATCGAAACTTCAGGAAAATTTTCCAATTTTTCCAAAGTGACTAATTTTTTAAAAAAGACCTATTTTTTAAAATGACAAATTTTTAAAAAATTATCGGCATTTTTGTAGAAAGGTTACTAAATTTTGTAAGAAAGTTACCAATTATGCAAGAAAACATCCCAATTTTCCAATGACAATTTTTTTTAAAAAATGATCCATTTTTCTAAAATGGCCAATTTTAAAAAAATTACTGTCAATTTTTTAGAAAAGATATGTACCAAGTTGGTAAGATAGTTACCAATTATTCAAGGAAACGCACAACTTTCCAATGTAAAGACCAACTTTTCAAAATAATAACCAACCTTTCAAAATAATGACAGATTTCTAAAAAATTACTACCAATTTTTCAAAAAAAAAAAACGACCTATACTTGTAGGTATATTTTTAAAGTGATCAACTGATCAACTCTTCAAAAATCACAATTTTTTCAAAACAAACACCATTTTATCAATATAATGCCCATTTTTTAAAAGAAAACGTTCAACTTTTCGAAATGACCATGTTGTTTGAAAAAGAAACAAACAAAAATAATTTTCCAAAACAGACGAAAATTTTTCAAAATTATGACCAATCCTAAGAAAATGACCATTTTTTCAAAACGAGATCCAATTTTCCATGAAACCCATTTTCCCTAGATGATCAATTTTCTAAACTGGGAAGGTAATGACTTAAAATAATAACTAATCTTTCAAAATAATCACCAATTATTAAATAATTACTACCAATTTAGTAGGAAAGTTGGCAAATTTTTTAGAGTGGTCAATTTTTAAAAACAAATATTACTAAATTTTCAAAATTTACACAAGCATTTTCTCGAGAAAATGCTCAACTTTTTAAAACGACCAATTTTCCAAAATCGATCAATTTTTAAGGTGATGATCAATTCTCAAGAAAACAGTCAATTTTTAAAGCTGATGACCATTTCCCAAAAAACGACCAGTTTTCTAAGGAGATTAATTTTCCAGAAAATTCAAAAAAGAATTCTGATCTTAAATAATTTGATATATTTATTTTCAAAAAAAAATGTCAATTCCCCAGAATAAGTTCAATTTTTTTAAAAATTTGTTCCAAAGGTTTTTTTTCTTAAATTCACATTTAAAAAAAAATTACAAGTTTAATTCCGAAAAATCCCTATTTTTAAAAAATTTTGGTTTTCTGAATAAAATTGTCATTTTTTTGATTTTTTGAAAAGAAAAAATGCTCGTTTTCTAGAAAATCTGCAACCTAATTTTTCAAAAAAAATCTTCATTTTTGTTAATTTTTTAAGAACTTGATGCATAATTTGTAACTCACAAAAACTATTAAGATTTAGTACGTCGATGATAATTTTATTCTGTGATCCTCTCTCCATACAAATACATTTTGGCTCTCGTTCGCGAAGTCTTTTTTTGTAATTTTACATTTTGATGTACGTAGCTTTTATAGGTACCAGAAAACTAAACCACGCTTTAGTTCCTATTAATTCCATTGATTTGCAATTACTGTCACTTGATGCAACATGTATTACCCATTTATCTCAACGAAGGAAATGCAAAATAACAGAATCACCCTATATAAGCTAAATTATTATATCTACAGTAAAGATTGCCAGCCAATAACATGGACTAGGTTCTAAATATTTACGCGAGAAATGCAGTCGGCGTAATTTACGCTTAGTAAAATATTCGTTTCAGAAGAAAGGACTCGAAAAAGGAGGAACTCGAGAAATGAATAAAATATCCACCGAGGGAAAAATAGAAAGACAATCTCATCGTGTGAAATATTCATCCAACAGAATAAATTATTCTTACATTCGTCCTAATTATAAATACGCAATACATTCTTTTCAGCCGCTTCGCAAAAAAATTTCCTTAAAAAATCAATTTTTCGAAACATTTTGAAAAATTTACCTTTTTCAGTCATAAAAAAAGGCAGGCTACCAAACGTCACGTCAAACTAACGCGAAAAGCAACGCTATCATGCCTCAAAGGTCGTCGAAAACAACCCACCTACCTACTTTTTTTTTACAACCTCGAATTTTTCATAATCGTAGGCTCTCCGATAATCTTGGCGGATTAAGGCAGGGTGGAAAAAATTTACGTGCATTTCTATCGACGAAATTGCCCTGCTATTTTTATAAAAGCCGGATTGGGCCGGGTATTCAGCCAAAGAGAACATTGTGATTGACTTTATCGTTATTACGTTGTCATAAGTTGATGTTCAATTTTAATATGAAATTTTAAGCCGGCTTTACCGACGATTTTTTTGAAAAGTTTGAGCCTGTTGGAGTATAGAGCGTAATAACCGAGGAAGCAGCAGTCGAAAGTGATGAGACATTGCCGCTTCCCGAATTTACCGGTTGACGTTTTTTGATTGAACGAATTTTTTTTTCCTTTCGCAACTTTTTAATGTTTGTTTCGCAGCGGTATGAAAATATTTTATTCGTAGTGCGTTTATAATCTCGAGTTGTATGCTGAAAACATTATACGAGTAGTCGAATTGGTTGGCGAAACTTGAACCGAAAAGTTAGATATGAAAGCAATCGTGCGAATATTTACAAAGAATGTTCTTCAATCAAAGGTACAAAAAATTCAAACGTTTATGTAAATTAGCTAAGGATAAACACTACTGAAAATAATCGTTTTTTCCTCCACTGCGCTATACCCAACGAAAAGTTTTCAAATAATAGGGATGGATTTTTTCGCCGAAATTTATTTTACTCGTAACAACCTAGATAACTATTTTTTCTCAAGTAAAGGTGTGTTTCGAAATTCGTAAATATTTATTTTAGATTTATTTCATTTCACGAATTTTTTAAAAGGTAAAAAATCTAAACGAATAAACTATACATAGTTTGTTATCTTGAATCTAAAATTGCACTAAATTATCGAGCTAACAATGAACGTGGCATTTTGCTAGAAAAACAATACCTTTGAAATTGCTATTCTAGGAAATAGTTACACCCGCAATTGCGCAATTTATTTTGCTTATTTTTCCAGTTATTTTGATAAAGATAAAAACATATTTTATACGTATGCAAAATGTTTTGCTGTTTTTAAATTTGAAGGGACAGCAACTTTAAATTTTCAAAAAATATAAATCCAAAATTGATTACAGGAAAATTATTTGAAATTGACAAAAAAAATCTTGCGATGGAACTCTTTTTTTAAACTTCAGGGTGCAACACATAGGTACACTAAACACTTAAATGTGAATTGGAAAAATTCAAGAAAAGCAATGGAATAGATATTGATACGATAAGTTGAGAAGAATCATGAAAATTAGTCTAAAAAAATTCTCGAACGAAATCCAGGACTTGTTTTTAGAATTTTCGCAAGACTTTCAACAGAATAATTTTCATTGCCCCCCCCCTCTCTACATACACTCATATAAATTTTGTCCATGTAAAAAGTGAAAATTTAGACTTTTTGTATAAAAATGTTAAATCTTGAAATAAAAAATATCATAGCACGAATTACAAAATTGAAAAGAAGTTCAAGTTTCATCAATCAAAAAATTTAAAATAAACAATTTTTACTTTTTTTTAACTTCAAATGTATAAATTGAAGGAAAATGAACTTTGAATGAGAAATGCAAAATTTTAAATCCAGATGTAAGGCTTTTCATGTATCCAAGAATAGAATTACAGGACCTGTTCGACATCTTGTACATATGAGCACTTGAATAAGTACTTCTTCACTTTTTTTTAGTAAAATTTTGAAATGTCATAGAAAGATTCTCAAAATTTCTTAGAATTTTTTTGTTTCATTGACGTAGCTTTCAAAATGAAAAATGGATACGGAAATACGTATATGCATTTTTGTAAACCACTTGATCCTGCTTTTATTTTTGTATTTTTTCTATAAAAGGAGGGATTGCTATAGAGTAATTTTCATGCCCAAAACGATATTTGACTTGAATGACCTTAAACGATGGTATATACGTAGTCCTTTTTATGAAAATTGATCATAAGTTCCCCAAAAAATCTTGGAGGAGGAACCAAATCATCAAAGTTAAAAACTTTGAAAATTTTTGCCACCACTGCAAAAAATTGGAAAAAAATTTCATGATGGATTCAAGTTTTTGTTACGATAATGTAGTACATTTTTTCACTTTTCAAACTTTTTTGGTGTCGAGGGGAGGGTTTTTTAATTTTCTAAACATTTGAAATCGGATAGGTACGTATCAAAAAATTCGATGTTCGATTTTTTTTAAATGACTGGAACTTTGGGAACCCCTGAAAAAGTAAAAATCGCGGCTTGCGGCAAAAATGTTATTTTTTACTATAAAATTAACGATATGGGATTGAAAATAACTCGACCTATTTTTTGGAGTTATGACGTGAAATCATTATTGGAGGAAATCAATTTTGAGAATCCCTATAAAAAGTTCGAAACTTCATTTTGCAAAATTTTAACCAATTCGATAAATTTCGATGCTTTTTCCAAAAATTGGTACGACTTTGGAAATTTCTACTATGCCTGTTCCGAAAATTTAAAAAAACTACTACCTTCAACAATTACCCCATTCTACTACTTCCAGGCGTTTTGAAAAAGAAACTAAAAATTTGTATGGCAAAATTTCAACTCAAAATCGGACACTCGAAGGCGAAAATATGACTTATTAACAGCTCAATTTTAAAATAATACAGTTCTTCGAGGTTCATATTTTTTAGTTTCAAAAAGTGGCTCCTGGCGCAGAACTCCATACAACATTTTATGAAGGAAAATACCACAAGAAACGTAAATTCATCTCTTACGACCCTGATTTTTCTCAAAATACGAAAAATTATAGCACCTGAAGGCAAAAATTAATATATAATTTGCATGCTGACCTTGAAAAAATAAATCAGAATTTCCTTTTTTCTTCGTTTCTGTAGTATTTGTAAGTAAAATCGAGAAATATTTTCATTTTTGGCTTCATTCTAGTCTTTATTCAATACCTAGCTTCTGAAATGTTTGATTTCTAGACTGTAGGTCATTCAAAGAAATTCCACTTTTTACAGCAAAATTTTTCAAAAAAATTTAGGAAATATTTGATGAATCTAATAATTTTGATTGAAACTAAACATGAACCATTTTCAGCTAAAGATCATTTGTGGCATTCCATAAGAAAAGGGTCAACTTTGTCGGGGGGGGGGGGTCAAAATTTTTTCCCCCATATTCTTAAACTAGATAAAATTACCTTTCGAATGAGGTATTAGTGACCTTTTTTCGTGCAAAATTCGCGGATTTATGACAGTTTGAAAATTAAAGTTGAAAAAACATAGTTTTGAGAAAAACGCAATTAAAGTTTTTGAATGTTTTTTTTTTCATTAAAAAACGCAAAAATTGAAAATTTTTTTTGTTTCTGTAGGAAATTTTGTGTAGAATCCGAAAAAGTTGGTTTCGGAGCCGTAGGAGGCCACCACCGTTGCCAAAACAGCAATAAAAATGACTAATTGAACACAAATCTGAAATAATGTACAGCTTTTTGTATTCAAAAGTCACGACTCCACCCCTTCTATCGCAGTTTTACACTACTAAAAACTCGTTTCACATGTTGTGGGGTATCCCATATGAAATAGTTGGGAGGCAAACTGCATTATTTCCAAGAAAAACTGCATTTAATGAAAGAAACGTGAATTTTGGTATGATGAATTTTGGGACCCAAACGAAGTTTTTGAGACCGGGAGCCATTCGCGCTCCCCCCCGATTCGAGGGGGGTGGGGCTCGCAATTTTCAAAAAATTCCTAAAAATCGAGTTTTGATTAGAAATGAAATATTTTGATGTCTACTGTTTGATACTGATCCGCAGATTACATTTTGACCATTAAAGTCATCCCTTCACCCCTACCCCCTTGAGGGGGCACTCACCCCTAAAATGTGGATTTAGTAGGCGTGGACACTTGGAAACGAAATTTCGTGAAAATATACCACGTAAGGTGTACAAATCAATGCCGTAATCCATTTTTTGATTCCCACCCCCTCCTGCCCCCTGTGGACCCTTAAAACTTGAAAAACACTCAAAATCGTCATTATAACGCCAAAACAAGGCGGAAATAGGAAACTAAATGATACTTCTACTTGTTATTTGTCGAAAATAACTTTTTGAAGCAAATTAGGGGGTAAAAACTTTGCCACCTCCCTCCCAACGCACCCTCCAAAGCTTCTACTTGAGAAAAAAGTCTCCTGCTCATGATTCCATCAGGATAGAAATAGTTATATATAATGTTAGATATAGATCGACTTATTCCGTTTGCATTGTTGAAATTGTCCCCTACCCCCTACCCCTTCGAGGGGTGGGCCCCTAAAATAGGCGATTTGTGAAAAATGAACGTCCAAAACTGAAATTTGGTGACAAGTTCGGAGGCAAACAGCTATATATGGAAAGAAAACTGCATTTAATGAAAGAAGCGTGAATTTTGGTATGATGAATCTTGGGGCCCAAACAAAGGTTTTGAGACCGGGAGCCATCCGCGCTCCCCTCCTCTTCGAGGGGGGTGGGGCTCGCAATTTTGAAAAAATTCCTAAAAATCGATTTTTTGTTAGAAATGAAATATCTTGATGTCTAATGTTAGATATTGATCTGTAGATTCCATTTTCACTATCAAAATCATTTTTCCTCTCCCACCTTCCTGAGGGGGCACAACCCCCCAAAATGTGGATTTTGTGGAAGTGAACACTCGAAACCGAAATTTTGTGAAAATATATTACGTAAGGTGTACAAATCACTGCCGTAGTCCGTTTTTCGATTCGCACCCCCTCCTGCCCCCTGTGGACCCTTAAAACTTGAAAAACGCTCAAAATTGTCGTTGTAACGCCGAAATACGACAGGAATTGCGATCCAAAAGGTAATTCTTGTTGGAAATATTTTTTCAAACCAAAACAGGATGTGAAAATGTTGGTGCCTCTGACCCCCCTCCCCCCAGCGCGCTCCCTCAGAGCTCCCAACTATGAAAATTTTTTGCTGTTCAAAATCACATTGAAATCGAAATATTATGACATTTTCTGTTCATTATTGATCGATACATTCCGTTTGAATTGTTAGAATTGTCGCCTAACCCCCACCTCTTTGAGGGGACAGATCCCTAAAATGTGGGGTCCCAAAAAAATGAAGGTCCAAGGCTGAAATTTGGTGAAGTTATGCTACATAGGGTACAGAAATGTTTTCCATATTACATTTCACCAAATTACTCCCCCCCCTCATGGCGGCCCATACTCAGAGATATTCACTCCCCTATTGCTTGAACTTCTATTACGTCTGGAATTTTATGAAGCGATATGGGCAACAAGTCAACAACGACGCTTATGAAAGGGGACAATTGTAGGATAGCGTTTCGATGCTGTCATAATTGTTTCTCTTGAAAAAAAAACAATTTGAAATGCGATACTGATTAAAATTGTACAATTTTCTGAGGAATTCAACCATAGATCGAAAACATTCTGATAAACCTTTTAGCATAAGCGTTCCAAGGAGGGGGCTCAGGGAACTCGAGCTTTTTATACAAAAATGTGTAAAAAGTGCATTTTTTTACTCTTCAAACAGGATTTTTTTAAATTTTTGCTTTCCCTTCGCTCAGGGAGTATTTTAGTCATTTATTTATTTCTTAAATAAAAATTTATAACTGTGAAAGTGAATCTGAATCAGTCTTTGATGAAAATCTGTGTTTTAGAATCAGTGGAATGATTTTCATTCCTTGAAAATCAATGATAGTCAAAAATCACAGATTTCTCAATCAATGCCCAATTTGTCAGGAAAAATCAATAAAATCACTGATTTTCAGTTAAATTTTGTTCACTGATTGAAACACGTAAATTTTACTAAAAAGTGTATTAGTGGTTTGTTCCAAAAAATTCTGTAATTCTCAAGTTTTCTCATTGCTAAAATCTGTTTACATTTCATCAACCTACTGAAAATACCTTTATCACGAGTGCCATTGAAATAATAGGTTAGTTGATTTTTCATTCAAATTTGACCCCTATATTTTTTCGAATTTTCAGCTCATCATACCTTGAATAATTTCTGCTTGCGCTCATGCCTTTTAGATATTTAAGACTGTAATTCAACTTTCATAGTTGTATTTGGTTGATGATACATTTTTTAAACTTGAATCATTTTGTTTGGAAGTTATCTTAAATAATTTTCCTTACTACCGTTGAATTTTCAACAAAATGAGATGGGTTTTAAAATTTTACCACCAGCGAAATGAAAGTTGTGAAAGCTTAAAGTAGAAGAAACATATTCGAATTGCATCAGATATGGTAATTTTTAATTTTTCATTGAAATTACTCATAAATTCTAGTGAGCACATAGATGTCAAAGATGAAAAAAAAAAGATCTATAATAAATTTTCTACAGGATTGTACAAGTTTGAAAGTTCCTGGTAAAATTTTCACAATTGTCCCATTTTATAGAGGATTAAACATCCGAAAAATTTCTTGGCTTGTTTCACACTGATGGTTAAAAAAGTTTTCAAACAAATTGAGAATGTTTGTTTCGAGACAAGACGAGACAATAAGCAAAATTAATATCTAATACGCAGGTAACTATTACCTATTCTATGGAGAATTTTCTGAGTTTGGGCCACCATAAGGGGGGAGGCGGAGGGAAAGTAATTTGGTGAAATGTAATATGGAAAACATTTCTGTACCCTATGTAGCATAACTTCACCAAATTTCAGCCTTGGACCTTCATTTTTTTGGGACCCCACATTTTAGGGATCTGTCCCCTCAAAGAGGTGGGGGTTAGGCGACAATTCTAACAATTCAAACGGAATGTATCGATCAATAATGAACAGAAAATGTCATAATATTTCGATTTCAATGTGATTTTGAACAGCAAAAAATTTTCATAGTTGGGAGCTCTGAGGGAGCGCGCTGGGGGGAGGGGGGTCAGAGGCACCAACATTTTCACATCCTGTTTTGGTTTGAAAAAATATTTCCAACAAGAATTACCTTTTGGATCGCAATTCCTGTCGTATTTCGGCGTTACAACGACAATTTTGAGCGTTTTTCAAGTTTTAAGGGTCCACAGGGGGCAGGAGGGGGTGCGAATCGAAAAACGGACTACGGCAGTGATTTGTACACCTTACGTAATATATTTTCACAAAATTTCGGTTTCGAGTGTTCACTTCCACAAAATCCACATTTTGGGGGGTTGTGCCCCCTCAGGAAGGTGGGAGAGGAAAAATGATTTTGATAGTGAAAATGGAATCTACAGATCAATATCTAACATTAGACATCAAGATATTTCATTTCTAACAAAAAATCGATTTTTAGGAATTTTTTCAAAATTGCGAGCCCCACCCCCCTCGAAGAGGAGGGGAGCGCGGATGGCTCCCGGTCTCAAAACCTTTGTTTGGGCCCCAAGATTCATCATACCAAAATTCACGCTTCTTTCATTAAATGCAGTTTTTTTGCAGTTTGCCTCCCAACTAAAAGAGGAAGGATCAAAGTATCAAAATCCATCAAAAACGAAAAATCAATATTTTCGACCCAAATTTACATTTTTGTGTTTTTCTCGAAATCAACTTTGCGACAAAGTTGACCCTTTTCTTATGGAATGCCACATTTATTCTGCAGTAGAAACGAAAAAAAAATGAAATTTTTTTTTTTTTTTCGAGTCAATACACAAATTATAAGTATCAAAGTTGATTTTTTCCTCAAAGTAACATCAACATTAAAAAAATGTAATTGAAGTTCTGCGCCAGGAGTCATTTTTATGGACTAAAAATACGTATTCAACTCGGAAAACTACACTATTTTAAAACTTAGCCTATTTTGAACACCCAAAACTCCATCTCAATAATTCAGGAAAATAAAAAATTTGTAAGGGAGAGTTTCGGCTCCAACTACATACGAAAAATGAGCAAAATTGAAGAACATTTTCATTCCACATTCCACCATAATGCTCATAAAACGGTTTACTTTATTTTTCGCAAATTCTCCTACCAGATGCTGGTTAACCGCCAAAGCAAACTAGAACATCCCTGTATGTATGAGGATACGAAGACCTTGCCCCATTTATACGAACCTAGAGATAGAGAACACTAATATACAAGATAAACGAGTAGAAGGGTATTTCTTTCGCGGTACACTGGTACACTGTGTGTAGCGAATTACAAACCCCTTAATCCTTTCGTCGAACATACCTCTACGTATAGGGAAGTTATTCGCTGGGTATATGTGGAAGGAAATCAAACATTCACAATTCTGAAATCAGCACTCGAAAGCTGCGAAAGTTTTCGTTAAGCGCATTAAAAACTCGTTGGTGTAACAGTGTGGAAACCATCATTATACTTATAGCGAATAGATAGTATGGTATATAAAGTAAGTTCGCGGTAAAAACTCATTACAAAAGAAAGCTCGCGCAGAATACTTTTCAGGCCGAACTCCAGAACTTTTACGACTGGACCATTGCCAAGGTATCTTCCATCTTATAGCATAGCGTAATAGTATCGAATGTTATTTCAAGCTGCGTAAATTGGTATTTGACCTAGTAGCCTGAGTTTTTACCCATTCAAAATTCAAAGGTTAAGTATAAACACGATTTGATATTATTTCACGCCCTACCGTAACTTATACGAACGTTCGGAAATAAGGTAGGGTCAGGACGAAGCAGAATTCGATTCCAGTGTTTCTGTTCCGATTAATGGGCCTGTTTTACCATCGATGAATAACTAATAAATGTACCTACGTGACGGCTACTGTTTTAAAATCGTGTACGCATATGTGTACCTAGCTATCGTGTTCGTAGCTTAATTCATTTTTCAAGTTGATGAGCTGACGACCGAAACATGTTAATCGATTAGCGTTAAACTCGTTCGTGTTTTAAATGAAACACCTGCTGTCAATTAAGCGAAATAGACCTGGTAACTGAGACGTTTCGATTATTTATTCGGATACATAAAGTACAAGGTTTGCGTGCTACGTGTATCCGGTCGACGATAAATCGACGCATTCTATTAGTAATTTTTTTTCGTCGATGCGATATTTTTCGCTGTGGGGTCATTTTTGTGGTCGAAATGTATGTTTGGCAACGTCGCGTCAGAATTATTGAACAGATGAAACGAGGAAACCGGTTTAGGAGCTTGATATTTGACAAAAAAGAGAGAAAATTTTCAAGCAGAAACGTTGGGAATGTGAAATTGGAGGATTATTAGAACTCGAGGGTTGATTTTTGCTTAGAAATCTATGTTTGGCAACGTTGTAAACACAAAAATCGAAAAAAATAATAACTCAGAACGTTCGAAACCAGTGTTGTTATTTCCACAAGCTTGAATTAGACGATCATTATAAATGATTTTGTTGTTTTCGGGATCATTTTAATAATGTTTGCCCACTCATTGATCTGTTTTATTCCAACTTGATTATACATCAAAAAAATTTGAATGAAACATCATTTTTCTGTTGAGAAAAGTAACAAATATTTGAAAAAAATTCAAACTTGGAAAAATTCTTGCGTACATCGTGAAAATTCAAATTTGGAAAGATTTTTGAGTTGGAAAATTTTTTGAAAAAAAAACAAGAAAATCAATCTTGGAAAATATTGTAAATATATAAGGTTGGTGGAAATTTGAATTTGAATATTTTCTGAAAAAATTAAAACTTGAAAAAATTCTGGCAAAACTTCAAACTTGGAAACGGATTTCGAGTTGAAAAAAAAAATGAAAATAATCAAGCTTGGGTAATTTTTTGAGAATATAACCCAACTATTTTCAAGTTGGAAAAATATTTTGAAAAATTCTTGGATGAACAGTAAAAATCTGAACATTGAAATTTGAAAAAATTAGAACCTGGAAAAGTTTTTGAGAAAATTTGAACTTGAAAAAGATTTTTGAGTTGGAAACTTTTTTGAATATAATCAAACTCGGAAAATTCTTGAAAATATTGTAAAAATGCGAACTAAAAAAAATTTTGAGACGATGCGATGTACGAATAGTAAAATTGGAACTGCGAGAAAATTAGATCTTGAAAAGTATGTTTTGAAAATTTAACGGTGAAAAAAATTATTGAGTTGGAGAAATTTTTTTTTAAAATTCAAGCTTGGAAAATTTCCTCAAAATGGCGAACATTTGAACATGGAAAAAATTTTCAAAGTGGAAAAAAATTTAAAGTATTCAACTTGAAAAATTCTTGAGAATATTGTGAAAATCGGAAATTTTATGAGAAAATCAAATCTATAGAAAATTAATGAAAACTTGAAACTTGAAAAGGATTTTTCACTTGAAAAATTTTTTGAGAAAATTGAAACTAAGAAAAATTCTGGAATATACATATCTGACTCCGCTTGAAAGAGGAGCCCTAGTATAAAAAAAGTGTTTCGAGAAAAGAAAGAGTATTAAAAATGTGACCAAAACATCAGAAAAAATTTTCATTTTTTCTACACTACGATCGTTCTTTCCGGCAGGGTCACATATATCTATTAAAAATTTGAACCTACAAGGAAAAAACTTGAAAGAAAATTTAAATTAAAAATGATAAATTTTAAAACATTTTGAGAGATCAAGATTTTTAAAAAAGTTGAAAACTTTTGAAAAAATATAAAAGTGAAAAAGTTTGGAAAACTTTGGAAGTGAATAAATTTAAAGGAAAAACCGTGAAAATTTTAGGGTTGAAAATAACAAACCATTGGTAAGAAGCTATACGAAGTTTGTGCAAATCTATAACTTCGTTCGTGTTCACAAAGATTCCTAGAAATTCTTCGCCGCAGGATGTGGAAATAACAAAAACTAATGGATGGGGTGTGAGAATGAATTGAACAAAAACTGTAATTGGCAGAACTCGATTTCTACAAAGGAGGAGCTCCTAAACATTAAGCTAAAAAAAAGTGACTCCTGGCGCAGAATCCGCCTGGAACTTTTCGTGAGAAAACACTCCAAAGGAGTCAAATATATACCATAGTAGGTAAATTTCATCGAAAATTTTGGCTCCAGTTCTCTAAAATTACAGTCACGATTTGTTTGAACTTCGTTTTCTCGGAGAACTGTTTCAGATTCAGACATCGGATACAAAGGAGGAGCTCCTAAACATTTGGCTAAAAAAAGTGACTCCTGGCGCAGAACCCGCATAGAACTTTTTGTGAGAAAACACTCCAAAAGAGCAAAATATATCCCCTAGTAGGCAAATTTCGTCGAAAATTTAGGCCCCAGTTCTCTAAAATTACAGGCACGATTTGTTTGGACCTCGTTTTCTTGGAGAACTGTTTAAGATTCAGACATCGGGTACAAATGAGGAGCTCCTAAACATTAAGCTAAAAAAAAAGACTCCTGGCGCAGAATCCGCCTAGAACTTTTCGTGAGAAAACACTCCAAAGGAGTCAAATATATACCATAGTAGGTAAATTTCATCGAAAATTTTGGCTCCAGTTCTCTACAATTACAGTCACGATTTGTTTGAACTTCGTTTTCTCGGAGAACTGTTTCAGATTCAGACATCGGATACAAAGGAGGAGCTCCTAAACATTTGGCTAAAAAAAGTGACTCCTGGCGCAGAACCCGCATAGAACTTTTTGTGAGAAAACACTCCAAAAGAGTAAAATATATCCTGTAGTAGACGAATTTCATCAAAAATTTTGGCCCCAGTTCTCCGAAAATACAGCCACGATTTGTTTGGACCTCGTTCTCTCGAAGAACTGTTTCAGATTCAGGCATTGGGATTTTTCAAGCAGGTAAATTTTCAAAACTTGAATCAGAGACCATAGCTCAATCCTTCCAAAACGTCTGATTTCAAAACAAAAGCTCAAATTTTCAATACATTGGACTCAGCCAATCCAAAACTCTCAAATAGCATTTTTCATCCACCACAGGAACTGAAAAAAAAATACAATGAAGCTATTCAAAATTCATTACTCCGAAATCAGAGTAACGTTGAGCAACCGAACCATCAATATTTCCACTCCGATACCCACCATCGTCACAAAAAAGACGACGAAAAGCACAAACAAAAAAATAATCGCAATTTGATAGCAGCATTTAATTAAAACGGTTTCCTCGTTTGATGAAAATTCAGTCGGACGGTTTCGCGTCAAAATAGGCTCATCTTCGATAACCCCTTGCTCGCTTCACCTTGGCCTACTAAATTATACGGTACGATTCGACGAATACGAGTACACCCAGAGAGAGAACGAAACGAAATAAAAACCATACATTGCAACCCGTACAGTCGCATCTTTTATCCTTCAATATATTTTGAAAACTTAATTAATACCCACCGGATGCTCGCAATTTCGATGGTTTTACGAGAGAAGTTAATAAATTAATTCGGCACGCCTTCTTCTTGAAGAAGTTCAAGCGTAGACTACACTACACACGTACGCTTAATTATGATTTTAAAGTAAATTTTCAACGAAAGCAATAATATTTCGCAGTTTAGCGTTTATTAACTTTCAGCATTTAATCAACTTCAAGGAGATTTCCATGTGGGTGACTAATTTAATTAAAACGTGTATCAGATGCGTTTGCTACCATTTCTACCGCCGAAGACGTCAAACTGGCTGCTTCGATACGTTTTATGTTACGAGTGTGCGAAGCCTCTTTCGGTTCAAGCTATCGGTAGGTTAGGTACCTCGAGTATGTGAATGGTTTATTTTAAAATTTCGTGATATTTTCGCGTTTAAGGAGGTATGCGGAAATTGTTAGTAAAAATAACCACGAATTAGAGATGCAGGCTTTAGATATAGAGTTTGCTAGTTAGAAGATTTATTAGCAGCGATATGAAAATTTTCGCAGTCGTGTATACCGTGCAATGACATTTCACGCGGGGTGTTTCTATACTTTCTCTCTGTATGCTTTCCTTTCAATTGTAAGTAAGCTGGCCTTCAATGCACGAGGTAATTTACATAGGGCAATGATACTCGCTAATATAAGCAGTTTATTCGTAATAGAAAGGAATAATAGTACGAGATCTCTCATAAATTGTGACTGTAATTTTAAAGAAGAACTGGTGTTGAAAATTTATACACAATTCACGTAAAAATACGAATCAAAATTCAATTTTCTCTCTTCTACGATCAAATTTTACTGAAAAAGAAAAATTGAAAACGAGAAAATTGGAAATAATAATTTTTTATCCTAAGTGCTATATATTTTTACAATTTCAGAAAATTTGACTTTTGGAGATATTATTTATATCATTTATGGTGTCTAAGTGTAAGAAATCTTATGACGGGTTCTGCGCCAGGAGTCACCTCTCAACACTGAAATCATCAAGTGACTCCTGGCGCAGAACCCCCCGTGAAATTTTAGGTAAGAAAATGTTGCAAGGAATGTAAATATACCTTCAAGTGTTCAATTCTCTGAAAATGGAAAAATATTAAGTATCTGGGACAAAAATTAACGAATAACTGGGAGATGCTAGGTTTAAAAATGAGATTTTAGATCTTCGATTTTTGTTTTTTCTTCGTTTCTGCTGTGAAATGATAATCTCCACTAGAAGTTTTCGATGTTGAGTTTTAATCAAGGGTTTTTGTTCACTCAGACCTTTCTAAACTTTCAATAAAAAATCATAAAAGCTAGGAAATCTTAGAATGGCTTCCAATTTGGATACTAAACACCTAAAAAAAGAGACTTAGATTAAACCCAAAATGAAACATTCTTCAATTTCGCCCATTTTCGGATACACAGGTATTTTACCACTCAAGTATTTTCCATTTACCCCTCTTCTCATCTACTCAAAAATATAATTTAAAATTTTTAAATATTTCTGAAAAAAATTAATTAATTTTTTGGTTTCCTGTAACCTTCCACGAAATTTTCTGAAGTAAATTCATAACTTTTGTATTTTCTTGTCCTTTGTTTGCTGTTTTCTACGTCATCGAAACATGAATTATGCCTCCTACAAATCCACACCATTACCACAAAAAATGAATTATATTTTGGTAGAATGGCCCATTCATTAAAACAATGCTGCTTTTCTACAAGAGTTATCTTTTAAAAAAATTTTAATGTCGTGAATTTTTAGTAGACTTTTAATTTTTCATGGTGTCCACTATATTTCAGAAATGATTTTCCCTGACTTTTCCAGATTTTCCAGACCAATTTTTCGAATTTTTTCAGACCTTTTAAATATGATATTCATTAACGAGGGGGGGGCAATTTTTCACATGATGTACTTACATCCCGAAATTTCTCATAAGAATGATATAAAATGCATAATGGTCAAACGATTTTTTTTTCGAATTCACTAGATACTTTTTACGAGATTTTTATATGCTCCTCTTCGAGCCAAAAAAATATTCAAATTCAATTCTGAAAATTTTTGAGCCCACCTAACTTCCCTTCGCCACAAAAATTTGAAAATTTGAATTGATTACCTACAGAAAAAATGTCAAATTAAAAAGGAAAAACCAAGTATTCCAACGCAAAATTCAGTTTGAAAAATGAAAAAAATTATGCCAGGATGTCTACCAAATCAAGCGAATGAAAATTCGGATTTTTCCGGGCTAAAAATTCAAAAATTTCTTCACATTTTATCCCCATCCCCTCTCATGAAAAACACATGCCTCAAATTTATTAATTCACGTAATCCCCTGCCATTTTTTAGTACCTAAGTACCAATAAATAAAAAAGTCAATGAGGAGGCAAAATATAAATTATTTTATGGAAACATAGAAATGTGTTAAGCCCGAGCGAAGCGAGAGAGAAAATTTTTGTGAAAAAATACCTTCAAAAGACGAAAATTCACCACTTTTCCCTCATTCATATTTTTCAAAAAATGGCCAATAATTTTGAATTCTGTAAGTTCTATTCCCGTTCCTTTTGTTTCAACATCGTGGTGAAGGGCATCATGGCATTTCTTTCTCATTACAGCTCAGTAAAAAGTAAGTTTCCAAAAAACTTGAGATTTTAAATAAATTTTACAGAAAGAAAGAGTTTAAAGTACTCCGAGCGTAGCGAGGGGAAATTTTTTTTGAATAAATACATGCATTTTCAGTATCAATTTTATTGTATGTACCTACATTACGGTCAACAAAAAATTACGAATAAAAAATCAGATAAAAGATGTAATAATCCGGCCCGAGCGGAGCGAGGGCGAAAGTTTTTGAAAAATTTATAATAAAATAAGCAAAGAAACACTTCTCTGAATAATTCATTTTTTTTTTGAATTTTCGGAAAATTCCAGTGAAAATTCCAAAATTCCCTGACTTTTCCCTGATTTTTTCAGACCACCAAAATTCCCTGACTTTTCCCTGATTTTTTCAGACCACCAAAATTCCCTGACTTTTCCCGGTTTTCCAGAGAATGGACACCATGTTTTTGGTAACCATTATCGAACTAATTTCCATACTTCTTTATTTCTAGTTATACATCCTGATCTTTCAAGTTGAAATTTCAATGATAGAACTAACGTAATCCTAAATTCACAGATCCCAGCATTTTTTTTTCCTCATCAAAAGAAGAATCGTTCCCTACCAGCCTAATGGGATCTGTACGAAAAGTTGCCTACATGTCAGGGCTGCAAAGACCAAAAAGAACGAAGAACAAAGAACCAAAAAGAACCAAAAAATTTGAAGAACGACAAAAACTTTGAGATAGTGTTGAAAAAACAAGAACAATAATTTCATTGTTTTTTTTTTTCGTTCTTCACTTACAATTTTTTTTTGTTTCCTAACTGAAATAAAACGTCTGTGGCCTGTGAAAAACAGTGAAAATTTCGCTGGATACTTACATTTTGAGAGAGAAAAATTTTCAAATTATTACATCGAAAAAAATTTAAAATTTTGACTAGCGCTGCGAGAACAACAAAACACAAAGAACCAAGAACCAAAAACTTGAAGAACGAGAACGGGAACAAGAACGACTTTTTGAAGAACGAGAACAAGAACGAGAACGAAATTTTTGGAACAAAAAAAGGGCGAAAAAACAAAGAACCTCAAGTTCTGAGAACGAAAACCGAACAAGAAACAAAATTTCATCGTTTTCGCAGCCCTGCTAACGATACACTCAAAACAGGTATCTGGAAAAGAGACACGAAGATTCAATTTTTTGTGAATTTCAACTCCTTTAAATTTTTGATATTTCAATTATTAAATTTGTCAATTTTGGGTTTTGAGATGTTTTTATCGAAGGTTAAAAAGTTTCAATCATGTTTTGGATGCGATTTTATTCTTCGTTAAACACTCCTTTTTTTTTACCGAACAATTTTTGAGTCACCTGGTATAAGCAGTGGTTAACATTCTAGATTGAACTAGTCAATGATTATAATTTTAGAACCGAGCGATTACGTTTTACATCCCAACCAGAAGTTTGAAAATTCGTGAATTATTGCACTGCATTTTTCACTTTTGAAAGTCAAATGTCTAAAATATGTCAAATACGCAAAATCAAATTGAGCTCATTTTTCTTGAAATGTTATGAAATTGTAGCGATCAAAATGAACGAATTTTCCTGAAAATTCGTACTCCATGTTGGTTTTGAGATGAGTCCAAATCTGCGTTTTTGGCCAACTTTTAATTTGACAGTTTCCAACATTTTGCATTTCGTTTTGAATTTTAACTAGTCGAAAAAACGCAATAAAAGTTCTAAAATTACCATTGAAGTACGTAGATTCGGAGTCGAACCTATTTTTAAGTAACAAATTGGGAAGATGGGTGCCAAAAATCAAAAATTTTCAAAACAAAGCTTAGATACTTGCACGTTTTGAAAATTTTCCTGCTAAGAACTGGAGATTGGAAAAGACAAACTGCTCCCTCTGTTCCCTATTTGGTCGAATACCGAGTTGATAATTTCAATGAATCACTTGAAAGAAAATGGAAACTAAATTTTTAGCTGTCCAAATTAATTTTTACGCCTTCTGAAAATCTTTGAAATCGCCGCAAGAATTAAAAAATTTTCAGGACACTCCAGAATGATTGGAAATGGTAAAATTTGGTTTCAAGAGGTCAATATTGGAAAGAAACCCAATTTTTATCAATTTTTCTTAGAAATTACTTTCTTTCAAAATAAGTATCAGTTTTCTTACCAAAAAAATTACGAAACTTTAAATTTTCAAAAATTGACCAAAAATCGAAAAATCAACTTGGGGGTAGCTAAAAATTTGGTCACAGATATTTTAGAATAAAATATTTCCGAAAACTCGATTTTTGTTTGAATCGTATTCGGACAGCTCAAATGATTACCTGTTAAGAAAAATTCACGCGCCATTGGCACCCACTTTAGCACATATCCAAGTTATACAAAAAATTGGAGAATTTTGAAATTTTTGAGCTTAATACGAATAAATGATCATATCTCAGTTCGTTGAACTCAACGCCATTCGCTATCTAAACTTTAGACAACTTGACGAACATCAAATGGACTAAACCCCTACGAACGTAAGTACACGAAAAACCATACGCTACGAGGAAAAACCTAAGGCATATTTTTCATGCACATATACTCGCATACGAAGAATCCCCTCCCCATCCCCAAAAGCCTCTTCTTCGGTAAACTCATCCGAGCTGAAAACCGCATCGACAAACACGTCGCGGCTGGCCGCAGAAAGTTGGGCGGAATATTGCAAACGAAGCATCAAGCCAGGTCTTCTAAACCTACTTTAACGCACATGTTAGTCGTCACTTTACGTTGGTACGGCTGCTCCGGCCAGCAGCTAGTTGAAATATGTTAAAAGAAAAATTGTGATCGACTCTGTTTAAAAAACCTTATAACGTTGAGAAAAACTGCTTAAAGATGGCGAGAAGGAATACCGCGAGTACATACATTACACAGAGAGTATAATAGGTTTATGGGGGTGCATAACTTACTTATGTGAAACGCATTCGCCATATGGTGCTCAATCGGTACGAACAACAGCAAAATATAAATCCAGCGAAGAAATTTGATTTGGTTGTTTGGACTGGGTATCAGCGTGGCCGGCGTCAGCGGTACGAATACGTAGGGCCTGTAAACAGAGAGCACAGCCGCAGGTCAAAATCTCGCAATAACGTTTTTACCCGGAATAATCCACAGGCTAATCCGTATATCATATATTCGGCGATATATATCTATTACCTCTGCTCTCTCCAGCACGAGGCGTTTTCAAAAATTCACCCTTAATACAAATACCTATACTGATAAAATTACACTAAGATGCCGAAAACACACACTCCGCAGTACCAAATCCAACGCTGCCCGTTTCTTTTATTCCTTTGGGAAACATTTACCTGGTTAAAATATGCTATCGAGTTTTTAGCGAGCAGTATATGTACAGAACTACATATATAAGTTCGTTAAATGTTGTTTTCGTCTGCGCATCTCGCCCCAGCGCCACTTAAAAACCTTATGTTATACCTTTTTACAAGAGTTGTTCGAATTTTACAAATTATCCGAGATCGATTCACAGGGTTTAATATTTTCGGTAAACATACCATTCGTTAGGAGCAAACCATGTATCTTCGCGTAATTATTTGCTGAAAATATCGAATCCACGGTGGTACGTATGCTTGTTCAGCTGAATTTTTATTTTCAGTTAGACGAGACCTTGAGAGATTTTGCAAAATTCTTGAAAATACTCGTCTTAATTAAGTTAAAGACCAGCTAAAAGACCAAAAAATTTTGCCCGGGTTCGTAAAATTGTAAATCAGAAATTTTTAGAATCCTGCGATCAATTGTGAATGGCTTCAGAGAAACCCAGACCCTGAAATTGAGAACCATTGAAAAATGTCTCAAAATCTGTTTTTGAGGTGGGGAAGAAGGATCGTGCGGAGGGAAGAATACCTACATGAATGAAAGTACCTTGCCTGCCTATCTAATTTTAAATTTCCGTCCAATAAAGATAAGATAAGCTCCAAAAAATTCGCGGTTTCAAGGCTCTTTCAAGAACTCAACGATGGAGAAGCTGAAAATTTGAAAACTACTCGAGAACTTGAAATGATATCAATGAGAAAATTAATAGGTAATCGATTATAGCCCTGGAATAATGGAATTTTTTGTTTTGAAAGCTTCGATTAAATAACTTATCGATTTATTCATAGGGAGCTAAAAAAAGAAGGAGGAAATTCTTTCAAAAAACATTCAAAACAACCTGAAATCTTTTAAATATAGCTACAAATTAAGTATACAAATACTTGTAATATTGTTAGTTGCTATTGACTGGAAAATAAAAGCCTATTTTGGGAATTGGGATCGACAGCTTAATATTTGTACTCTCTTCTGCCTCGATAACAGAAATTTTGAGAAAATTATAAAATTTAACGCAATTGATGGCAACTATTTTTTTGAAAATTCGGACTTCTTGAAAGGGTATGGACGGATTAGGGGTGAATTTGGCCCCCGCTCCGATTTTCACTATAACCCCCTTAGATGGTACCCCTTGATGTAAAAACATTCTAGAAAAATTTTTGACCCCCCAACCCCCTCCCTTCCGGAGTTATGGCCATTTTATTGCATTATTTTCAAGAATTTTTAATTTCAACGAAAGTGAAGGAAATTTTCTGTTCTTTGGCAAAAACTTACATCTCGTAGAGGTGTATTTATAATAATTTTTTCAAAAACTTTGACGCACTTCTTCATGTTTTTTCGGCTATTTGAAGTTTTCAATCGTAAAAAACACCATATAATTGAAGAGCAACCACCCTGGAAAAATTGCTAAAAAATGTGTTTTTTCATGTAGAATTTTGCTGTGCATTCGGTTTTGGCCGATTCTTTGAACTAAGGACCGAAAATTGCGAAAAACCTTACAGAAACATTGAAATTTTAGCTTGTTATTCAAATTTTGAGCGTTTTATACAGAAAGGAAATGCCCTAAGGAAAAAACCAATACCATATTTGTATTCAGCAGGTCAAAATACCGCGATAAACACCCTTTTTGCAATAGTTTTGCTTGAAGTTTCTAAATTTTCTTTTTTCGCTGATTTTTCATGGAAAAAAGCTGAAAAAAAGTGAATTTCGAGATCTTGAGTGAAACAATCGCGAAAAGAGTGTTAATCGGGGTATTTTGATCTGCTGAACACGAATATGGGATTGGTTTTTTCATTTGGTAATTTCTTCCCTGAAAATTCACCATTTTTAAGTTTTAATCGGGTCTTTTGAGCAAGAAAATTCAAATTCAAAGTGATTTCTGCGATATTCTTGTTCTACAACTCAAAATAAGTCAGAAATCGACACCTAGAGCAACTACAGATACAGTTCAAGTGGAGTGATGGAGAAAATTTTATTCCACGCATCCTCCACGTCTTTGACATTGAATCGTGCTGAAGAAAATATTACGCGACCAGAACTCGAACAAAACTTTTTGAAAATTTTTCACTAGCAGCAACAGCAACATAATTAAAGTAGCAGATCGAGATCAAAAAAATTTCACGAGAACAAGATCAGGGCATAAAAGATGATTTGATTTAAAATTCTTAATTTTCATTTTGGCATCTTGTTGTTGCGTTGTACAAAATAATTTATTAGTGTATTGATTATATCATGGGGGGGGGGGGGGGTGACACAAGAGATACGACCAAATGAAAAAACCAATCCCATATTAGTGTTCAGCAGGTCAAAATACCCCGATTAACACTTTTTTCGCGATTGTTTCACTCAAGATCTCGAAATTCACTTTTTTTCAGCTTTTTTTCCATGAAAAATCAGCGAAAAAAGAAAATTTAGAAACTTCAAGCAAAACTATTGCAAAAAGGGTGTTTATCGCGGTATTTTGACCTGCTGAATACAAATATGGTATTGGTTTTTTCCTTAGGGCATTTTCTTTCTGTATAAAACGCTCAAAATTTGAAAAACCTGCTAAAATTTCAACGTTTCTGTAAGGTTTTTCGAAATTTTCGGCCCTTAGTTCAAAGAATCGGCCAAAACCAAATGCACAGCAAAATTCTACATGAAAAAACACATTTTTTAGCAATTTTTCCAGGGTGGTCGCTCTTCGATTATATGGTGTTTTTTACGATTGAAAACTTCAAATAGCCGAAAAAACATGAAGAAGTGTGTCAAAGTTTTTGAAAAAATTATTATAAATACACCTCTACAAGATGTAAGTTTGTGCCAAAGAACAGAAAATTTCCTTCACTTCCGTTGAAATCAAAAATTCTTGAAAATAATGCAATAAAATGGCCATAACTCCGGAAGGGAGGGGGATTGGGGAGTCAAAAATTTTTCTAGAATGTTTTTACATCAAGGGGTACCATCTAAGGGGGTTATAGTGAAAATCGGAGCGGGGGCCAAATTCACCCCTAATCCGTCCATACCCTTTAGAAAAAGAAGGCAAGTTCCTCTCAAAGTCCAAATAATTTCATCGTATTTGTTGTAAAAAATTTGAGGCCGAGATGGAAAATTAAAAGAAATAACTCGATTACCCACCTCAAAACTGAATCCCATTTCACATTATTTCGTTCTCAATGTTGTACTTCGAAAAAAATTATCTGATCGGTGGAAAGAGAGGGTAAAGTAGAATTTTTTTAAAAACGTATGGGTGTGAAAGTGGATGGTATGTGTAGCTTGAGTAGTAAGGTTTATGGACTGACTTTTGGACTTGGATTTCGAAATTATCAATAAATTAATAAAAGTTGATCGATCTCTGAAGTCATTAATTGAATGGATCATTTTAGGCTTTCTTTTTGGAAAGTTATAGGAAGAATTTGTAAAAAAAGAGAGACAGAATTCATATGAAACAAAATCTCAAGACTGGAATGAAAATTTTAGTTTTCTTATTATTTAGACCAAAATTTTATTATTCGTGTAAATCTCAATTTTTTAGCCAGATTTTTATGATCTTTGAAGATACTCAAGGGCTCTCTTAAAACTGAACCAAAAAATGAAAAATGGGAATAAAAAATGAGAAAATCGTAGTTAAAAAAATTCTGGCGATGAAACTCGTTAATTTGGTAACCAATAATTTTTAAAGCCAACGATTCGTCACACTTTTCCAATTTTTCATTTTCATTGTGGTGGGTCCTACCAAGAGAAGTATCCCAACCCTCACTAAAATTTTAGGCCAAAACAAAAATAAATCGAAAACATCATAAATGAACCTGATGGATCATTTTATGGGCTTTCTCCAAGCCTGGAAAGTTCTAAAATTGTTTGGAGACTCCAAAACGTCTCGAAATTGCTTCCAATCGATTCAGGAGATTGAAAGTAGAGTACATACCAAATTTCAGTTCTTTTCGTTGAATAGATCAAATTTTCAGTATTTTGCAGGGCAATAATGTAATTTTGAAATTTCAAAAATTTGTCAAAATTCGAGAAAATGAACTTCAATACCTGAAATTTTAGATATGGGGTTTTTTATGATATATGTATGTACTTTCGATTCGTTTTTGTTTTGCCCAAAATTCATATCTTCCTTGTAAGTTGAAAATACAAATTAGAAAATTTTTAAAGAGTGAGCCGTCAAGCATCAAGGTACCACAAGTCGGATTTTTCAAAATCGAATTTTTGGCTTTTTTGAAAACTAGAAACTACCCTCTTTACAATGAATCCAAAACGAGCCCCCAACTTTCAAATTTGAAAATTTTTGCGCATTTGGACTTTCGAGTATGAATAAGTTGATTTTTAGAAAAGTGTGTTTAAAGAAAAAAGTACGGTAAGAAAATCACTACATTTTAATTTTTTAAGGGTCGAAATTTAAAAAATGAACATTTTAAATAAAATATTAAAGAAATTTTCTTCAAATTACGCATAAAATTTTTTTTAAAGCTGAAAAAGTTACGAAAAATTAATTTTTTTTTCAAAGGCTCATTAATCAACTTTGAGAGCATTTTTCTACCATTTTCTAGCCGATTTTTGATCTGTGACTTCGGGGTAGTGTAGTACGCTTGTCAATACACCAAATTTTGCGAAAAAACGATTTTTTGATTTTTCGACCTGAATTTACATTTTTGCCTCTAACTCGAAAACTCATTTTCCGACTTGTGGCTCCTCTACGCTTAACGGGTCACAATTTATTGATATTCTATATATATTTATTCATCAAAAATAAGTAATTTTTTTATTTGATTGAAAACGTTTGAATCCCAGTTCTATGGTGGATATAAGTTTAAATTATTACAAATCTCAAATTTTCATCATTTCGCAACTTGAAAAATATGAGCCATCCCAGTGCAATATTTCAATGATAAAATTTTAAGCCTCTCATTTTTATCAAACTCTCGATATTCAATTAAAATTTTCATTTTTGTCAATTTTTAGCCTAATTTCCCTACACCGAAATAATATTAAATACCATCGAGAGGACATCTGAAAATTTGAAAAAAACAACTCGAATACATTTCTCCAATAAAAACTGTATTTTGAGGCTGAAATGCTACTTTGAGAAAATCTGAAAAACTTAACGAGGTTCTCTCATATTGGAAATACAATAGGTAATTGATTTGAAATTTTCTTGGCAAAAAAAAATTACTCGTGATAGAAGGATGGACTCTTTAGAGAAAGCGCCCGATCAATTCTGGAAATAAAATTTTTTGCAAATATTGTTGGGGAGGTCGAGCCGATTCAATGATTATGCAAAGCTCAGGTCTTGCTCATTTTTCCTACGTTAAGAACTGAAGTGATTCGACTAAAAGTAATAACTTTTTCGGGATTGAAATTCGGAAAAATCGTTTTTCAAATTGAGAAAATTAGCCTTGAGAATAAAAATTTGAAAAAAGACCTTCCCAAAAAATTCCAAAAAATGCATTTCAAGTTCGTTACATTGAGAAAATTTTACAATTCGAGTAGTAGTCCAGGCATTTTAGGATTTCACCGCCCCCCACACCCCATCAGTTCAATCGTGTTTTTTTTTCGTATTTCACGTTCGTAATGGTCCACTGAACAACATACTAAAATGGACACCCCAGGAACCCTCCGCAAACCCCACGGAAGGGGTTAATGTCTGGTGAAACTCGGGTTTTCGCGAATATCTCCTCAAATAAGCCTCAAAATTGAAAAATAGTTATGAACAATCTTGTTCTACGTCTAATTTCCTATCAGAAGGGTTCTTTTTTTCTTCAAAAACACCTACTTCCTTGACCAAAAATTAAGGGTAAAAAACACCAATTTTTCAACAATTTACAGCATTTTTTGAAAAAAACGAAACTTTCGTGAATATCATCTAAAATAAGCTTTAAAATGTGAAAATGATTATGAACAATCTTGTTCTACTTACAATTTCCTATCAAGAAGGTTCGTTTTTTTTTTTTCAAAAACGCCCACTTCTTTGCCCAAAAATTGAGGGTTAAAAACACCTATTTTTTCAATATTTACAGTACCTATGTAAAATACAAAAAAGAAATCAGGATTGAATTTTTGGGGGTTTGGTACCTACATTTTTTCTCTTATTTGCTTGAACTATAGAAAATTTGGGAAATAAAATTCATTTGTTTATTCAAAATGTTACACTTTTTATCAGTCGTATTTCTCAATTAATCCAAAACCGCAAACTCTTCATTAAAAAACAAACAAACATTGAGCTACTTCAAATTACCCTTCAATATCTAATGAAGCGAACATTCTCAAAATGAAAAATCAAACCACACACACGAATGACGCCTTCACCGCTGAATATTCACCACACCCTACAAAAACCAAGGCACCCATCACGTCACAAAAATACTCGCACACTTTGTCAATTTTTCAACATCACTCGTCTCGATATAATTTCGGTACTTTGTGCATCGCGATAAAGAAAGACTCGGGTATCAAACCACAATCACATCAGTAACACGCCGAGCTAACAAATTTGCATCTCTTTTGATTGATATCGGGTAATGCTCTTTATACGTCGAGTCGCGAAAGATTTATAAAACCGAAGCAAAAGGAAACCCCAACCCCAGCTCCGCCAGCACCAGGCGCCAATTCCAATACCGCCAGTACCGATACAATCCATAACTATAAACTTTAGATTTCTCTTTTACTATGTATGCAAGCGTATACTAAGTATACCGCACAGACGTGATATATGGCGTCTCAGGTGTATATTTCTTTTTCATTTTATTTCCTCTGTTTTATTTTCGCGACGCGGAGCGAGAAATTCCACCCTCGTTATACGCGCCCTGCGACAACACACCCCGCCTTCTTATACATATACAATACAACTTCCTAAATCTTATGATCTCGTATACGATACTGGGATGCAACAGTTGCAAAATAACCCGCTTATCGAGGTGTCTCGTCGTAGGAAAAATCTTCTTTCCAAGAAGCCGAGGTCGTTAATTATATTCGAATCATTTTACCAACGTCAACTCGTCGCGGTTATTTCGAATACAACCGGAGGCCAGTACTTATGCGATTTTTCTTCTCTACGACGGAAAATCTCCACAATACGAGTATCTCTACAATGGAATTATTTTAGAGTTTTTTCTCTTCCTTTTGCGGACATAAAGTCAGTAATTTAAAGCTTCGTTTCTTTCATTTTATTTCTATCTTCTAAATAAACCAGCTGTTGCGGAGGTAGTTATATTCGAAATGAAATTGTCGAGTTATTGGGGAAAGATTTTTATACTGTATTTTTCCTTCTTTATACTCGTACTGGATTTTCTCTCGACCAACCTTTATTTTTCCCTTTCTCGATGATACGTAGTTACGGTTTGGTTTCATTTCTTTCATTCGAAACGGAAGAGTTGAAAAGTCGAAATGGTCGTGGATTTTTTACATTTTACTATAAAAATCTGTTCGTGAACATTTCGTTGGAGAAAGAATCACAGCAGATAATTTGGCAGATTGATGAATTAAATGAATAGGTATAATCGATGTACCAATAAATTCCTCAAACCGGTATCAAATTCGAATAAAATCTGAAAAATTAACAAAATTTCAATTTTTTCAAGAGCAGAGTAATACGGACTTTTTAGCTAAAATAAAGCCCAAATCCAAAATAAATTAGCAGAAAGGGGAAGTTTCAGATATAAGCTCAGTAAGGCATGTATTTCAATATTTCCGAACTTCCCTAAAATTGGTAAATATTTTGACCCCTTTTTGGGGGTGAGGGGGTTCAAATTTTGGTTTTTCGCCCATAACTTTCAAAATTACGCATTTACGAAAAAAAAAGTTTGAACAGAAATTGTAGAGAATTAAAAAACAAATAATTTTGATTTTCACAGTTTTTTCCTAGGACGTCATGGAAGGGAGCTGGGGCCTTTCGAAAAAAATCAATTCTGAAAATTCTCTATTAACAAAAATAATTACCAAAAATCGGGTTAATCGACTTTTTGAGCGGTTTTTTTGCATAGTACATCCCATTACTATGTAGAACAAGAAAAATGTATAGCCAACCCCTCATCTGAAAGTAGGGGGTGGACCCTCCGTAGAAAAAATCGCGTTTTCCCCCAAGCATAGCTCAGCTACAGTGAAAAATTCGAAAAATTGGTTCAAACAAACGTTGTAGAGCGTTGAAAGACAAACATTTTACTTGTTTTACTTTTTTTCTATGTGGTCGTGGGGACGAGTTATCGCAAAAAGAAAAAAAATCGGCGCAGCGTTCAAATTTTTTTTTATGAATTTTGAACCTCGCTTTTTGAGGCCTAAGTTGGGTTCAAGGGTTAAATGAGTATAAAAATCGAGTTCAGTGATCACAAAAACCCCAGTACTCCACTTTTTGGGCTATCGGTTCGCTAGATTTTATACCAGATCTACACATGCGTAATTTATTGAGTCGATGAAAAATTTTTGAACATCGCGTCGCTTTTTTTCTTGCAATAACTCGCTTCCAAGACCACACAGAAAAAAAGTAAAAAAGTAAAATGTTTGTCTTTCACCGCTCTACAACGTTTGTTTGAACCAATTTTTCGAATTTTTCACTGTAGCTGAGCTATGCTTGGGGGAAAAAGCGACTTTTTCTACGGAGGGTCCACCCCCCTACTTTGAGATGAGAAGTCGGCTATACATTTTTCTTGTTCTACATAGTAATGGGATGTACTATGCAAAAAAACCGCTCCCAAAAGTCGATTAACCCGATTTTTGGTAATTATTTCTGTTAATAGGGAATTTTCAGAATTGATTTTTTTCGAAAGGCCCCAGCTCCCTTCCATGACGTCCTAGGAAAAAACTGTAAAAATCAAAATTATTTGTTTTTTAATTTTCTATAATTTTTGTTTAAACTATTTTTTCGTAAATGCGTAATTTCGAAAGTTATGGGCGAAAAACCAAAATTTGAACCCCCTCACCCCCCAAAAGGAGTCAAAATATTTACCAATTTTAGGGAAGTTCGGAAATATTGAAATACATGCCTTACTGAGCTTATATCCGAAACTCCCCTTTCTGCTAATTTTTTTTGGGTCAAAACCTAAAAAGTCCGTATTAAGAGGTGAAATATCATGAAAAATTTTAGACTGGAAAATTGACCACGAGAAAAAAATTGAAAAAAAAATGAAAAATAAGAGAATATTGATATTTTGTTCCATTTTGAAAAAAATATCAAAAATTTGACCTAAAATTTAAAAAAAATTGAGAAATTTTGCTATTAAAATTAATTTTGTGGTGAAATATAAGAATTAAACTTCATGTTTTGAATTTTAATTATTGCTTTATCAGGAATTGGATTCAAATCCAGAAAAAAGAAAAAACAGGAAATACCATCAAATCATCCAAAAGAAAAACAAGTGAGGCCCAGAACACTTGGCAAGAGAGGGTTCCCGGAATAAGTACTTGGTTACAAGACGTGAATATTTATGCGCAAGGGAAGGGAAATTTTGTTTCGTATGGGACACTTGTTTTTTTTTCAAATTAAAATTTACTGACGAAAATGGAAAAAATGATCTAACAAATAAAAGGTTAAAGTAAGTACAAAAAATAAATACCCGAATAAATTAATTTTCTGGAAAATTTTTCCAAGTTCTCTCATTACCTCAATTCATTCAAAAGATTTTTTTTCTAAATTTAAATTTTTTTGAAATTATCTTCAGGTTCATAATTTTCACAAATTCTTTTAGCTTAAAATAAAAATATGTCCTGACGTCTTCTCATTTTGAATTCAAAAAACTTGGAAAAAATGTGTAGATAGGTATACTTTTGAAAAATTTGAACTTCTGACAAAAGTTCCAAGAAATTAAAATTTGTGAACCTACAAATGAGTGAGGGGAAAAGGCTCTGGTGTAGTAAGGGAGTCATTTGGCGTCTGGTGGAACTTTGTTGAAATGTTTATGCCATTCGATTTCTAGTGGTAGAAGATGACTTTGGAGATATAAGCGAATTTTCATCTCACCCCGAGGGTTGGGGCTGGGGCCTCAAAATACGTGATTTCCAAGCTAAAAATTCTATCTCCACGAGTTTTCAACCGATTTTTTTCAAACTTGGCAGGTAGATAGAGGTACTAGAGGAGAGTGTCCTGAACTTTTTCACATTTTTCCAATAACTTTATTGACCTTGAATTTGACTCTGAAAATTCCAAACCACTCTGGGGGACATAATTTTGAAATGGGCAGAAAAATAATTTTTTCAGATTTTTTCGAGTAGGGTGTGTTGAAATATTCAAGGTCATTAAAGTGGTCGGAAAAGTCTGAAAAAATTTCAGGACACTCGCCTCTATGTAGTACCTCTACCTACCTACCAAGTTTGAAAAGAATCGGTTGAAAACTCGCGGAGATAGAATTTTTATGGAAATCACGTATCTCGGCCAGGGGTGAAATAAAAAAATTCGCTCATACGCTCTAAAATCATCTTCTACCAAGACACATCGAATGACATAAATATTTTGACAAAGATTCACCAAAGGACAAATGACTCCCTTACCGCACCAGAGCCTTTGAAAATGAAAATCTAAACTTTGAAATATTTATCAAAAGTTGTGAAAATTTGAGAACTTCAATTTAAAAAAAAAATCAAGAAAACAGATACTGACAAATATTTTGAAAGAATTTGAAAAAACCGAACTTGTAAACTGAAAATATTTTTGAAAAATGGTCAAAATTTAATAATTCTGAAAAAATTGATATTAAGTAACTATACAAGTCCGAGACATCTAGTAGTATAAGTTTAAAACCAGTGTATGAGAAAAGGGACCTAGGTGCAATTTTTTTTTCTCACTGAAAAAAAAACAATGATGCTTCTAACATGAAAAAAAAGAAAAAAATTACACCTAATTACACCTCAGTCTCTTTTCTCATCACATGATTTTTGGACAATTGCATTAATTAGGTAAGAATGTGAGCTTTTGAGGGGTTTTATGGAAAAACAATGCTAATATCAAATAATTTTTAAAAAAATGATAAATTTTGAGATTTTTCATGAAAAAACATAAATTATTCCAAGAGAAAATTGGGAAATTTTAAACTATTTCTTTAGAGAAAATGTAATTTTAATATCCCATCTTCGCTCAACATGCATTCTCCCAAAAAAATCCTCATTCGTCAACTTTTTCAAAATCTCGACGCTTATTACCCATATAACTCGAGAAAGAAAATTCTGTAAGCGTATAAAATTCGTATTAAACCACATGCGACCTTTTTAACGATATAATTCGTGAAAAAAAGAAATACATTTTTTTAAAGAAAAAAAAAAGTTTAAACTTTCAAACCAGGTTAATCGCTCTTATTCAAATAATAAAACTGCCATAAACCACAATCCAATATACGAATAACAATTAATTCGGTTAATAAATTACTGCAGTTGACGGTCGACGTGCACGAGGGTGAAAAAAAAAAGAAAATCTTGTTGAACGTGTGTGCTTCGTAACTGCAGCCGATGTAATAAAATAAAAAAAGGAAAAAAATACACACGGTGGTGGAATTTATAAGTACCATAGCGCTTGTACGTATTTAAATCTAAAATAAGTCGAAAATATAGCGTACAATGGTATTTGCGTGCCTATTACCAAGTTACTTTTTACCTCTCAGCAATATAGTAAAGTAAAGTACTTGATTGTAAAGCGGTGCGGCGGAAGTGGAAAGTTTATCTCACGAACTGATCGTAAAGCCCGAATAACTAGAACGGTATTAGTACCATTTTCTGCCTTTCTATAATATATTACTTTTAAATATAATATGGATTTCCAAGTGTATAGCACATAGAAGATAGCTATTCGTACATTCAGGTACCTATGCTTTTACGAATTATAACGCGAACCATTTTTAAACGAGGTCTATAAAAATTTCAAGTTTATTACATCAATTTGAAATCAGGCAGAGCAAGGTATTTTTCTGTGCCTCTACCTAAGTATTTAACCTTTAATAAAATTTCCAAATATCAGCGTCGTCGTCGACTCCGGATAATGAACCTTTCGAAATATTATGCCAACTTTGTATACGTATAGTGAATGTTCACTTCGTGTATTTACAACTAGCTTTTAACCCGTCCTTCGGACGGAAATCGACGTATATTCGTTTTATACTGATGTGGATACTGAAGTTGAAATTGAATATGTACTATTTATCGAATTTTGATATATGAGTGGGGGAGGGAGATATTTAAAAAAAATTGATTCGACCTGGGGTTAACAAATTGAATACAATTGATTGGATTTTTAATTAATGGGAGGGGATATTTGAGAAAAAATTATTCGATCCTTGTAAGTTGAAAAAATTTGAAATTTTTATTATTTTTTAATTGAAAAATTGATTCCTTTCATTTGAGAACATTTCGATTAATTAATAATTTGAAAAAAATTAATTTTGGAGGTCAATAAATTTTTTGAAATTTGTATTCGATTCGAATCTCAGGTAAAATTAGTTCGTTTTGAATGTCCCCTTCCATTATTTCACAACTCAATTAATAATTAATTTCAAGATTTATTGAATTACATAGGTCGAATCAATTCTTAAAATGCTTTTCCCATTAAATGATTTAAAATTTGATCAATTGTATTGAATTTGAGCCCCGTAAAATCAGTTTTTTTAATATCTCTTCCTATTGATAAAAAAGTTGACCAATTTTTTCAAAAGTTGTACTTACTCAATTTGAACCCTAGGTCGGATTATTATATTTTGAATAATCCTCTCCTTAATTAACATTAGGTAATGAATTACTTTGGAGCCTTCAAAAAATTTTGAAATTGCCCAGATCCGGAGAAAAAGCAATAAAAATAGTTCTTATGAACTATATCACCTACAAACTCAGATTGCCCGCATTGATGATCTATTTGATCTATTGAAGCAGAATTTGCTGAAATTCATAGCTTTGAGTTCAAATTCATATTTTTTGGCAGAAAATTTTCTTGGTCACTAATAAAATTCAAATTTAGTACAGTTTATCTAATTTTTAATTAATGGGAGGGATGTTAAAAAAAAAAAGATTCGTCCCAGGTTGTTAATTTTTGAATATAGTTGAAAATGTAATTTATGTTTATGTGGAACACAATTGATAAAGTTTTTAAATGGGAAGGGGTATTTAAAAAATGATTCGACTTGTGTAATTGTTGAAAAATGATAAGAAAAATTAATTTTTCTCAAAAAATTTGATGTACTACTTATTTAATTCAAGTTGAGTGCAATCCATGAAGTTTTTAATTAATGGGAGAGAATTTTTTTTGAATGATTGGACCTGTGTCCCTGTGTAATTTAAAAAATAAAAAAATTGAAAATAATTTGGCATAGAAAAATTTAACTGATCTTATTTAAGTAGAAAATAATTTTAAAATATCTTAGTGTTGATGATCTATTTGATCTATTGAAGCAGAATTTGCTGAAATTCGTAGCTTTGAGTTCAAATTCATATTTTTTGGCAGAAAATTTTCTTGGTTACTAATAAAATTTAAATTTAGTACAGTTTATCTAATTTTTAATTAATGGGAGGGATGTTAAAAAAAAAGATTCGTCCCAGGTTGTTAATTTTTGAATATAGTTGAAAATGTAATTTATGTTTATGTGGAACACAATTGATAAAGTTTTTAAATGGGAAGGGGTATTTAAAAAATGATTCGACTTGTGTAATTGTTGAAAAATGATAAGAAAAATTAATTTTTCTCAAAAAATTTGATGTACTACTTATTTAATTCAAGTTGAGTGCAATCCATGAAGTTTTTAATTAATGGGAGAGAATTTTTTTTGAATGATTGGACCTGTGTCCCTGTGTAATTTAAAAAATAAAAAAATTGAAAATAATTTGGCATAGAAAAATTTAACTGATCTTATTTAAGTAGAAAATAATTTTAAAATATCTTAGTGTTGATGATCTATTTGATCTATTGAAGCACAATTTACTGAAATTCGTAGCTTTGAGTTCAAATCCATATTTTTTGGCAAAAAATTTTCTTGGTAACTAATAAAATTCAAATTTAGCACAGTTTATCTAATTTTTAATTAATGGGAGGGGTGTTAAAAAAAAGATTCGTCCCAGGTTGTTAATTTTTGAATATATGTAGTTGAAAATGTAATAATTACCTACATGTTAATGTGAAACACAATTGATCAAGTTTTTAAATGGGAAGGGGTATTTAAAAAATAATTTGACTTGTGTAATTGTTGAAAAATAATAAGAAAAATTAATTTTTCTCAAAAAATTTGATGTACTACATATTTAATTTAAGTTGTATATAACCAATAAATTTTTTAATTAATGGGAGAGATTTTTTTTAAATAATTCGACCTGTCTTCCTATGTAATTTAAAAAGGAGAAAAATTGAAAATGATTTGGCATAGAAAAATTTAACTGATGCTATTTAAGTAGAAAATAATTTTAAAATCTGGGATATTTAAAAAAAAATTCAAATTGAGTATGATTGATCAAGTTTTTTGGAAGGGGGTAATCAAAAATAATTGATTTGACCCATGTAATTTAAAAAAAATTAATTGATCGGATTTTTAATTTATGCTAGGGGATATTTTAAAAAAATGATTTGACCTGGAGTTTTAAACTTGACATTTTTAATTAATGGAAGGTGGTAGATTAGAAAAAATTGATTCTGCTGATTTAATTTTATCTTTAAAAAATAATTAAACATAAAAAAGTAGAAAAAATGTGATTTTATCTTTAAAAAATAAATAAACACAAAAAAATTGAAAAAAATTCTTTCCATCCGAGGTTTGAACCCTTCAAGTTTTTAAATGGGAAGGGGTATTTAAAAAATGATTTGACTTGTGTAATTGTTGAAAAATGATAGAAACATTCACTTTTCTCAAAAATTTCTATGTACAAAATGTAGTACAGTTTACCTAATTTTTAATTAATGGGAGGGGTGTTAGAAAAAAGATTCGTCCCAGGTTGTTAATTTTTGAATAGTTGAAAATGTAATTTATGTTTATGTGGAACCAAGCTTTTAAATGGGGAGGGGTATTTAAAAAATGATTCGATTTGTGTAATTGTTGAAAAATGATAAAAAAATTAATTTTTCTCAAAAAATTTGATGTACAAATTTAGTACAGTTTACCTAATTCTTAATCAATGGGAGTGGTGTTAAAAAAAAGATTCGTCCTAGGTTGTTAATTTTTGAAAAAAAAATAAGTTGGATACATTTAACTAAAATTGAGTTTTTACTTAATGGGAGAGGAATTTTTTTAAAATTTGATTTGACCCATGTAATTAAAATTGAATGCAACTGATGGGAGAGAAAAAAATGATTCGACTTCTGTAATTAAAAAAAAATAAAAATAGTTAATTTGATCGAATTTTTAATTGATGGGAGGGGATAGGGGATATTGAAAGAAACTGAAGAAATGATTTGACTTGAGTAACTATAAGTACCTTTTTTTGAAAAAATTAAAAATGATTTGAACTAAGAAAATTTTACAAAAGTTCCTATGTAATTCATAATTTAAGCTGAATGCAGTTGAAAATGTGAAATTGAGTACAATTGATCAAGTTTTTTAGAAGGGAGTATTCAAAAATAATTGATTTGACCCATGAAATTTAAAAAAAAAATAATTGATCGGATTTTTAATTCATGGGAGGGATATTTAAAAAAATGATTCGACCTGGAGTTTTAAACATGACATTTTTAATTAATGGAAGGTGGTAGATTGGAAAAAATCGATTTAGCTGATGTAATTTCATCTTTAAAAAATAATTAAAGACAAAAAAAATTCAACTTGTGTAAGTTGAAAAAAATTGAAATTTATTTTTTATAATTCAAAAATTCGACTTGAGGTATTTTTTTAAAAATTGATTCGTTCTAAAGTTTGTAAGTTGAAAAAAAAAAAATTAATTAATAAAATTTGGTAATTTACCATGAAAAAAATCCAAAAAAATTATTTATTCAAATAGGATTTGAACTTTGGTCTTATTGATTTTCATTAAAGGAAGAGGGTATTAATGGAAAGTGGTACCATGAAAATTAAAAAAAAATGATTCGGTTAGGGGTAATTCGATATTAACAAAATTATTTAACACAAAAAAAATTGAAAAAAAAATTCTCTCCGGTTGGGGTTTGAACCCTGACTTTTGAGGTGGCAATCCGAGAGTGAGTCATCACCACTTATCTACATCATGGAAGGGAGGGTAGTACATTGATATCACATTTTGAGGAATATCTCAAAAACGAAGCGATTTTGGCAAAAATTGAAGAGAACCGAAATTGTAGCCCGTAAAATTTGCTTTCGGTAGAGTGTCGTCAGATTTTTGATTCGAACAGCGCTTTTTGAGATATTTACGAAAAACTGGTTTTTGCCTTGATGGGCGGGAGGGGAAGGAGGGGGTGGAACTTTAAGTCAATTTTTCTCAGCTTTGGAGCCAGCTTTTCTGAAACTTTTTGCTCCTTAAACCATCTACTCGTCGAGCTCTTTCCGATGGTGTATTTACTTTTCGGATTCGTACTTTAGTTTTGAATTGATCGCGTTAGGAAAAAAACGTCTTCTATTTTATAATATATATTGATTTTGCAACAATGACAATCTCATATGCGTTCGCTTCGCTTCTTCTTTTATTATTAGCTGTATAATCACACTTCGTCGTAAAGTTCACAAAATACATTAACACGATTGACGAATTTTCGACGAACGTAGTGGCAAACGTTCCTATTATAATATATGTCGAGTTAGCGTATTTCACGGCTTATTACTCGACAGCTGCTTGTGTTTGATGCGATAGAGGTAGACTAGACAATTGTTTTTAATTGGTTGGTATTTTTATGTTGGTAAGGTGGAAATTATCATTAAGAGGGCTGAAGGCAATTATTTTGGCGAATGAGGAATTTTTATGAGTAATTGTCGAATATGACACAGAAAGACTGATTTTGGGATATATTATTGAAATATTTTAATGAAGTGGCCTGGTGACCCAATTTCAATTCGAGCGAGTTAATTTTTAGGTCAAAAGTCTGGCTAATTAGAGACATTTTTTCTTCGAACTGAAATGATCCGATTTTTCTTTTCGAATGATACACACTTTCGGATAAAAATATCAAAATAGAAATTACCGAAGAAAAATAGGCTCACATTTTCGATAGATACTTCTCAGATAACGCGATTTAGTCTCTGAGGTTACGTTTTTTCATCTCAGGTCAGTGACCCCTCATCTTGAATTAAAAGATCTGATGGTTGAATACCCTTCAGGATGAAATTGCCTAATTCCTCTAATTGAACGCCGCCAGACTAATAAAATAAAATAATTTGATCTCTGAGATCAAAATACTCTATATTTCAGGTCGTCCGACCCCATACCCCCTTTGGATGAAAAATTTGAAAATCAGATTACTTCTGATTGAACTCTACCAATTTCCGATTCTAAAACACAGAATTATTATAAACAAATTTTGACCTTTAGGGTCAGGCCAATTGTCTTATGAGGTCACATGACCCTACCTCTCAGATTAGACGATTTGATAGACACGGTCCCTTCATGTTAAACTCGTCTAAATTCTCATGTTTAAAGACCAAACCAATAAAACAAAAAATTCAAAATTCTAGATCGAGTGACCTTACTTCTTAGGTCACCTGACCTCACTGCTCTGACTCAAATATGTTATGTCTGATGGTCAAATGGCCTCTGATTTAGCTCTGCACATTCTCAATATTGAAACACCAAACTATTGAAAATTTGACCTTTGAGGTCAAGTTTCTAGGCTTTTCGGGTCATCTAACCTTATTTTTTTGATTCAAGAAGTCTAATAACGAGGAAACCTTCAAGTTGAAATAATTCACTTTTCCATTATCGAAAAATAGGCCATTAAAACAAAAAAAAATCACTTTTGAGGTCAAGTAACTCCATTTGTCGGGTCAAGTGACCCCAACAATTTGATAAAAGAATTAATGACTAAGTGACCTTTGATTTTACTCTGCCAATTCCCAATGCTGAAACAAAATTGACCTTTAAGATGAAATAATTGGTTTCTGGGGTAAAATGACTAGTAAGGAATTGACCTTTGAGGTCATATAACTTAGTTTCTGGGGTCACTTGACCTTTCCGTATCAATTAACTTTTGGGTTGAAATCATTTCAATACACATGGTAAAACATTTAGCTACTACAACAAAACAATCAAAATATGAAGTTGAAAAATTTAGGGTCACTTAACCTACTCTTCTGATAAAAAACATCTGATGGCCTGATGACATCTAGTTCAACTCTGACAATTCCTAACATTGAAACGCTGACCTAAAGATTAAAGTAGACGAATTTCACTGTAAAGGTCAAGTAACCTGGCTTCCCAGGTCACATGACCTTACGTCTTTATTCAAAGAATACTGATGACTAGGAGACAGCTGGACTAAAAATATTCAATTTTCCAAACGAAACACTGAATCAGGTAGGTATGAACTAAAACCAAAAAATTTCACCTTTGAAATCAAATGACCCTTTTCAAGGTCTCGTGACCTCACTTATCAAATCAAAATATCTCATCTGATACTCAAGTAACATTGCGGTTTGAAATAATCATATTTCTCATATCAACCTCCTGAAATATAGGTAAAATAAAAAATTTGACCTCCAAGGTCAGGTGACTCGACTTTTTAAATCTCATGATTCAATCTTTCAAATCAGGAGACCCAATGGTGAGGTAACCTTCAAGTTGAACTTATCCCATTTCCCAGGTCGAGATTACTAGCAGAGAAATACATCTTTGAAGGTCAAGTGATTCGCTCAATTTTTCAAGATAAAAATAACCATGTACTAGATCAAGAATCAGTGAAACCAAATGACCCTACCTGATTTCTCTTTTAAAAAATTCATCCAAATTTTGCAAGTCGAATAATTCATTTTTAAGGCAACTGATGAAATCTTTCGAATAAAGTGACTCAACAAGTGTCTTGTGAGTTTATAGAAGACCTGATTTGCTAAAATTTGGGAATTAATTTTTTCCAGCTTGATAAATGACCTTCAACCTTCATCATTTTTTTTCGAAAAAATTTTTCTAATTGGTTGTATTTTCAAGAAATGAACAATTTTTCGTTTTATTCGACTCAATTTCTCAATAAATTTGCTCTCTGCTAGAAAAATTTCTGTGTTTTCAAAAAAATAAAAAAAAAAAAAAATTAAAACAATTTTTCAATTTTTTGTGGTACACATCTCACTTTTTTAATTCCCTGGTATCGTCACTATCTCTCTCATCTTCTACATTATTCTGTTGTCTTCTCCCTCTCAAAAAATTCTCAATATCATTTTGATATCCTAAAATAAATTAAAAACGATCCACTTTCTTCAATATTGCCATAAGGCATCGCATAAAATTAAATTCGAAACAGATCACGAACCCAAAGATACCAAAATCTCAAAAAATCTGGCCAAACTTAAACCCACAGGCTCTCTCGAGATCACTTCAGCATAGAAACAAACTGATGAAAAACCACCTCTGTACACATCGATAGAAGCAATTAATACGCAATTAAAACCTCAATTTGGAAATACTGCACGAAGGTCGAACGGTCGAACACTCGCATTCTATAAATCTCGCTTATTAAGGCTCTTGGGGAAAACTATAAATTTACCAATGACTCCGCGAGATCTTTTTGTCTTTAGGATTCGATTCAACGAACTTCATAAGCGCCTCTTATTAAGAAGGCTGGTGTAGTGTGAATAAAATTTTAAAATCATATGACCGTTCCAGCCGAACGAAGGTAACCGACAACCCTATAAACTATGGCGGTGACCTTTGTATAATACATACAATGAAACCCGGCACTTCGCTGTGAATTAATAACAAAATGAAAATAATCCGTTATAAGTCCTCGGTACAAACCACGTTTAATAGCACGTGTATAACGCCACTTAAATGTAAACTATTGCCGAGGATTTACACGTTAGATTACATCGGCTGCTTTTTCCATCCCTCCAACGTGCCTACATTCAACGACCTATAAAAAATTTAACCAGCGAGACTCCAGTCTTATAATTTTGTATTCCATATTCGAAACGATATCGTATCGAATTATTTTAAAATAAATTCATTCTTCGTCGAATTCTCAACTTTCTTTAGAAAAAACCAGCTATCGTTTCCTATATACCCTCGAAAAATACCATCTTGTTCGGCAACGTTAATCTGTTAAAACCCCACGACGACGAAAATAATCTGATCACTGAAGCGTTTCCCACCTTCGACCTTTCGGGTCTCTAATTAAAAGCTTAATTTCTCTTCGTATCGTATCTGGCGTTGAGAGATTTCCATGACCTATTGTGTCGTCTGATACGCAACAGGGTCCACATTCGACCAATTCTCGCCACCACTTCGTCGAAAACCCACGTCGTACAATCGTACATCGCGCGGTTTCTTCGTCCGAGTATATAAAACGAGACGAAAAACTTAATAACATAACACCTTTTGGTACAAACTCCTTTGTAATCTTCTAAATGGAGAGCAATAAAGAAAAACTTGATTGCATTAGTCTCCGCTCTCGCCGCGGCGCCGCACACATGCTCGTTTTTAACTTTCTTCGGACGCTTGTCTAAATAAAAACTTATTTAACGAAAGTTCTCCTCGCAGCGTCGGCTAAATAAACTACCATCGCTTTTTAAGCCTCGTAATCCAAATTACCTTAAATAAAACAAACCTTGTACAAGGTCTCGCTCGCTCCTGTTACGTCTGCCGTTCGTACTTCGTACTTTGTTACCCGCATTCGACACGCCAAATAACGTTATTAAATTTATGACGCGAAATTTAGTTCGAAATTACCGAATTACGGATCGTTACCTTTATGCACTTCCATTACTCCCCTCGTCCGAGCCACGTTCTACCTGTATACGTGGAAATTCCTCTCGCCCGACAAAATTTCCACTTCGTTTTTTATTTCGACTATACGTGAAATTTACGAGCGCGATTTTCAACTTGGCAGATGATTTTTGTTTTGCGACCTTTTTTTTTTCTTTTTAGTTGAGTATTTTTTTTTCATGTTCTGGTACATTGTACTTACAACTCGGATAATGGTGCCTGCTGTAGATTTTTTACTTGGGTTTTCACACAGTAGGCTGAAATATATCGCTAGCAATCAAATTTATGTCGTTGATGTGTTCGTAATTTACAGACTGACCAAATGGAAAAACCAGCTGGATGAGATAATCGAAAAATTTCGATGATGGTTTGCATAAGCGTTGGCCGTAAATAATGCAGAGAATTGTGGAAAACCAGGCGAATGATTAGGCAACTTAATGAGCGCCATGTTTGAATAAATTATGTGTGGTTTTAATTTTTCACGCAGGGTGTAATTTTGTCGGGTTATTTTTCGAAAACAATCATTAACGTTTCAATATTTGAAACGTACGTACATCTAAAACGATCATCCTTTGAGAAAATTTAAAAAAATTAGTTCAAGGGTGAAGTTTGCTAAATTAAATATACAAAAAATTATTGGCCTGAATTCCAGCTTTGCTTTCTATTTTTCAGAGTGATTTTTTTTTAAATTGTACACGATTTTACAATTTTTTAATCAATATTAGATTTCTAAAAGAGAAATGCTTGACTTGAAGAAATAATGGCCCTGGACGTAAAAGCTTTCAAAAAATTCACTATTTCTACAAAAAAACAAACAGAGGAGAAGTATCCCAACTCAAAAGTAGAATTTTGAGCTGAAACAAAAAAAATCGAAAGTACATCATGATAGGACCCCACATCCAAAATTTCAAGTGCTGAAGTTCATTTCTCGAATTTTAGCGAATTTTTGAAATTTCAAAATTACCTCATCGCCCAGCAAAATATTAAAATTTGATCTAATCAACGAAGAAAGCTGAAATTAGGTATATACCCTATTTTTGACCTCCCAAATCGATTGGAAGTGATTTTGAGACATTTCGGAGCCTCCAGAAAATTTTGGAATTTTCCAGCGCTGGAGAAGAGCCAATAAAAATGGGCCAAATGCACTTTAGCACCTATAATCGTTGATTACCCATGTTAGGAAGTCGAAAGTAGGGCACCAACTACCTTTCAGCTTTTTACCTGGGGTGTAGGTATACTCTCGATGTATTTTTAAATTTTTTCCATGAAAACTTTCTGCCTAAAAATGCGAATTTGAACTCTAAGTTACAAATTTTAGAAAACTGTGCTTTTATCGATCAAATAGGTCATCGTATTATTTTTTTAATAAACATTTCTACATAGAAATTGATATTAAATATTTGTACACTCCGCCCAATCCAAGTTTTATTCAAAAGTTCATCGTTTTATTTCAATAATGTATCACTTTCATTCGAAAATTGATACCTAGCTTCGAAAAACGATAGATCTTTATTTTTAAAAATTGTATTTTGATCATTTTCTGTAAACAAAAATTGCCAACATCCTCAAAAACTGACATCTTTCTTAAAATGACCAAAATTTTCGAAATCTACAAATTTTTTCCAAAAATTAATCATTCTTACAAAATTGGTAATTTTTGTTAAAACTCGTCGTTTTCTCAAAAATGAATAATTTTCTTAATTATTGATCATTTTCATTCTGAAATTGATTATTATTATTTGAAAGTTAATTATTTTTATTCAAAAATTAATCATTTTGAATAGAATTAAAAACTAAAATTTTAAAAAGTATTGTATTTTGATAATTTTTTCAAAAATTTATCATTCTTTCATAATTGATGAAATGATGATTGATCATTTTCATTCAAAAATTGAAGATGTTGATATCTATGTTTTTTAAATTGTATCTTGACCATTTTCTCGAAAATTGATATATTTTTTTGCAAAAACTGACCATCTTAATGCAAAAATGTTATCCCAGACAATTGATATCTCTTTCAAAATTGCATATTTTTCTTTTTCTAAAAACATGATCATTCACATTCATAAATTGCACATTTTTATTGATGTTTTTTCAAAAATTCATTATTTTCTCAAAGATGTTAATTAATTTCAAAAAATTGTTTACTTCAATTTTATTTGAAAATAGATCATTTTTATTTGAAAATAGACCATTTTCATTTGAAAATAAGACCATTTCATTTGAAAATAGACCATTTTTATTTGAAAATAAGACCATTTTCATTTGAAAATAGACCATTTTCATACTAGAATAAATAATTGATATCTTTACAATTCATGCATAAAAATTGATTGTTTTCTCAAAAACTGACCGTTTTTTCAAAAATTAAAAATTTTAAGAAAAACTAATTAATTTTTTTTGGAAATACAGGTAAATTTTTATGATTTTCAAAAAAACTATGAATTTTCAGAAAATTCATATCTAGGTAATTATTTAGATCAGATCATTTTTCAAACATGAATAAAATGAAAGCAACTTTTTTGTAAAAGAAATAATGATAATTTTTCAAAACCTTGAGAGCACCTATTCGCTGTTTGCGTTATGACTGCTCAAAATATGAAATTTTTTTCAGGATTTTGAAAATTATGATTTTAAAAATTGATATAAATGCAGGAAATTCGAAAATGGAATATTTATTTGTCCAAATGTAAAAACCATTTGCAACATTGAAGACTTTTCATTTTTTTTTCTTTTTGAAAAAATTGAAAAATTGATTATCCATTGTTCATCTCACAAAGAATTTACTTACTTTATAATACTCAAAAAATTAAAATTTTTCATTGAATAGCAACAAAATTCAAAAATAATTTTTCTTACGAAATTTGAAATATTCTTAAAGCTTTAAACATTTGATATCTATCTTTATAAAAATTATAATTTTTAGGAAATATGAGGATTTTTCATAAAAATTGACGATTTTTTTTTATAATTTGACAATTCTTTGTCCTTTTCAAAAAAAAAAATGATACCTATAGCTACCTACGTACCTACCTACCACCAAGTACTCGCCTTAATTTTTTTTTAAATTATGATTTGTTCAAAGATCGATAATTTTTTTGAAAACTAATAATAATTTCTTAAAAATATACGAGACTTCCAAAAATTGATCATTTGATTACAACTTTAAAATTTGATAATTTTTTTCTCGTCTGATAATTTTTAAAAGTACTTAGACCACTTCGCAAAAACTGAACTGTTATCCAAGCCACAAAACTGACGAAGAAATAAAAGAAAGGAATCAGACCACCCCAACCTCACCATCATGCTGTCCATTCTCATCAATTAATTTCACCCAAAACCCCACTAGATTTCCCCAAACTGCAATAAAGTTCGCAGTTGACATCTGTAAGCAACACGCAAATCCACACATCCCTTTTAAACTTCAACATCCAAACCAACACCTATGGGTCACATTCGGTTGAATTTGAATTAAACTCACTCTCATCTACACCAAAAACACCACACGTCGTTTAATATTTAATAACATCCGAATATAAAAAGCCAATATAAACGAACCGTCGCCTCGCTTAGATCCACCCTTTACCAAAGTAAAATTTCCTAATACCTTTACCCCTCTTCGCTTACAGGAAAATCACTGGCATGGCATCGATCTTATTCTTATGAGTCATTCCTCATCACTCATTTTTAAATCATATATTCGTCGAATACGAGTACGTTACATTCCACTTCCATAGCCTCATGCTTCTCGTGCCTTATGCTTATTGCAAGATAATCTTACCACGCAGGTTTTTCTTCTTTTCTTTCGCACTGTAGGGTTTCCGTATCTAATAAAAATTTAGGGGAAAGAAACTCGCTTTGATTTCAATTCACCCCTTTCTTTACTCTTATTGTAGCACCGTGTAATATATACGACTGGAAGTATCGAAATCAAAGTCGTAGGCTTATTTAGTCCCTCGCAGAGAGAGAAAGAGAGAAGAGAAACAAGGCACTTTTAGTTCTCCGCTGTACGTGTATTTTCGCCGCAAATACGAGACGGGAAATTATTATTTAATTAAAAATGGAAATACCACGAGGGCGTTATGATTTCGTAGCCGTACATTTGGTAAAAATACTTCTCCGATACGACTAATAAAAATACCCGAGTTAATTAAATTCCGAATACATTCCCATATCGAATACCTCGCAATTTTTTATTCCCAGGTACTTTTATATTTCGAGTAGTAAAAACGAATACGACAATCGTAAATATAAAGCTGCACTTTCGACGCTGTTCGAAAAAAAATGACGAAGTCGCAACGTCGAACGGTGGGCGAAGTAGGCAACTTAGACGGAAAAAAGTCCTATGAAGTTTAATTGAAATTTTTTTGAACGGAAGATACGCAATTTTCGACGCTGAATCCAAATTCAATATCATTTTTGCACCAGAACCCACGCAGGAAGGGGGGTCGAAAAATGTAAAATGGGGTCTTAAGTTGATGGATGTCCAAATCTACATTTTTAGGAGCGCTGAATCCAAATTTCATATTATTTTTGCATCAAGATCCCGATGAGAGGGGGTCAGAGGGGTCAGAAATGTGAAATTGTGTACATATGGTATCCAAATACATACATTTCTAAGGGTGCTGAATCCAAATTTGATATTATTTTTGCACCAAGATCCTAGGGGAAACTTCATTCAGAGTCAAAATAATCGTTGTTAGAGACGGTGGAGGAATTTTGGACACTGAGGTTCGGAAATAGATCTCGTTATTTTTAAACAACTAAAAAAATCTATAAAAAATAATACCCAACGTAAAGTGACTGACTTTTTCAACGAAATTGGAAAGTAATAAAATGATTAAGTTCGATGTTTTCATTTTTTTTTCTGAATTTATTCTGTAATTATTTGTAAATTTTATTTCATAATGATTTTAATGAAAAACATATTTGAGACGTTCCACTAGAAGAAAGCAAATTTCATGCTCTACAATTTTGGTTCTATTCATTTTTTGCTAGGATGCTTCCTTTTTTAGAAAAATCGAGTTTTATGTCAAAAAATAAAAAAATTTCAAAATTCGATAAATTGCAGTTTTTAAAAAAATAACATGCCAACTAATCACTTTTCATAAAAATAAATACACTATTCTGAAAGGAAATTTTACAGTCTACAATTTTGGTTCTATTCATTTTTTTGCTAGGATGCTTTCTTTTCTCACAATTTTGTTTTTTACACTGAAAAAACGTAAAAGAAAGTATACAAAAATTTGAACTTGTTTTTCTCGAAACTTATGTTTTTTAAACTTTCATTTTTGAAAATTCACTGCTCAGCGAGTTATGAACGAAATTTTTTCGTGTTGGTCTGATTTTCTTCAGAATTTTATTACTTAGCTATCACGTGGTATGGTTATCTCTGTGGAACGTCTCAATTTGTTAGGAACATAACTTGACCCCCTTACCCCTTCTACAGGCCCAGGTAAAAAAATTATATCAAATTTAGATTCAGCACCTTTGAAAATGTAGATTTCGACACCCATATCAACTTTATACCCTATTTCACATTTTTTATCTCCCTCACCCTCTCCCCCGAGAGTCCAGGAGCAAAACTAATATCAAATTTGAATTCAGCACCCTTGATAATGTAGGTTTAGACACCCATATCAATTTTATAAGCCACTTCACATTTCTGTACCCTCCTCTCCCCTCTCCCTTTCACGAGGGTCTAGGTGCAAAACTAAAATTAAATTTCAATTCAGTGTTGAAAATTACTTATCATCAGTCTTAAAAGTTTCAATTTCGCCTTTTAGAACTTTTTCCAACTTAAATTCCCCACTGACCCCTCTCCTCCACGGAGAGGGGTGGGGGGGGGTCAATTGAGTTACAGAATGTAATTTTGAAACTTCTAAGACCAAACCATCACACCGTGACCAGATTTTCGGTTTAAAAATCCTAAACTTTGAAATTAATGTGATCACAAAGCAATCCATTGTAGTGTAATTCAGAGGGGGGGGGGGAGGATTTTCGATAATTTTTATAAATAAAGGAAGTATTTCTGCGTTTTTAGAACTCAAAAACGTCTCAAAACAATTTTCAATTGGTGCAAAAAATGGGATAAAGAAAATCACTTTTGTCTCTTTTTCAGGGCTGAAAATTAACCAAAGCCTAGAGGCAAATTTAAAAAAATATTTTGAATGCCTTTACCTCAAGCAAAGTTTTGCTGCAATTTGATTTTTTCTAAGCCTTACTGTATTTTTTGATAGTCAACTTGACCATTTTTTGAAAATTTTCAAAATCAAATGTTGACTCCCAATTTTAAAGGGGTCCAATCACTAGAAAATTCATTCAAAATCTAAAATGGATCGCAGAAATGGAATGTTGACTGAATTTTTGGACGCGCAAAAGATGAGGGCTGAGGAGACTAGAAAAAAAATCAAAATCGATTACCATCTACCGATTGCGCTATAAAGCCTTCGATTCTTTAAAAATTGTCAAAAACGCAACATTTTCAAATAATTTAAATTTCAAAAAAGCTCTATAATTAATTCTAATTAATTAATTTTAGAGCTTATTTAGTGACTATCTAGACCAAAAAGCACATTTTTTTTTAAAAAATCGATATTTTATAGCTTTTTAAATTTCTCCTACTACACTTTATGTATGAAGAAAAATTAAAAAATGTTATAAGACACAGATTATCTCATTCAAAATGTTAGGGTAGGCTAATGCTTTTCCAGAACAGGCCAACGTTTTTGAAAATCGCCCATAACTCGACCAAAAATTGTCCAGAATGCAAAAACTAGGTCATTTTTGAAATCCTCTCGTTGTCATCAATATTTTCGAATAATCACAATTGAATTTTGAGCAATTTCTACGATATTGATATTTTGTCCAATGGCTTTTGATAGTTCTTTACCATGAAAATCAAAATCGCCAAAAATTGTCCAAAATGCAAAAACTAGATCATTTTTGGAACGCTGACGTCGAGACGAGTATTTTCGTATAATCACAATTAAATTTTGGTCTATATTTCAAAAAGGTAGGGTAACAAAATGCTTTTCTAGAACAGGCCAACGGTTTTGAAAATCGCCCATAACTCGACCAAAAATTGTCCAAAATGAAAAAACTAGGTTATTTTTGAAATCCTCTCGTTGTCACTATCAATCGATTTTGAACTATTTAATTTTATTTTGCTAGTTTCCCCACACTGAAAAAAATGAGAAATGAAAAATAAATAAAAAGTGTTTAAAAAAATGATAAATTTTATCCAAAAAGAGATAAATTTATATAAAAAAAAATTATTTTATTCAAAAAAAAATGAATTTTATCCAAAAAAAAATAATAACGGAACACCATTTACAAAATTGGCAAAATTTATTCTAAAAAAATTATAAATCGCGAAATTTGGTAAAATTTATTGCATAAAAATAAATTTTGCCCAATTTCGCGATAAATATTATTTTTTCAGAATAAATTTAGCCAATTTTGTGAAAGGTGTCCCATTATTATTTTTTGGACAAAATTTATTTATTTGTTTTTTCAGTGCAGCCCCCTCTTTTGCGAGGCGTTCTGATTCAAAAATTGAAAATTTTGGTTTTTCGGTCCATCCTACTACATATACTCGATTTTTCGAGTACTTCAATGCGATAACAACACAATGAGGACAATTTTTAATGCCTTTACCCATTACTTGAAGAGATTTCGAATTTAAAAATCATATTTCAGGTTGGTTGATGAAATTGACTTTCTCCCCCACTGAGCCCACCGCACGTAGCAGAATATTTTAAAACGATAAAAACTCCTTCGAAACGCGACTCTTATTGAAAAAGCCTCGAAAACTCCTCTCGACAAATGTAACTTTCGTAGCTTTATCTAATTTTTCGTCGTCGTCGGCAGCGCTCGAATAAATACGGCAAAATCCGACTCGTATGGGGAATTTTCCGCATAACTTAGTCTGCATACTTTGGACGAAAATGCTGCGGTTAACAAACGATTTCCCGTTTCCGGTGTGTACACAAATGTTGGCGAAAATATGATTTTTCGTTTCAGCGACGGCAGGCCGAACCGTAGGGTATTTTTTAACCCGTACGTACGTACAGCATTGCCGAAATCGAAATCCATTAATGTTTGAAGCGCGTGTAAGTTTATAATATGAATTATTAAAATTACACGAGCGACTGATGGAAAATTTACTTTAAAGGGATAAAAAGAAAACTTCCGTGAATGGAATATAAATGTAACGCAAACACGTAACATGATCACTCCTAAAAGGTTTTATTCAAATTAAAATGGTAACTACGACACTCGACTCTAAATGTAACTTTTTCACGTTTTATATCGCGTTCTCGCGACATCGTATTATAAATATACGCTGCGCTGCGAAAATGGAGTTACATTCTATATATATTTACCGTTATGTACATTTTTTGAATAAATTATTATACACCGTCGACGTTTGTTGTTACGATACCCCCCGAAGCTGTGAAAAAAAGGTAGCCGAAAAAAAAACACCCTTCGGGCACAGCAAAGGCATACACGTATATTGAAAAAACTAGTTTCGCGTTCAACCGATTACTTCTGCTGTATGTACCTTCGAAAATATGCAATCCCCTCGGCCTCCCTTCCCCTTGAAACACGCTTCGAAATCTTTTCAAATCGTTAAATTTTTCATAGGTACGAGTTTTTTTTTTTGGAAAAAAAGCTGCGAAATGGTGAAACGCGAAAGCTCGTTATTTTCTCTCTTTTTTTTAATACACAAACGGCCCAGCCGCCCGACGAGTGTACCTGCGACGACGACGACGAAAAAGCAATACAGAAAGAGCTTCGTACAAAACGTGCTCCAAGTATCCTTTTTAAACTTTCTCTTTCTGTCGTCTCCTCCTCGTGGTGCTATATTTTGTATGTATACGATTGCCGGAGTTGGAAAAAAACATTCGCCGGAGTTGTGTCCTATAATACGAGTATCCGAATGTTTTGAATTCGTCCGAGTGTAAAAGTTTAATGATTCTAGTTGCGTCGTCGCGACGCGTTCAATCGTTCGAAATGATCGTAATATTTTTTCGAGGCGATGTTTTTCCAGCGTGCAAGTCAAATCGACGAGATGTTTAAATTTTTCAGCGAAATAACATCGTTTCGAACGGGTTGAAGAAATTACGAATTGGGAAACGTCGCGGTGTTTGTTTCGATGATTTAGGAGTTGAAGGAATAGGCAGGGGAAGAGGAGCGCGAAAATAGTGTCAGTGTCAATTCATTCGGAGCTTATCTTTTGGAGTAAAGTAACAGTGAATTAAAAATTAACCTTACCATAGCCAGAAACAGAAACCTAGTTCGACGATGGCTTTTGTTTTTTTGAAAATTTCCCATCCAAATCACTTAAATAAACTCATGTATATTTTATTTCTCTTGTGAGTGAAAATAAACGTTGTTTAGCCTAAATATCACTCCTCTATCCCCTCTAAGAACAAAACATCCTTACAAATATTAAAAATTGTTTACAAATTGAAATTATTAAAAATTTTCCTAATGTAATTTCCATTAAGGTAAAATACCAATTACGGGTCACTTTTTTTGAAAATGCCATAGAATCGTCATTTATGGACCAAATTTTAAATAAAGTTCAAACCTTCCTCTTTCACTTAGGACGGTTGAATTTCCAAAAAAAAAAAAGTTTCACCTATTTCGTTTTGCTCCTTGAAAACATGTCCTCAAAAATGTGATTTTTGGAGTTCTACCAATTACGGGTCTTGGAATAATTTTGACAAAAAAAAATGTTTTCTGCTTTGATGGAATTTTTATGATCAGAAGGACCATCTTCAACTATTCCGACCATCAGATCTCCCAAAAACGCAGGTTGAAAAACTACCAATTATGGGCCGGCCCGTAATTGGTAGACTTTTAATAGAAATTCAATCGCAAAAAACAGCTTTTGAATACCAATTACGGGTCGGATGAAATTTTCAAGGTGACGAAAAATTCTTAAAATATACACTTTGACTAACATAAAAACCCAACCCCCAGTTAGAATAGATGAAATTTATCGGAAATAGGTATCACACTTTAAAGGCATGGCACTTTTTCCATTCGTCCACAAAACAAATCAAAAATACAAAAATTGGTTTGAACCCGTTAAAAAATAGTTGCTAGTACTTATCTTGATCCAATAAAACCGGCCTTGTTGAGAATGGTTGATATTATTTAATTTTACACGACTTTTATTCAGACACGAACTTCAGAAAAACGTAATTTTCGTACAAAAAAAACACACTTTCAGAAAAACGATTTTTTCATGGGCTTGATGCAACGGAAAGTGCTCCAAGGTTATTATCATTTAGATAGAGAAGACTCCGCTCTAAAAGATGCCGCAAACGGCAACTCTTTTGGTCAACATGGGATCTAATGATATTGGCTCAAAGTTGCGGCCCGTAATTGGTATTTTACCTTATCAGAAAATGACTTTGAATTTTTTTTAGCTAGTTATGATGAGAAGTAAAAGGGCTTCAAAAGCTGATTTGTTAGAATTTTTTGTGAAAATCGCTTAAAGTAAAAAATTTCCAAATATTTTCTTAAAATATGTTATTTTTTCACTCTATCTCTTTAGAGTCTCTTTCACCTCTAAAAGTACCTAGAAAATGACTCAAAATTTTGTTACTTTCACTATATCATACCATAAGGAAATTCGAACCTCTTTAATATTTCTTATCAGGAAGAGAGTCGAGGGAGAGTGCTAATTTTAATGAGTCCATTTTCAATTAAAAAAATCAAACAGATAAACTATGTTCAAAACTTTTTAAATTTTCAATAAATAAATAATTATGTTTAAGAATTTGAGACAATTTAAGACCTCTTCCCCTATTCTTTTGCGTAGAATGCATTAAGGAGTAAGAACAAAAAAAATTAAAAATTTTCGATAATAGTTTAATAACGACCCTTTTCTACAAGATTGAAATCACTGAAGAAAATAAGAGATTTTCAAAATTTGAATGAAAACGTAAAATGGCGGGAGAGGGGAGCTTACCAGGATTGTAAGCAGACTTAAAGCAATTAACGACTCTTGCAAAAATTTCCATTCTAACTTATCATTTACCCATCTCTAATTTCACTCAGATTTAAACAATTTTCAAAAATTTCGTAAAATACGAAGACATTTTTCAGGATTAAAGATGTCCTACAGTAAATATTTTTATGTCTTCGAAAATACAAACCCCCTGTAGCAATTTTTCATCGCTCTCATTCTTTAAAAATCACCATGAAAACATATCAATATTTCCTATTTTTCAATTTTTTTGCAAATAATTTGAAAACATTGCAACATGAATAATTGTATCTAAACAACAAATCGTTGACAATTTTTCTCTTTTTTTTGTGAAAAAAAAAACAGGATTCAACTTCGCAAAAATTTTTGGACCCCCAAAAATTGTATTAAGTATGTATTTTCAAACCTTTATTATTTTTCAAACACACATAGTAACGTAATAAGAATTTGTAATTCTCCAGAAATTTGTAATTTTTATAAAATTAAGAATTGTCTCAAAATTTAGAAGTTTCCCAAAAATTAGAATTTTCTCAATAAGTGGAATTTTTTTTAAATTTGAAATTTCCCTAAAATACAAAATTTTCCTAAAATTCAAAATTTCCCCAACATACAAAATTTTCCTAAAATTCAAAATTTCCCCAACATTCAACATTTTCCTAAAATGTGAAATTTTCCTAAAATTTTAAACTACCCTAAAATTTAAAATTCCCTAAAATTCAAAAATTCCCCAAAATTTAAAATTCCTCTAAAATTTAAAAATTCCCCAAAATTTAAAAATTCCCCAAAATTCAAAAATTCCCCAAAATTTAAAATTCCACCGAAATTTGATTTTTTTTTTTAAAGGGTATAATAGAATAAGTATAGTGTTTTGGGCCTAGAGACGGATTTTGACAAAACCAACCCCAAATGGTTAATCATGATGAGAAAAAATTGTGATAAAAATTTTGGACCCCTAGCGCAAGTATTTCCTGGGAAGGGCCAAAATGTGTTTTTTAACTTTTTCAAAATGTTTGTCATTTTTCATCGAGTTATGGTGTTTTAAAAACTTTGAAAGCAGCCATTTTGTAAAAAATTTTAAGAGGTACGGTCGCCATTTTATTTCAAAAAATGTGCTACTATTTTGAAAAAAAAAATGTGTTTCTCTAACCCCCTAGAATCGATGACAAGAAACACGAATTTTTATTTATACTTGGCGAAAAACGAAAAATAAAGTTTGAAAAACACATTTTGGCCTCTCTTCCCGAAAATTCTTGCGCTAGAGGTTCAAAATTTTAGTCAAAATTTTTTCTCATTATGATTGACCTTTTGGGATAGATTTTGCCAAAATCCCTCTCCAGGCCCAAAACACTATGCTTATTCTTTTATACCCTTTAGAGTTTTCTTAAAATTCAAAATTTTCGTAAAATTTGAAATTTTATTAAAATTTGGTATATCCCTAAAATTTGAAGTTTCCTTAAAATTTGGAATTTTCCCAAAATTTGAGACTTACTTTGTAGATACTCACATATGAAATTTTCCAACTTTTTTATAAATGAACGTGTCATAGCAAAAAAAGACATATAGAAAAAATGGCGTTTTTGGGAAATCGCGATTGAAATTTAAATGCTGAGTTATGTTCTTTTTGTTGTGACACATTCAAATATAATTCCTCAAACATGAATTTTTCAAAAATTTGCAAGGTTTTAAAAACGTATAAATTTTTTTAAAATTTATATTTTCCCAAAACTTCGTGATTTTTTATTAAAATTTTGTAATTTTCCAATGACTTGGTAACTAATTTTCTAATAAGGCTGTAGTTTTCATAAAATTTGTAACCTTTCAAAAAAAAATTCCCAATCAATCGTAATTTAAAAAAAAGTTGTAAATAAGAGAAGCACGAATTTTATTAGCTTACTTCAATAACTAATAGCACTGAGAATCCCAAATAAACAGAATAGAAACACATTAACACCACTTACGACATTCCAAGCAAACAAACCATAAGTACGAAAATTTTGATATCCGCCCAACAATAGTACTTCAGTTCACTGCATGATGACCCCTCCACAGTACAATCTCCCTAATTGAATTCACCATCCCATCAATTACAACACACATATGCATTTCAAAAACTCCACTCAGACCAAAATACAAACCCATTTTCCGAAACACCAACATATCGCTTTGGCGACCATTCTACACACACATTACTTGAAGGCTAAAAAAAATGGTACATATTTTTTGCCATCTTGATGGTAAATTTTAATTTAAAAGCCAAGAGTTAAATAGTTAGCAAACAATATTAAGTATTTACAGTGTTTGTAATCTGTTAATGGGACTAAAACCGTTTACTTTTCGCTGCTGTAAACCGGGCTCTGGAAATTTAATTAAAAACGTGAAACTAGCCCGCAAAATGTAGCGAAACAATTATTTCGATGGGTAAAAAAACCCCAAGTAGAGACAGAGAAAGGAGAAATCATTGTCTGGTGTTTTTTTTTTTTACCAACCAGCCACGCTCGTATAGTATTTTTATATCGAGTAATTTACTCGTAAAAAATTATGTTAACTAGGAAATAAATTGCGCGTCCGTTTCGGGAATTAAGCAAGCTATAAATTTTATATAGTGGTGTAAAAATTTACGTGACATGGTTTCGTACGTATTTATGGAAGTATGTGTTGTACCAGAATGGCGTATTTTTTCTCAGAATATCTGGTTCGTTTGAAATATGATATTTTGGCCGGATATAAAAAAATATTTTGGGTATATTTTTAGAATTTTTTTCCCATCGAATAACCCGACGAATCATAAAAGCTCTGATTTTCTCCGGTTTGAAGCTCATTTTTGGAGCATTGTTTTATCAAATTTAGATACTTGAATTCGTTTCGTCAAAGTTTCCATTATTTTTCATCGATTTTCAGAAATTTCCTCATCTATACAGTCTTCTTCTTAAAATAATGTCGCCAGAATTCTTATCAACCACTCAAAGGAACAATTTTAACCGACAATTTTCTGTACAATTTAACGCTCAATTTCACCTTCAAAAGAAATTCAGCTCTTCACATTCGATACGTGTAAAATTTGACGATACCTTTGTCTTATCAAAACTTCTCATTATTACACATGAGAAAGATCTCTTTTTACGACACCGATATGAAATTTTATTCCAAGGTACCAGAAACATTATTCCTTTATCTTTATAACTTTGTTCGGTAGAGATGACATTGAAACCATTTTTTTCTTTTCATTATTATTCTTCTTCAAACAAAACCCACGCTGGAAATTTTACATCAAACTTTTTAGCTTTGAAATAAAATCATGAAAATTTTAAAGGGTATTATTTTAAAATGTGTTTTCAGATCGGTTCATCGTGGGAGAAGGTACCTTGGAAGAGGAATAATATTTTTAGAGTACATATCTTTGGAAATTTCAAATTTACAGAAATTTTCGCAAACAGGCAAAAAATTCGACGAACTGACCCTGTTTGGTTTTTCTCCAATAAATCTCGAGGTAAGAATTTTTTTCACAGAATAAAATCAATTTAATATTTAAATTGATTCTACGTCGATTCAAAATTTAATATGTAACTCGAAAATAAAACAAATTGAAATCAATCGAGCCACGTCTCGCTCTCGTAGAAATTATACAGCAGAAAATAAATTGGTAATTTTTTTCCAACGTGTAGGATAATTCGACATTCGAGAATAGCAACGATGTAGAACCGTACGAGCATAAGCTGAATTTCGGCGGTACGTAGATGAGGCAGGGCTGGAACTAAAGGCCGGATGTGTAGGAGGGGAATGAACACTGAACATAGACAATAACAGTTAACGCGGCCGCCTACGTCAGTCATGTATTTTCGAATTTAAAAGACATTCCCAAGAGCTATCGAAAGTTCTGAGTTTGACATACGTCGCTTACATAATACCCTCAATAAAAACCCTGTTCGTATATTAAAAAGGCCTCTAAACCTTGGAATATAAAAAGTAAACGTAAAAACACAAAAAATCACACACCTTTGATGAAAAAAAATCCATCGAATCTCGTAAGTTTTTTTGATTAACTCGTTGCAAGTTATTAATAAGTTTTGAAAAAAATTATTACATAAAAACGATACGACGGAAATGCGGGCTGCATAATTTTCCAATACAGGGGCCTGTGTGTACTTACAACCGCGTATACATAATACATAAAAAAAAAGAAAGAAAAAGAAACTGCCTCGCCATAGCGCACACCGAGAAAGTTAATTTAAATTTCCTTCGTTTTTCTGTTTTTTTTTTAAGGTAGATTTTTTTATACCGCGAAATATCTACCATAGAAAAACGACCGCTGACGGAATGTAGATTTATCCCGACAAAACTTTTATAAAACTTCTTTTCCGGTACTTAGGTATGAAAAAAGCATTTTTTCCGAATATAACACGCCGCTTACTCATCAGAGCGGCAAGAGGGTCTGGAAATTTCTACTCGTCGGGTAACGTAAAAGTAAAAACTTTACCATTAAGATGACGCTTAAAGTTTTTTTAAGAAAAAAAATTCCCTTTTTAAGTCTGATACATTACGCATTATATTATACTTAAGGTAAACCAGTAAACTTACCGTTGATTCGATGTAAGGAGTTTGAAATAAAGTTAACTATTACGACACGCCGCATCGTGGCGAGCCACCGAAAAAAAAATAAGAGAAGAAAGAGAGAAAGTTGTAAAGTGATTAATGACTCGGTCAGAATAAAAGCTAGCTTTGTTTTCGCACTTACTTATTTTCGTCTTATGTTTGCCATGTACATTGCGCCGTGTTTGAAATTACCTGCGTTTATAGTTTTAAACACGTGTCGTGTAAGTGGGCTGGGAGATTGAGAAATTCGTCGAGATGAACAAATAACTTTGTATGGACAGGTCGCCTATTTTTTCTGATTCGAAGAGGTATTGGGATCGATTTTGAAAATCAATGGAGATGTTTTTATGATTATTACACCTCTAAATTCAAAGGTCCAAAACCTAAAATTTTCACTTTAAAAATCGATATCGGAAATAAAAATCTTTGAAAATTTATACAACAATATCGAATCAATTTTTTAAAATAGATTTTGGGTTTTGACACCCCCCCCCCCCTATCAGGGCTGATTTCGGATTTCGGATTAGAATATTTACATATCATCATATCATCTATAGCAATAATTTCAAATTCTTAGGTCCTGAGCTGTCTTTCTTCGGATTCAATAATTTGAGTTTTGGGTTAACATTTTCAGATATGTAAAATATGTTCAGCAAACTAAAAATCAACGTGTTACTCAATGTTCGTCCACCCTTTCTCAAACAATTTTTTAAACTAAATTTTTCCTCGAGCTCAAAATGAAAAATAAAGACTTGTTTCTGAAAACACATCCCAGCCCTCTTCTTAAAAACTTTCGTTCTGATGAAAATTTTCAAGATGGATAAAAAATTCTGATGTGAGACGTTCAAAATTTTCAATCATTATTGAATTTTCAGCTGCTTTGGCGCCTTTAAAATTAAATATGACCAAAAAATACTTGGGACAGTTTTAGCGGATGACTTTGTAAGTTGAATTATCCATTAAAATCTTCAGATTGGTCCTAAGTTGGTAGGGGGATTCTGCGCCAGGAGGACAATTCGCCGAGAAGAACAAACAACGTTAGATCATTAACTTTTGGGCCCTACTCTCTTAATTTGAATCAGTCAAAAACTGAAGATTGCCTGATTGAAATAGACAGAATTGAGTCGCTGATTGGCAGTGAATTTCCACTGACTCCACTGTTAATCAGTGAAAAATTACTGATTCAATTAGTGAATTTTCATTTTTGAATCAGTAAATTTTTTCTCAACTATTGAAATGAATCAGTAATTTGAATCAGTAGTTGAGAAAAAAATTACTGATTCAAAAATGAAAATTCACAAACTGAATCAATAAATTTTTCACTGATTTCTACAGTGGCTCAATTTTGTCTATTTCACCAGTCAGTTTTGACTGATTCAAGTTAAGAGAGTAGCTTGCTATTCTGAATTTTGAGGATATAATCAGAACCAGCATTTTCAAAAACCTCTAACATTATTATAAGATCATTGTTGACTTTCATCATCTTCAATCATTTTTTTTTTTTTTTAGAAAATTTTGTATCTCTAAACCCATTTTTTGAACCTTATTTTTGGATTCAGAAAACAAATATCAATCAGCATTTTGGAAAACATGTATTTTGAGATAAGCACATATGAGGCCTCATCAACTTCTTCAACTTTCTGGATTTTCATTCCTCATTACTACCAAAAAAGAACACAAAAAGTGACAAGAGGTGGCATCAGAAGACCAAAAAATACACACATGGAGAAACCTACTCAAACCCCAAATATTTTTTCACTCTTTCCTTAAAAAGTTTTGTTCTGATGAAATTTTTCAAGATGAAAGATGGCCAAAAAATACTCGGGACAATTTTGTCGGATAACTTTGTCAGTTCAATTATCCATTAGAATCTTCAAATTGATCCTAAGTTGGTAGGGGGATTCTGCGCCAGGAGGACAAATTCGCCGAAAAAAATAAACAACGCCGAACCTTATAATAAGATCATTGTTGACTCTTATCACCTTTCATCATTTTTTTATAGAAAATTTTGGCTTCTTGGACCCAGTTTTTGAACCTTATTTTTGGATTCGTAAAAAAAATCAGTCAGCATTTTTGAAAACACACATTTTGGTAAGTAAGTATATAATTATGATCCTTCATCAACTTCTTCAACTTTCTGGGTTTTCATACCTCTCCTCTGGGGCAATTACTCCCAAGAAAGAACTCAAAAAGTGGCACGAGGTGACATAAGAAGACCAAAAATACCCACATGGAAAAACCTACTCAAGAACAAAACATTTTTCCACTGCCTCACACGTACCGTTACTGAAAATATTGAATTTTGGCCAAACAAATTTTTTATTTTATCCAATATTTACCTCTTCTCAAACAATTTTCAAATACATTTTTCCTCAAACTCAAAAAAATGAATTAAATCTTGTTTCTGAAAACAATCTCGAGCCTCTCCTTAAAAAGTTTCATTCCGATGAAATTTTGCAAATTTCAAGATGGATAAAAAATTCTGACGTGAAATGTTCAAAATTTTCAATCATTATTGAATTTTCTGGTGCTTTAACACTTTTAAAATAAAAATGGCCAAAAAAACAGCCGGGAAAATTTCAACGGATGACTTTGTCACTTCAATTATTCATTACAATCTTCATATTGACCCTAGATCAGTAGGGGAATTCTGCGCCAGGAGGAAAAAATTTACCGAAAAGAACAAACAACGTCAGATAAATAAGCATACCATTTGCGTCCAATTTTGAGGGATATCGATTTTAATAGATTCAAATTATTGTTGAATTGTTTGTTGCTTTATTGGCATCTTTAAACCATAATATAAGCCAAAAATACTTATGACTATTTTAGCGAATCATTTTTTTAGTTCAATTGTTCCGTAAACATATTTAAATTGATTCCTGGTTAATAGGGGGATTCTGCGCCAGGAGGAGAAAACTCGTCGAAACGAAAAAAAAAAGTCAGTAATAATATGATTTTTTCTGTCTAATATAAAAGGACATTGATTGTGATTAATTTTTCTTTAATTCTCAAGAAAAAAAATCTGATCAACCTTTTGACTTTACCCGAATTCCCTCCCCCTCCCTTCACATACGTAAAATAAGTACCTATGTTGAAAAAAATTGAAATATTGAAAAAAAAATTGATTTTTTTAATGGTTTAAAATTGATTTTTTTTACCCAAAAATAATTATGTGTTATTGACATTCATAATGAATGCCAATGAAATTGTAGAGTAAAAATGTCCATACTACATAGGATAATTTTCAGGGAATTTTTTCCAAATACTATTTGGACGAAATGGTGAGAGGGAGGGGTAAGTCAGGGAGGAATTTTTATCGGGTTGTTTTGAGGGCCAGTCACAACTTTACTACCTCTTGTATTTCTGAAATCATCATTATAGATTTTTTTGCCTTCAAAATAAAAGCTAGGCAATAAATGCATACAACTCTTCTTCATTTCTTATGAAATTTAAGTTACACGATTCAGAATGCTAAAATTAATGTTGCCCCTTCAATTTTAACCATCGATCGCAAAGTTTTCCATTCATCATCGCAAATTTCATCGTCAGCTCCGGCTCACTCATCTAAACAAGGACACCTTGTATATTTAATAAATTTTATCGACGAATATGGCTGGACACCGCAGATGAAAACTTTGACCGCCTTGTGGGCCAAAATAGACATCCATTATGTTACCAACCTTCACTTTAGTTTAATATCGTCACACCGCATGAACGCTATTTAAGCTGCGGAAAAACCTTACGATTTTGGAAACCTGTCAAAAACTTTCGCAGAAAAAAAACACCACCAACCACACCAGCAAAAAATCTCTCATCGCAAACGAAAGTTGAAAAGTCAAAGTTGCTCGTGAAGTAAACATAGAAAAAGGGCGAGAAAGATCAAAAGCTAAAGAATACACCAATTGTATCGACAAACTTTAACATTCATTTTGCTATTCCATTCGTCGAACACGTCAACTTAACAGGATTTAAAAAAAAAACTCTTTCAACCACGTTGTATATTCAATTCAAACCTTTAAAAATTCTCTTTTTTTGGACGAGATTTCATTATTTTCAAGATCAGCCAAAAAAAACCTATTTAATTCTTCCAATTACGAAATCATGATCCTCGACATCAAAAGAAAATTGAAACACCCAGCACGAGTACTTGTGTACAATAAGACCCATAAACCAAAGGGGTGAATTTTTCCATACATTCGTTTTTAAAACTAAAATAATAACACGGGAATACATCTACACGTAGGAACCTCGAAAGAAGAATCACACAACGCGAAGTTAAGGTATGTCTACAGTAGCTATACAAAATGTATAAAACACCCATCTCACCCCCGCCCCGCGTTCCCATTTTACGTACGCATAGTTTATATGGAACTGCTTTATTAAATGAAAATGTTATTTGATATCAGAAAGTATTTCTTTCATCATTCGCTGCTGTAAAAGAGCGTCGTCGTCGTGCACTATTGAAAAATATTATGTAAATTCGGAGGTACCTACGATATCTAACCCGTCGGCGAATCATCTCGACTATCGCGTAGCCCTTTGCTTTCATTTTTATTACTAGCGAGAGTCGGCAGGAGGGTTTTTTTTTTCAGTATTCGTACGAAAATACAAAAACCTCGAGTAGCTTTCATTTTGGAACTGATTTTCACCTTTCATCGCACCCAGACGAAACGAATTCTGAAATTTGAATATTAATTCGGTGGTTCGCTATAATAAGGGGGTGAATTCGCCCGGTTCGTCCTTTTCTTTGCGTATCGAATTAAAAAGAGATGAAAATTAAAAAATTTTCGGTCGAAGTTGTAAATTACTGGTGGAATTACCAACCCCTCCAGAAATATTTTACAGTGATAAATGCTAATAAAAATAAGTTCATTCGAGGTTCTGAATTCATTCTATACCATAGTCTGATAAATACCTATAGGTGCTAAATTTTTTTCGTATTCTCTAAATAATTTTGTACATGTATTTTAAGTTTTCGATTTTTAATTTCACTTCTCTAATGCTCCACTATGAATTGATTGTGCATAATTCTATAGGATTCTATTATACTCTGCTGCATTTTCAAAGCATTTTTCTTCGTTTTTCATTATTTTGGAAAAAAAACAATTGAAGTCATCATTCGAAAAATATCCTTTTTTGAACTCGTAAATTTTTTCTAGGACTGTAATATCAAATCGAGAGGATTTGAAACTCTGCGCTAATTTTCTTCAATGTTCAGCCCATTTGTTTCTTGTCCCTTTCATCATTGTAAGCTTCTCTTCCCTAGCTGGGATGAAACATAGGTAGATAGGGTACCTATAAGTGACTAGTTGATTACTGCAGCAATATAAGAAAATTCAAAAAAGTAGGTTTATGCAAAAAAACAACTTGAAAAATGGTATGAATTTTGAAAGACTTTCCAAATTAGGTACTTCATTCAAAAATTACTTACGAAAGTAAAATTTCCCCAAGAATTATGAAAAATGATTCACTTACTCATTTATACTTCTTATTCTAAGCATGGCAATTCTAATCGTGACTCACCTGAAAAAAAAAAAACAAAAAAATTGTTCATTAGTGTTGATTAAAATGAAATATTATTTTTTCATCAAAAAATGTTCAATGCATCACTTCTGAGAAAGGAAGGAGGAGAGGATAAATTATTATTTTTTTCGACATTATCGAGAGAGGATTCAAAACATACGTTTTTTTAATCAAAAGAATATAAACAGAATAAAATTCAATGGAAGGTGTAATTTATTTTTGTTAATATTTAGTTTATTAATACATAAATATAAATATAACTAGAATAAAAATTAAAATGATGCAAAATAAATAAATATAAATTAACTCAATTAAGTATTATTTCATTAAACTTTATAATTGGAAACTAAATATTTCGTCGTTTTTAAAGAAACGACAAAAAAAGACCGAGAAACGACTGATTTAAAATATTGGAAATTGGTCGTTTTGTTCGCCGTTTCTGAAGAAATAACAAGAAACAATTGTTTTACAAAATTTTTAAATGGTTGTTTTTTGTCGTTTTTGATCTTCTTTAGGAAATCGGATTTTGGGGTCGAATTCATTATAAATCCAGAAATGAATTCAACAGTTTCAAAAACTCTCTTCTCGGTTCGTTGTTTTTTTAATTGTCTTTAAAATTATTTTTTTCCAAGTTTTCTGATAGTTTAAAACCATTTTTTTATTTTTCTTACAGACACGACTACACGAATTGATTTTAAAATTCCTACTTTTTCAAAACAAATTCAAAATGTATTTAGACAATTTTACTCCTTTCCCCTTTATTTTTTGATTCGGAGTCCGGTCTTTTTGGAGGTCAAGATGTTCGTTTTTAAATTTTAAATAAAAAGAAATTAATATCCATGCCCCCCCCCCCCCCTCAAAAAATCCAACATTTTACATAGGTATACTGAGGTATTAATGCTAGCACAAAAAAATAATCCAGATGGAGTTGATACGGTTAGCTTCTAACAAATTGAATATTTAAGTATATAAAAATCCTTTTCATGGCTACCAACATTTTTCAAAAATGACTTTTCCTGTTTTTTCCAGGTGTTCCAAAATTATTTATTACAGTTTTTTCAAACCTCTTTACGAAAAATAATGTTGGAAAGACAAAAGTGGGCTTCTGTTTCAATTTTCAACCGCAATCAAGTCTCAAAGAAATGGGTGGCATTTTTTTATCAGTTCTAAAATATTCGAATTTAGTAGAATGGACTGGGAGAAGGGTTAATTTATTCAATTACGTGTGTATGTACTTTGAAATGGAATTTTTTCACGAATAAATTCATCAAGTCCAAGTGATTTTTTGCAATTTTCAGAGGAAAAATTCCCCACTTTTCAATAGCTTCTGGTTCGAAAAAAATTCCACCACTTTGAGTAAAAATATAGAAATTTTCATGAGTTGAAAATTGCATTTTTAAATAAATTTGTTTTTCCTTCCTTCAGGTCGAAACTGTTAAAAAATACTACTTCTTCTATACTTTCAATGCCTGGTGGCGATCTTGAAAACCGCATTCAAAAAAAAGGAAAAAACACTCCGGATCTAGATGAAAACTTCAGAATCTCTTTTAGTACCTAACCTAAGTTCCAATACCTAATATTTCTGAAAAATTGATTAAAATTCACTTTTAGGCATAAACTTTTTCAGTGAAATTTAAAAAACTTGTAACTGAAAATCCATGTGAATTTTTTTAACCCTCTCCAGATCTACCAATTTTGAGCAAATCAATTTATTCCATGTGAAAAAAATATTTATTTTAATAATTTAGTGTCGTTTTGGCTCTAGATAATGGTTGTGCTCATAGAGGTCAACTATATCAGTAATTTTGGAGCACACTATGTAAATCTGATTTTTTTGAGAACAAAAATATTCGGGAAAAACGTTTTGAGGAAAATGTATTTTTGGGAAACTGATTCCAGGAAATTGACCGGGAACGAATTTTGGGACACCCTTTGTAAACCTGATCAAGTTCTCATCTCATCGTCTAAGATAAAACAAAGGGGAAAAAAGACAATCCGCTTTTTATACTTATCCAAGTTCCAATAACATTTTTTGGAAAAATTAATAAAAACTCAATTTCACCAAGTACGTATACATTTTTAGTCTATGATCCAAACATGAAAAAGTGCTCTAGAAATCGAATTCAGCGATCTTTTTTGAGAACCAAAAAAATGAGCTGCCAAAATGTCGGTACTATCCGCCTCATTCGAAAAAGTGCAGTTTCAGATTTTTAACCCTGCACAATAGGGGGGTGGACCCCTAAAAAGGTGATTTAGGGGACATGGTCCGAACCAAAAAAAATCGACGGATTTGGGTTGAGGAACTTCTCCCGATACCGAATATGTAATTTTTTTCCGTTGCACCCTGCACAACTGCATTTTATTGCACTTCAAGTGCAATTTTTATGCATTTTGGACGATTTTTGACAGTAAAAGAGCCCTCCTATCCAAAATATAGGTGAGAACCAAAAAATACTCGTCAATTTTGTTGAATGTAGTCATTTAAAGTCCATTCCCGCAAAAATGGGCGAAAAATTCCTGCACAATGCGAAGTAATGAAAATGAACAGGTTGGTCACCCCATCCCCCCACCAAAATTAAGTCATGGAATACTTGCTCGAAAAGGGCAATGCGATACATCAAAATGGGTCAAAATTTCGCGCTGAATCCGAAAATCATCATCATTTTTGATTTCGACCCCCCTCGGTGGAGTTCTGCCTCCAAACTTGAATTTAAGGGGGAAAATAAAGAATTTACATCATTTAAATGAAACGTAATTGGAATATACGCAAATCAAACAATTGTGGTTGATTGATCTCAACTTTCAGCATACCTTGACCCCCCCAAAAAAATTTCCAACCCTCATCCCTCCCACCCCCGCCAAATTATAATAAAAACATTAATTTAAAAACAGCGATGCGGCATATCGAAATGGTTTAAAATTTCGCGCTGAGTTCGAAAATGGTAATAATTTTTGAATTTGACCCCCCTCGGTGGAATTCTGCCCCCAAACTTGAATTTGAGGGGGAAACTGAAGATTTGACATCATTTAAATGAAACGTAATTGAAATTTACGCAAATCAGACAATTGTGGTTGATTGATTTCAACTTTCAGCATACCTTGGCCCCCCTAAAAAATTTCCAACTCTCATCTCTCCCACCCCGCCAAATTATAATACAAAACATTAATTTAAAAACAGCGATGCGGCATATCGAAATGGTTTAAAATTTCGCGCTGAGTTCGAAAATGGTAATCATTTTTGAATTCGATCCACCTCGGTGAAGTTTTGCCCCCAAACTACAATTTGAAGGGGTAAAAATGAATAATTGACCTTATTAGATGAAACGTAATTGCAATTTGCACGCGCCAGGCTGTAGTAGTCGATGAGTTCCAATTCTGCAGCATATATCGACTCAAAAAATGTCTACCCATCGCACCTCCCGCCCCTGCGGCATCATACCTGATCAAAACATTTATTTTATGACATAGCCGTGTGACATTTTAAAATACCTTAAAATTTCGCGCTGAGTTCGAAAATCGTAGTAATTTTTCAATTTGACCTGTCCTTTCTTTTTTTCATTTCCTAATGTCTTTTCATTTTTCAAGAAAAAAATAATTGTTGTCATTTTTTTTTGACTGTTGAAAAAAAAGAAAAACACTACGCCACTGACAGACTTAAATGCACTCGGCATCCTCCAATGAACTACATATAGCTTGAGCGCGAAATTTTAAGGCATTGTAAAATGTCACACTGCTATGTTATAAACTAGATGAGGAGGTTGACAACAAAGTGAGACATACGCCAGTGACACTCGACGACAAAATGGGCCTTATATGTCAGAAATTTTTTTTCCATTTCTTGTTCTCTAACTGCTGAAGAACAAAATCTGTTAAGAAAATTAGAAAGTTTTTTCTGACACATACGGTCCATTTTTTCGTAGAGTGTCACTGGCGTATGTCTCACTTTGATACCAAGCTCCTCAAATGTTTTCATCAGGGGGGGCAGAATTCCACCGAGGGGGGTCAAATTCAAAAATTATTACCATTTTCGAACTCAGCGCGAAATTTTAAACCATTTCGATATGCCGCATCGCTGTTTTTAAATTAATGTTTTTATTATAATTTGGCGGGGGTGGGAGGGATGAGGGTTGGAAATTTTTTTGGGGGGTCAAGGTATGCTGAAAGTTGAGATCAATCAACCACAATTGTTTGATTTGCGTATATTCCAATTACGTTTCATTTAAATGATGTAAATTCTTTATTTTCCCCCTTAAATTCAAGTTTGGAGGCAGAACTCCACCGAGGGGGGTCGAAATCAAAAATGATGATGATTTTCGGATTCAGCGCGAAATTTTGACCCATTTTGATGTATCGCATTGCCATTTTTGAGCAAGTATTCCATGACTTAATTTTGGTGGGGGGATGGGGTGACCAACCTGTTCATTTTCATTACTTCGCATTGTGCAGGAATTTTTCGCCCATTTTTGCGGGAATGGACTTTAAATGACTACATTCAACAAAATTGACGAGTATTTTTTGGTTCTCACCTATATTTTGGATAGGAGGGCTCTTTTACTGTCAAAAATCGTCCAAAATGCATAAAAATTGCACTTGAAGTGCAATAAAATGCAGTTGTGCAGGGTGCAACGGAAAAAAATTACATATTCGGTATCGGGAGAAGTTCCTCAACCCAAATCCGTCGATTTTTTTTGGTTCGGACCATGTCCCCTAAATCACCTTTTTAGGGGTCCACCCCCCTATTGTGCAGGGTTAAAAATCTGAAACTGCACTTTTTCGAATGAGGCGGATAGTACCGACATTTTGGCAGCTCATTTTTTTGGTTCTCAAAAAAGATCGCTGGATGAACACTTTTTCGTGTTTGGATCATAGACTATTTTTATTTTTTGAACCCCTTTCCTGATGATCTCCCGATTTTGGGCCAACTGACCTGAAAATTCACTTAATAGGTGGGACTCAAAGAGACCAACAACTATCAATAACTTTGGACCACCCTTTTAGTACAGACATTTTAGGTTTTGACCCAAAAAAAATTAGCAGGAAGGGGAAGTTTCGTATATAAGCTCAGTAAAGTAGGTATTTTAATATTCCCGAACTTCCCTAAAATCGGTGAATATTTTGACCACCTTTTGGGGGGTGAGGGGGTTCAAATTATCGTTTTTCGGCTATAACTTTTAAAATTACGTATTTACGAAAAAATTGTTGAAACAAAAATTGTAGAGAATAAAAAAACAAACAATTTTGTTATTTACAATTTTTTCCTAGGACGTCATGGGAGGGAGCTAGAGTCTTTTGAAAAAACTCAACTTTGAAAATTTCCCATTCCCAGAAAATGTCATCAAAAATTGGGTTAATCGACTTTTAGGAGCGGTTCTTTTGCATAGTACATCTTATTACAATGTAGAATAAGAAAACTGTATAACCGACCCCTTATCTCAAAGTGGGGGGGTGGACCTCCGAAGAAAAAGTCGTGTTTTCCCCCAAGCGTAGCTCAGCTGTGGTGCAAAATTTGAAAAATTGGTTCAAACAAACGTTGTAGAGAATTAAAAGACGAACATTTTACTTTTTTTACTTTTTTTCTACGTGGTCTTGGAGGCGAGCTATTGCAAAAAGAAAAAGCAGTGCGGCGTTGGAAAATTTTTCATCAACTCAATAAACTCTCCTTTTGGTACCCAATTTGGGTCCCAGGATCAAAATTATTATAAAAATCAAGTTCAGCGCTCATGAAAACCTCAGAACTCCACTTGTTCGACCAGTGGTTCGCTAGATTTTAAATTTACCAGATTTACCCATGGTTATTACATTGAGGTAATGAAAAATTTCCGAATGTCGATTTTTTTTCTTTTCTCAATAGCTCACCTCCAAGACCACGTAGAAAAAAAGTAAAATGTTCTTCTTTTAATTCTCTACAACGTTTGTTTGAACCAATTTTTCAAATTTTGCACCACAGCTGAGCTAAGCTTGGGGGAAAACACGACTTTTTCTTCGGAGGTCCACCCACCCCCCACTTTGAGATAAGGGGTCGGTTATACAGTTTTCTTATTCTACATTGTAATAAGATGTACTATGCAAAAGAACCGCTCCTAAAAGTCGATTAACCCAATTTTTGATGATTTTTTCTGGGAATGGGAAATTTTCAAAATTGAGTTTTTTTCTAAAGACTCTAGCTCCCTCCCATGACGTCCTAGGAAAAAATTGTAAATAACAAAATTGTTTGTTTTTTTATTCTCTACAATTTTTTCGTAAATACGTAATTTTGAAAGTTATAGCCGGAAAACAAAAATTTGAACCCCCTCACCCCCCAAAAGGGGGTCAAAATATTCACCGATTTTTGGGAAGTTCGGGAATATTAAAATACATACTTCACTAAGCTTATATACAAAACTTCTCTTTCCTGCTAATTTTTTTTGGGGTTAGGGCCTTATTTTAGCTAAAATGTCTGTACTATTTGTAAACCTGATAAAATTCACTTCTCATCGTCTAATGTCAGGAAAATGGAAAAAAGACTCTCGTCTTCGTATTTCCATCTCAACAAACATCTACAGCAACCAAAAAAGAGCAAAAAAAGTTGCAATTTTCGAGCGATTAACCAACCTCCGTAAAAGAAGTTTTTTAGCTGGTGCCTTTCTACGACTACTACGTGAGCAGTAGGTACTTAATAGAGGAACTCTTCGTCACGTGGTATTTATATTTCAAACTAAATGCTCGATTGCATTTAATGAAAACTTTCACTGGCTTACTTACGTTCGGTTTTGTTTGCACGACGATGACGACTACGACATAAACAACGAATAATGTTTCAATGTTTTGTTGACAAAATGCGCCGTATATGCCCCGGAGATAATCATTTCGTATAATGATAACACAGCCTGACGAAAAGAAGACATAAAGGGTACTCACGCATGTTATACAACACACGGTTGCGCACGTATACGTAAAATACGCCTAAACTCCTTATCCTGTGTTCTGTCTATAATCCACGATACATACCGAATCTCGTTCAGCAACCGAACAAAACCCTTCTTAAAACTCGAAATCGTCATAGAAATTCTCGTGAAAGAAATTCCTAATAAGAATTGTAAACATATCACGAGCCCGAAGAATGCGCCGCTTACGCAGCAGCCTCGGTAGAATAAAGTGTATCAAATATAATTGGGTTAGTAAATCTTGTCTGGTAAAACCAAAAAAGGGGTTGTGCGGCGTTCAGAGGCCTTCGTACGTATAGTTTTTGGGGAGCCGGCGCGGCGTGCCCGCAGCAGCACGTAACTAGTGAAGCATTTAATTTATAGTATTGCCGAGTACCTACTAAACGAATTACAATGGCTTTTAGGTAACAAACCTCTGTTGATACCGATAACTACATACATAGATGTTGTATCTTGTAGTGCCTTTTGCAATTATTGTTTAACGTTCCGTGGTTATAAGTAATGCGACGACAATTTATTTTTATTTTCCCGCAAACTAAATAAAGTACCGGGCGCCGAGGTAATAGTGTAATATTTCAAGTTTAAAGAACGTTAATATCACTTTTAAAATCGGACTATGCGGTATAAAGCCGAAACGCCGAGTTATATTATGCGAACTTGGGCGAGCTTAAATTTATAACCCACTTATTTGATTATGTTATATTATTATGGCGGGCTTTGGTTTGGCTACGGTGTACTGGCATCTTTCTTTTTCTCTATACTTCGTTTTAACCGCCCACAAATACATACAGCCGATACCTGTGCGTCAGAATAAACCCACACAACTAATGTGGTAAAGCAAAAAATAAAGAAAGTTTTAAAAAAACATATTAGGATGAACTTTTTTTTCTCAAAGTGTTCGAGATTTAAGGTCATCGTGTTATCAGAATTTCCAACACGTCCAGAGCTGCCGATAATCAAAGAGAAAAATCGTGGGTTTTAAAAAATGATCAGCTGTCAAAATATCTGCTAGCTCCTAATTATATTTGCTAAAAATTATATTTCAACGATCTAAGTCAAAACTTACTCTAGTTCAAATTATTTCAGCTCTAAATTTTCAACTGCTTTTTTATTTAAAAATTGTATCCGATTTAAAAATTTTTCCAGCTCCAGGATTTTTTTAATTTATATAGATTTTCTCAAAATAATTCCAATTTTGATTTTTTTTAAATTTCAGATTTTTTAATATGTTTTCCAATCATTGAGTTGAAAGAAATTTTTAAAAACAGTAAATTGAAATTGAAATTTTTTTGGAAAAAACAATTATTCGAAGAAATTTCTATTCGGAAGAAATTTTAAAAAATCAAAGTATGAAAATTTTTTAGAAAAATTGAAACATTTCACGATTGGAAAAATTTTAGTATTGAAATTTTTTTAACTAGGTATTAGTTCTTCAAAATTTTTTCAACTTCATATTCAAAAAATTTCTTCCAATAGTACTTAATTTTAAAATTTTCTCTAGGTATTATTTTTTCAATGGAAAATTTCTGAAAATGTTTTCCAACTTTGAATTTTTTAATAAGATTTCAACACTACAATTACAAATAAAAGAATTGAATTGAATTGAATTGAATTGAACTTTGTGTTTTTCAAAATACTCAATACGTAATTAGAAGACATTATAAAAAAATACATATTCAAAATATGAAATTGCAAGAATCAAAGTTGAAAACATTTTGAGAGAATTCAATTTGAAAAAATGATTACTTACTGTTGGAAAAATTGTAAAATTGCATGCAATTTTGAATAAAATTTAAAATTACAGAAACTGAAAAGTTTTCGGGTTGAAAAAATCTTAACTTGAAATAAATTTGGAATCAGATGATCAAAATGCAATTTTTAGCAAAAAAAAAGAGAGCTAGAATCTAAACATTTTTTTGTTGAAATTTTGGCAATGATAAGCATTAATGTGGCAGCCAAAACTATAAGCACCACGAATTCATTTTTAGAATTTCAAAATAATTATTTGTGGTAGGTCTAAGTAGGTAGAGGTGCAAGGTAGCCTAGCTTTACTTAATTTTTAAAAAATCGTAATTTTTCTTTTTTTCTTTTCACTTTTCACTTTGGTTACAGGATGTCCCTTCAAGGTAGATATTCTAACCATCTGCATCTTGAAAGAACCCTCTATCCAAAGTTTAAAGAGCTGAAATTCATTTTTCAAATTTTATGATAAATTTTTGATGATTCAAAATCATCCCATGGTCTTGAATAAGTATGAAAAATATAAAAATTTGATCTAATACCTGTTCGAAAGCTGAAATTTAGTCTATACCCTATTTTCAACCTTCCGAATAAACTGGAACCGGTTTCAAGATGTTCTGGTTGCTTCAGAATTTTTTGGAATTTTCCAGCTTTGAAAAATAGTCCTTAAAAATGTTTCATGTGAATTTTAACATCTAAAATCGCGGATTATTCATATCGGTGACCTATTTGATCGATCTAAGGACAATTTTCGAAAATTCGCAACTCCAGATTTAAATTCATACTTTTTGCCAGGATTTTTTTTTAAAACTTAAAAGCGTTAAAATTTCTGGTAGGTAAATCAAAATCAGCTTGAAACTGCTTCTAATCGATTTGAGTACACCCACCATTCACCTATCACTTCACTGACTCCGCTATTATTCGCAAATTTTTTAATTTTCGTCGAAAATTTTCACTGGAGAAAAATAATATGAATTTTAACCAGCAGGTACGAATTTCAGAAAATTGAGCTTTAATTGAACAAATAGATTAAAGTCACCAATATTACCAATTATGAGTATTACGTAATCCGCTGGTAGGTGCTGAAATTCAAATAGACCATTTTTATAGGTTTAAATTTTGAAAATCCCCAAAAATATTTAGAACATCCAAAATCTCTTGAAACTGCTCTCAATCGATTTGAAAGGTCAAAAATGAAGGCATAAACACAATTTCCGCTTTTTAAATTGATTAGATAAAATTGATTTTCGTATTTTTCATTATTGCAGGACCATGGGTGAGGTTATTTTTCATTTTCAAAAATCTATCAAAATTAAAAAATGAACCTTGGTCCAAGAAATTTTTGATAGGGGTTCTTTTATGGTAAATGTACATCAGGAGAGGTATAAAAAAAAAACAAATCCTAGATTTTGACGAAAATTGGCGAGGCAGTTTACTTTGAGTGGTATTTTGATTTTTACCAAATTCGAATTGCTTACTCAAACCCCTCAAAATCGAGTCAAAATTTTTTTTGGTCACTTGAAATAGTTTTAATGATAATTTTCAAATAATACAATTCAGTGGCTTAAAAAGTAAACGTACAATTTTTTGTCATTAAAAAATTCAAATCATTCTTTGAAAAATTTTTATAGCAGTGCTGCCAAGTGAAATTTTATGAAAATTGTGTGAATCACTTTTCAATTTCCTTGTAGAGGGCAAAAAGTGATGTTCAATTTCGATGTCTGTAATTCAAGGACATGTAGAAACTCGACTCGCACCTTTTAAGGGGGTAACCGAGGTTTCCAGCAGATGGAGCACACATAAAAGTGGCAAAAATCATATTTTTTCAAAAGTGACTCCACTTTAAGATCCCCTAGCCCCGTCTTTTTATGGGCTGGCATTTTCAACTTTTTTTTAGAGATCTACATTCTCCCAGGTGAAGAACATCATCGCTAAATTTTATCAAAATCCAGGATATGGTTTTTTTATCCACTCTAATGAACATATTTTGTTACAGCCCTACATTTGACTGCCGATGGGATACCTCTTTTATAAATATTCACAATCATTATTGATTTTACAATTTCCGTAAAAAAATTTCCGAGTTCGTGATGTTTTCTCGTTTTCTTTAGTAGGTAACTTCCAATGTATAAATTTACGATGCAGCGTGTACATGTTTTCCTACGCCTTCGCCACAGAAAACGAAAGTTCCTTTCGCGGATAAACCATAACACAGCACGAGGGTAAATATACATAGGTAGTTACGTACATACCTCAGGTGATGCTTTATACGAGCGAAATTCCTTATTAAATATTCATCGCATTCGAGATAGCCCCAAAGATTGATATAAATTTAAAACGTTTATCAAACCGGTACTTATGGTTAAAAATTAAAGGCTAATTTTCAAATGCTACCTACACAGTGGATACCTGTTACTCGGGTGTAGGTATTTTTCGACAACTCGAATGTTTAAGTTTTTGATGAAGGTTTCGGCGAAGAAACTTTTCAATTTCAAAAATACGCCTACCAAGGGATACCTACTAAAAATAAATGTAAAATTAGGTACTTATTTATTGATATAGAGGTAAACTTCGTTAAATATTCAACGCGGCGGGAAAAAAAAACGGAAAATGCTTATTCGGCAGAGATAAGTATTTATAGAATTTATTCGATATTTATATCCGAATGATACAAACATAACAATTTTTTCAAGGGGAACTAAAGAAATGTGCGTCAAAGAACTGAGACAAACCAAATAAAATTTCAAAAGACCGACAAAAAAATAATGCTGATAAAATTTATTTTAAAAATAGAAAAATACATAACTCCAAATAGGTTTTTGAAGCACCCGAATTCATTTTCTAGAGTTATGCTGACCCCACATCCGAAAGTCGAGTTTTCTGAGACAAGAAACGATATTTAAATTCAAGATGAGGTGGTATTAAAATTTAATTTTCACCTCTTGAATCCTTTTTTAATGTCATTTCACTGCAAAAAGCAAGAGAGGATCTGAGAGGTTCAAGAAGAGAGTGCGACTTGATTTAAAAGTTTGAAAATTTTCAAATTAGCTGTATCAAAGTGTATATTTTTTGACCACTGGAATGTTTTTCTTGGGTAATTTTGGCTCAAAGCACAGTTTCTTGCTGGGTAGATACGAGTGAGAGTGGTCGAGAAATTTCAAAATGTTTTAAATTGTTTTTTTGTTTTTGGTAGAATGACATCAAAAAAGTTAATGCTCAAATTCTCTTCAAAGATTTTCTCTGTCCAATTTTTTAAAAGTTTTTTCCTCTCTCCTCCCCCAGCTGAAACATCTATTTTATCAAACCCGAACGATAAAAAAAAGATTAGATGATATAGATTCTAAGACCTTCGGTACCTCAAATGCTATTGATATTCGTCACAGAAATCATGTCATATAAATGCAATTTACGTAACTTTGCCACTTCCAATGGCTCGATTTCAGACACCTCGCCCATTAGAGGAAGGGGGTGGGAGTGGGGTCAGTCGATTGTGCTCGGTTTGTGCTCTCATGTGCTGGCACTATTTTCGTTGGTGCCCCTCTCTTCTAAAGGCGGGACATCAGAAATGTCTCTCCGCCCATTAAAGAGATGGAAGTGAGAATGGGGTCAATCGATTGTGCTCAGTTTGTGCTCTTTGTGCTGACATTATTTTTGTTTGTGCTCCCTCCCTTCTGTGGGCGGGACTTCCGAAATTGAGCCACTTCCGACTTCTATGAAAACTTTTGAAGTTGTTCGATTTTAAAATCTAAATTAAACAGACAGAAATTTCGATTTTTTTCAAAATTAAAAAATATCAAAATCTATATTGAAAAATAACACAGGTTGACATTTTTAAACTTTTGAAATGCTGTTTGAGGTTTGGTGGGTGATTTTTATAGTATTTTTCGCGCAGATTACGAAAAAAAGCAGTGAAAAAATTCTATCGCCCCAAGGATTTTTCACACTTTGAATTTTTCGTTTAAACGGGGTTTCTACTTTTTTCGATAATTTTTGACTTTCAAGTCAATTTTCTGAGAAAAGGAAGGGTTCTATGAAGAAAATTAATGGAACATAAATTGTAGAGCGTCAAATTTACTATCTGTAAAGCCCAATTAGTTTTTTCTTAGGAGACTTAGCTTTCGAGATATTTCAGCTCAAAGTTCAAAGTTCAACTTTATTTTTTGAATTGAAAATATCTCAAAAACTAAGTCTCCTAAGAAAAAACTAATCGGACTTTACACGTAGGAAATTTGAAGCTCTACAATTTATGTTCTGTTTATTTTTTTTGTAGAACCCTTTCTTTCTCCAGAAAATCGACTTTAAGGGTCAAAAGTTACATAGAAAAATGTAAAACACATTTTCAGCAAAAAATCTTCCAATTATAAAAAATCCTGGCATAATCGAGGAAAACTGTAATCATATTCGAACTCGGCACTAAAAATTAAATTAGAATCACCTACCAGCGAAACTTGAGTGATGGAAAAATTTTGAAATCATGCGCTACATTTTAGACTAAAAACAGTGATTAAAACAAGAAAAAGAAAACGCTGTTTTAAATTTAATGGATTAATTATAATATTATTTTTCACCCTGATCACGAGAAAAATGGTGAAAAAATTCCAGGACGTCAGAATTTTTCGTAATTGGAAGATTTTTCGTTGAAAATTTATATTACACTTTTTGATGTAATTTTTGACCCATGAAGTCAATTTTCTGGAGAAAGAAGGGATCCTAAGAAAAAAATGAATAGAACATAAATTGTAGAGCGTCAAATTTCCTATATGTAGAGTCCAATCAATTTTTTCTTGGGATGCTTAGTTTTGAGATATTTTCAATTTTAAAAAAAGTTGAACTTTAGGCTAAAATATCTCGATTATCTAAGCTCCCTAAGAAAAAACTATTTGAACTCTACAGGTAGGAAATTTGACGCTCTACAATTTATGTTGCATTCATTTTTTTCGTAAAACTCGTCCTTTTCTCAGAAAATCAACTTGAAGTGTCAAAAGTTATTTAAAAAGTATAAAACCCGTTGAATGAAAAATTCAAATTGTGAAAAATCCTTGGGTAATGGAATTTTCTCACCATTTTTCTCGTAATCAGCGCGAAAAATACTATGAAAATCACCCATCAAACCTCAAACAGCATTTTCCATATCGACCTGTGTAATTCATTTTATTAATTTTTAATTTCGAAAGAAGAAAGAGGTTGCTTGCTCTGCTCTCTGAATCGATGAAGTTAAATTCAAAATTTTGGCTTCTAAAAATAACCACAAAGAGTCAACAGTTGTGAAATTTCAAAATTTTCATCTTGATTCCTTATTCTTATTTAATTTCGAAAAAAGCTTAATATCAAGTTTTTTTCCGAATAATAGGCCCTTGATTATTTGTTTATACCTAAAAATAAAAACACCAGCCAAAAATAGGTATTCACAAACCGTCTACCTTTTTTTTGAAAACATTTCACCCGTCAAAAATCTCAATTTCGAAATTCTTAACCAAAAATAAACGAATAATATTGTTGAAATTATACACATCTTTTCCGCATACCTTGCAAATAAAAAATTTACCTATTCTATCGTTCAGCTCTCGTCTTCCTGAACGGTAAAATTTTGTAAATAAAGGAAATATATGTCATTTTTAATAAACGTTTCTTCGCTTTCATTTACATTACCGGTACGATATAGATATACAAGGGCACACAGCTCGACGACGTAAAGAACGAAACAACGAACAGACGACGCGACGCAGAGAAATCGAGGAAAGAAGAAAATGTTAAAATAGCACGAATGGAAAAAAATTCAAAAAAATCTTTTTTCATTCGAAACTACGTTCGTTGTAACAATTGTAAGAAATTGTAGCGAAGTTTTTTTCTCTCCGTTTCATACTCGCGTATACGTTTTATATTAAAATTTCGCGCGAAAAAAATTCTAAGCCACTGATTCGGAAAATAGTCGATAGAAAACGACGAATGCAAATAAATTAACTTTTACTGCATTCTTAGTATTGTTTTTGCTTTCCGCTGCTTCGAGTTTCCACGGCGATTTTTATTGTCTACGCCATATCGTCGGTACGATCTTGCCCCCGAGCCCATAAATGGGGGAAAAAATTAATTTCTTTGGCACATTACGTACGAGTATCTTGGTACTCGTAATTATAATTAGGATTCGAGTCAGCGTCGATAAATCGAGGGTATTTTTCTCTATACTTAAATGCGTTATAATGTGGACGAAATATGAGATCGTCGAACAGTTTTGCACGGTTTTATTTCGGGTCTTCGTTTTGGCCCTTTCTGGCACACTATGACGATGCGAAATTTCGAATTATTGCGATTCTTTTCTATTGTACGTATCGACATTCTCTAAATAATGAAAACTCGTAGCGCTATACCACTCAATTTAAAAACAGCCCGAGCCTGTACACGGACGAGAAATCCTTCGCAGTCATTGTAAAATGTGAAGAATCCGCGCCATATATACGTGTAATAATAACCGAATTCTTCGATTTTTCCTTCATTCGCCGGCTCCGAAACTCCACAAGGCTGTACGAATTTCGCGTAAATGTAATATTATGTTGTAAAATTATTTTCCCTTATGTAGTCGTTGTCGTATTCGAAATATCTATACGAATCGTATGCCGATCTCGTCAACCAAATATACTCTCGATACGTCGATCTCTCGATGAAATTTCCGATTATCTATACGTGCTATTGCGTATATGGATGTAATCCCAAAGGTACCTGTACCTAGCCACCTACGTAACTGCGGTGCATAAATGTGGAATTGTCGAAGAAAAAATGTAAAAGTAGGTTTGCTCGATTCGACGAGTATATTCATACGAGTTTGAATTTTTTTTGTCAACTAAGGGATTGGATCTGTACGACGAATTCCACCGGTTACGACCTTCTTACGTCTTTACGTGTGGTGTATCAATTTTCTAGAGGGATTTATCGTTATTCAGCATTATAAAAAATACAGGTACACGCAAAATTCAAAATTTAGGAAGGCCTTTCCAGAAAAAATTGCCGAAATCCATCAAAGTAGATACACTTAATACTTACAGAAAAGTTTATCGAAAAAGAAAAATGTAGACGATTTTTCATATTTATTAGTAAGGCATAAAATTCAATAACATGAGTTACTTATTCATTCTAGAAAATATGAAAGAAAAGGAGAGAAGAAATTTTGGGACGAGGAAACGTTTTGTAACTTTGTGGATGTTGAGTGTTGAATGGATATCTACTTAGGGTGCAAGGCTTTTCAACTTTTTTCAAATTTCGACGGACCTTAGCAAAAATTTATTATCAAATGGCTTAAAAAACACGTGGTATAAATTTGAGATTTCTATGAAATGAACCTTCCTCTCCCTCGTCCCCTGACAGAAAGGCAGAAGCTCAAAGTTTTAAAATTTTGAATCCTTCCTTCCCCCAAAAAATCGATTTTATGACGTCGGCAGTCGTTGCACTTCCATTTAGAGTGAAAGTCTACAAAACCATGCACAAAAATCTCGTTGACACTAAAAAAATCGGATTTTTTTTTCTTTTCAATAGTAATTAATAAGATCAATCACCAGAAAAACAGAAAAAATCAAAAGTTTGAAACTTTGAGCTTTGTCAGAGGGGGGAAGGGGGAAGGTGAATATTGATTGATAAATCTCAAGTTTTCGTCGCGTCTTTTTGAGGTACTTTCGCGAAAAATTTTCGCTCGGGTCTATCAAATTTGAAAAAAAAAAAAAACAAAAAGAAAAACGTTGTATTTTAGTTGATACTTACTTTCCCTACGAAAAAATTTCAATGTGTCAAAAGTACAACCCTATAATATGGATTGATAAAAATACTGACCGAGGAAAGCGATGGGTGCATTTGAAAAATTATGTGTAAAAAGCCAAAAAATTCACTTCTTTTTGACATTTTCACGATGAAAAACATCCTTGGAGAGCTTGAGGAGAAGGAGGCTCGACTCCCCTTTAGCACTTTAACACTCCTCTTGGGTGCGCCTATGACGACAACCAAAAAAATTCGAGCGATTTCTATATCAAAGCTACAGTACCTATTTAAAATAAAACATTACCAATTCCTATTTTTGAAGTAAAAAATCATTTGGTATTAATTTTTCTACACCCAGGGGAAAAACTTCAGGCTTGAGCAGGTATGATCATTAGGGTGGATAAAAAAAAAACATATCTTGGATTTTGACCAAATTTGGTGGGGTGGTTAACTTTAAGTGGGAGACTTCACAAAAAAATTTTGAGCCCCCGAAATGTAAGAGGAGGGGAGCTGGAGGTGCACAAAGTGCACCTCCTTTTGAAAAAAACGCTGTTTTTTGCGTTTTTTAGCCAATCAAAAATTGTGTGAGAAGCCTTCGTAGGACTTAAAAGATGCGATTTGAGTTTCTAAATCTCCCTAAACCATCGCCATCCTTTTCGATCAAAACTCAGACTGCTGCCAGGGGGTTGAAAAGTTGCAGATTGCAATATTTCAATAATATGAAATTTTCACTAAGCTGGGATGATTTTTTTTCATCGAGTAAGTGAACAAAAAATTTTTTCAACCACTGAAAGTGAATTTTGAAAAAAAAACTGAAAATTTTATACACCAGCGCGCGCAGCCAACAACAAATAATAAAATTCCAAAATACTGAATTTATATCGACTTTGAATTGATTATTTTTTCGCCTAAAAATCTTATGTATTTTTTTTTTAGTCACTGAATGTATTTTCGAAAAATTTTTATGTCAGTGCAGCCAGTTACAAATCGTGACATGCTACACTATGGGATTTACGTTGACCACGAATTAATTTTTTTATCGTTTGAAAAATTCTCAATAATTTTGTTTTCAATTATCAGAAATACGAAATTTTAAATTTTTCTCTAAAAGTTGGGTACGTAAGTGCAGCCAGTTGCTAATTGTGATATTCTGATATTATGAACTCGAATGAATTATTTTTTCGTCAAGTGATTGGACCAATTTTTCCTCCCAATAAATAGAAGTATGTTTTGAATTTGAAGACATCAGAACATCACAATTAGCAACTGGCTGCAGAAACGTACAAAATTTTCAATGAAAAATTAAAAAAATTTTGTTTCTGATGATTGAAAAAATTACCATGGTAAATTTTTTCAAATGAAAAACAAATTATTTCGAGGTCAACGTAAATTCCATAGTGTAGCATGTCACGATTTGTAACTGGCTGCACCTGACATACAAAATTTCCGATATATACCTACTTCTAGTGGTTGCAAAAAAAATATGTACATAAGATTTTCAGGCGAAAAAATAATCAATTCAAAGTCGATATAAATTCCGTATTTTGGAATTTGATGATTTGTTGTTGGCTGCACTGGTGTATATAATTTTCAGGATTTTTTTCAAAATTCACTTTCAGTGGTTGAAAAAATTTTTTGTTCACTTACTCGATGAAAAAAAATCATTCCAGCTTAGTGAAAATTTCATATTATTGAAATTGCAATCTGCAACTTTTCAACCCCCTGGTAGCAGTCTGAGTTTTGATCGTAGAAGGATGACGATGGTTTAGGGAGATGTAGAAACTCAAATCACATCTTTTAAGTCCTACGAAGGCTTTTCACACAGTTTTGATTAAATAAAAAACGCAAAAAACAGCGTTTTTTTCAAAAGAAGGTGCACTTTGAGCACCTCCTGCTCCTCTACCCTTTCCCCTCGGGAGCTCAAAATTTGTTTGTGAAGTCTTCCACTCAAAGTAAACCACCCCACCAAATTTGGTCAAAATCCAAGATATGTTTTTTTTTTCGATCCATTCTAATGATCATACCTGATCAAGTGATCAGGCATGAGCAGGTCAATAAAAATAAGGTTTTCGAATATATTTCCATTTTTATAAGCCAGACCTGCTCATGAATGGCCAAATTTCATGCATGAACAGATCTGATCATACATGAACATGATGATTCAGACCTGCTCATACCTGAAAATTTTTACCTGAGCACTTTTTTTTACTTGCCTCTTTCACTTTAAAAACGTTTTCCATTTTGAAAATGAAAATAATAAGAATTTAAGGTAGCGAAATTTCATGATTGATGGGTTTTAGTTCGAAATACAATTTGGAGCATTGGCTTCAATCTTTATCTCGAGAATAAAAAAAATCTCTAACCAATATCTCCTGTCAATCCCCCCCCCCCCCCACCAAAAACTTCAAAATAATCAACATGTGCAATATTGATTTTTTTATTTATTTAAGACGGAATGCTGTGAGGGGTCCTTGCTTTTTGGCATGGGTTAAAATATTATTAAAATGCGATGAAATTCTTAGGATCTCATTTTCCACTGAATATAAACCGATTTAGTCAGGTATTTGCAGCCATCAGGCTAGTTTAAGGCCTAGGCATACCTAATTTTGAGTACCTACAACAAAATTTGACTGAAAAAAACGCTGAAATTCAATCAGAATTTCAGAATGTGAAGTACCTATGACACGAATGCTTAACATTTCATCAAATGCCCATCCAATGATAGATTCTTGCACACTGTCGAAATTCAACTCTAAAAGAATAGTGATTCTGCCGGCCAAATACATTTCTACATTTCCTTCGCCGAATACGCCAAATGTAACATCACCTTTCGACATCATGTACTCGTAATTCGGCTACCATTTCAGCGTCGGTTCGGTTTTCCATTAAAGTTTTTTAAAAGCACGCTCCATCAATATTGTCGTCGACGACGATTCCCTCCGTCGCTCCGCTTGTACATACTATGTTACTCGAACTGTATATACAACGTACCCGCACACCGTTTCACTTCGATATCAATGCCATAAAATTTCCAATCACGTATATACTCTAAATTTGATTTCGGTTGAATCGTTATGGTACGGCGAACGTACGCGCTTGAATTAATAGTAAAATAAAACGCGAATAGCGACCGCATTTTTGCTGAAAATTCTATGAATAGTATGCACGATGGAACGACCAAATTCACCAGGCTTATGGAATCCGCTTCCCCTCCTTTGTTAAGCATCGAATTCGTCTCTCGTAGATATTTTTTTTAGTCGCGCGATCATCGTGATGTACCTTGTACTTTGTATGTCAATTGGAACGAGAGAGAACGTGGTCAATGGACTGGTTTATTTTTATAGCTTTTTAGATTCGAAAATACGCGGAATTGAGATGAGGCGTAGGTTGTATGTTGTACTGGGTTTGTTTTTGTACCTGTGCTTACGGATTCTATAGATTCCGAAAAACAAAGTACTACGGAGGCGAAAAGAACTATAAAAAAATACGAAATAAATTTGCTGCTTTTGAGAAAATTCGATTTATTGCTTCGATATTGGAACAAATTTTGTTAAGGAAATGAAATATTGGAATTGTGTTTTTTTTTAATCGAAAATTAATGAAAAGGGAAGTACGTACCTAAATATTTTCGAAAGAGAATTGAAATTTTATCAAGGGAACCACCTGAGCTGTCCATTTTCCATTGGAACAGATTTTTGATTTTTGAAAAGAACGTATCTTGAAACTCAAGTAGTCAAAATTTCAGCTGTCCAAGTTAATATTTCTATTTTCGTTGATTTTTTAATAATTCAAAATTTTGATTTTTTTCATCAAAAAGGTGATTATTATTGAAAAAAGTACTTGTTCCCCACATATCGACCTCCCTAACCGAAATTTGACAATTTCCAGCCATTTTGGAGCCTCCAGCGTAATTTTGATTTGCTCCAGTATTTTAAAATTTCTCCAGGAGGCACCCAAATTTACGTGGACATCTCAAAATCATGTTCTGGCTTTCTTATGACTAGTTCAACGAGACCTTTGGTGCGATTTCCAGGTGGACATCTCGAAAGTATATTTTTTACCACCTTTTTAAAACGGAAAAAATCAAAAAATTCCAGAGTATCTGCTTGAAAATCGCGCCAATGGAGGATTTTCCCGTTAAACTGTTCTGAAAATGGTCAAATTAAGGTTCAGGAAGTTGATATTTGGTGGGCATCGAATTTCTAACAAATTTTACGAAAAAGTACTTTTTTCAGCGGTATTTTTTAGGTGAAAAATTCTGATTTTTTGAAATTTAAAAATTCGCCAAAAATAGAGTTATTAACTCAGGCTTTTGAAATTTTAGCTATGGGATTCTTAGGACATTCTGAAAAGTTCTGTTCTAATCGAAGGCATACAGCTGAAGTGGTTCCTACTTCTTACGTAAGTTTAAAACTGTATCAATTCAATTTTCAAATTATCCAAATTCATCAAAGGTCTTGAATAAAATTTTTTTCACTAGATTGCAGAATTGAACAGAATCATCTGAAAAATAATTCGAATTTCGAATTTCGAATAATTTTCAATTTTGAATATTTGAATCTCAAACCTCGCGAATAAGCCAAAATATGATTCGAATTGCGGATTACGAATAATTTTAACGATTCGTGATTCCATTCATCTCTTTCAAATCACCAATGCGAATATTAATCTTTCCAGTTTTTTTGAATGTTCAAATCTATGTTCAGGAATCGCATGGTATCATTATTATCAAAAGCTAAAAATTGCAAATCCACCACTCAAGTGAAATTTTTCTGATTTTTTCATTTCGAAATATAAAATTGAAAAAAAAAATTAACACACTTTTTTATTTAGGGTGAAAAATTTAGATCATGGATATGTTCAAATACATACTTCAGAGATGAGGCGGCTTTTCTCATTTTTGGGTGAACAGACAAAACTTCAAACATAACTTCTTATCAAAATGTCAATACATGTCAGGTCTCAATTGAACATCCGCGCGGGATTCTTGTTAAAATTGATTTTATGATTGATTCTTGTTTTAGACACCAAAACAAATAAATTTAGCTTAGATGCCTATTTTTCCCCCTCCTCCTTTTCTCAGGGTCCACCCCCAACATTTCAAACGCGTGTACCGCCCAATCTATGAGTCGTAATGAAAAAATTTCTAAACAAAAGTTGTTCTTCAACACGTTACGTACATTTTCATTACTCATCAAAATCCATTTCGGAGCAACTCCTGCCCCCCCCCCCAAATTTGGAAACAAAACATGTTTTTGAGAAAACCTCAAAATCACGTTTTCTTCATTTTAAACGAATAGTTTCGGTGATACGACAAAATTTGTAAACACAAAAAGTATTCAGAATTGAATTTCCTTTCCAATGACCTCTATCACGACCATTTTCACCAACTTTTCCGGACAGAGTGTACCTCTCCCCCTTCCTCGTTTTCACAAAAGTTGGACCCACGAACAAAATTTGCTCCAAAATGAATTCCGACAATAAATGAAATTATGCATTAGATATCGGAAAACAAAAATCGTTCAACTTTTTTTTCGTGGATCCAACTTTTGAGATAAGGGGGAGGGGGAGAGATCCACCCTGTCGGGAAAAGTTGGTGAAAATGGTCGTGATAGAGCTCATTGGAAAGAAAATTCAATTCTGAATACTTTTTGTGTTTACAAATTTCGCTGTATCCCTGAAATTTTTCGCTTAAAATGAAGAAAACGTGATTTCGAGGTTTTCTAAAAACTGTTTTATTTTCAAATTTGGGGGGCAGGAGTTGCTCCAAAATGGATTTTTATGAGAAATGAAAATGTACGGAACGTGGTGAGGAACAACTTTTGTTTGCAAATTTTTTCATTGCGACCCATAGATTGGGCGGTACACGCGTTTGAAATGTTGTGGGTGGACTCTGGGAAAAGGAGGAGGGGAAAAAATAGGCATTCAAGCTAAATTTATTTGTTTTATTGTCTAAAACAAGAATCAATCATGAAATCAATTTTAACAAGAATCCCGCGCGGAAGCCTTTTTTTGTTCAATTGAGACCTGACTAACACTTGAATATTTTTTTCAACATTTTTTTAATACTTTCTCCATTTTTTTTCTCATTTTTTGAAATACTTTAAACATTAAATTCAGAATTTTTTTTAAATTATACTTCACAACACTGGAAAAAAGTTGAGCAAAATCGTCACTCAAAAAGAAACAAATTGCAAAAATGAAAAAAAAATGATTCCAGAAAATTGTAGAATGTTTTTAAAAAAATAAAACATTTCAAAAAAGAAGAAAAAAATTGGAAAATTCAAAACTTTACAATTTTTTCTCAAAATGCAATGTTTCTCTAAATTGCGACATGATGTAAAATTTCTATAATAGGTACATTTTATTAAAAAATTTTACCAATTTTTGCAAGTCTGATAAAATGTCACAGTACTACCAATCAAAAAAAAATTCGATCGCAAAAATTTATTTACATAATACGTAAGTATGTTTTGAAAAATAAAAAAATACGTAAGTACTTATTTAAAAATTAAAAAATTGAAAATTAAAAAAAAAATTGAAAATTCCAAAATTTTCCCATTTTTAATAATCTAACAAAAAGTAATTTTATTGATTGGTCAAAATATTACAAACTTTTTCAAACATAACAAAATGTCATTATGTCAGTAACTCTTGAAAAAGTTACGTTACACAACAACGTTACACTTTTCAAATTTTAACTCCCAGGCCTAAGACATATCCATGTCAAAAACAAAAAAGCCTAATAATGAGAAATTCCAATCAAACCCTGAATCATCGAAATTTTTGAATTTCGAATTACTGAAAATTTAATTCGAATCTCCTTCAAATCACTCTTCGTTCCAATACCGCTGGCTTCAAAGTTATTCAGCCAACTGGTTACTGTCAATCATTCGTCTTATCGATTTTCGATCAAATCATTGAAAAAAAATTCATTTTCACAATAGTAAATTATTTTTCAAATAAGTTCATTTCCAGCATCTAAATACCAATTAATGAATACAAATGACACGAAGTTCGCTCAGAACTAGTTGGGAGGCAAACTGCATTATTTCCAAGAAAAACTGCATTTAATGAAAGAAACGTGAATTTTGGTATGATGAATTTTGGGACCCAAACGAAGTTTTTGAGACCGGGAGCCATTCGCGCTCCCCCCCCGATTCGAGGGGGGTGGGGCTCGCAATTTTCAAAAAATTCCTAAAAATCGAGTTTTGATTAGAAATGAAATATTTTGATATCTACTGTTTGATACTGATCCGCAGATTACATTTTGACCATTAAAGTCATCCCTTCACCCCAACCCCCTTGAGGGGGCACTCACCCCTAAAATGTGGATTTAGTAGGCGTGGACACTTGGAAACGAAATTTCGTGAAAATATACCACGTAAGGTGTACAAATCAATGCCGTAATCCATTTTTTGATTCCCACCCCCTCCTGTCCCCTGTGGACCCTTAAAACTTGAAAAACACTCAAAATCGCCATTATAACGCCAAAACATGGCGGAAATAGGAAACTAAATGATACTTCTACTTGTTATTTGTCGAAAATAACTTTTTGAAGCAAATTAGGGGGTAAAAACTTTGCCACCTCCCTCCCAACGCACCCTCCAAAGCTTCTACTTGAGAAAAAAGTCTCCTGCTCATGATTCCATCAGGATCGAAATAGTTATATATAATGTTAGATATAGATCGACTTATTCCGTTTGCATTGTTGAAATTGTCTCCTACCCCTACCCCTTCGAGGGGTGGGCCCCTAAAATAGGCGATTTGTGAAAAATGAACGTCCAAAACTGAAATTTGGTGACTAGTTGGGAGGCAAACAGCTATATATGGAAAGAAAACTGCATTTAATGAAAGAAGCGTGAATTTTGGTATGATGAATCTTGGGGCCCAAACAAAGGTTTTGAGACCGGGAGCCATCCGCGCTCCCCTCCTCTTCGAGGGGGGTGGAACTCGCAATTTTGAAAAAATTCCTAAAAATCGATTTTTTGTTAGAAATGAAATATCTTTATGTCTAATGTTAGATATTGATCTGTAGATTCCATTTTCACTATCAAAATCATTTTTCCTCCCCCACCTTCTTGAGGGGGCACAACCCCCCAAAATGTGGATTTTGTGGAAGTGAACACTCGAAACCGAAATTTTGTGAAAATATATTACGTAAGGTGTACAAATCACTGCCGTAGTCCGTTTATCGATTCGCACCCCTCCTGCCCCCTGTGGACCCTTAAAACTTGAAAAACGCTCAAAATTGTCGTTGTAACGCATTGCGATCCAAAAGGTAATTCTTGTTGGAAATATTTTTTCAAACCAAAACAGAATGTGAAAATGTTGGTGCCTCTGATCCCCCTCCCCCCAGCGCGCTCCCTCAGAGCTCCCAACTACGAAAATTTTTTGCTGTTCAAAATCACATTGAAATCGAAATATTATGACATTTTCTGTTCATTATTGATCGATACATTCCGTTTGAATTGTTAGAATTGTCGCCTAACCCCCACCTCTTTGAGGGGGCAGATCCCTAAAATGTGGGGTCCCAAAAAAATGAAGGTCCAAGGCTGAAATTTGGTGAAGTTATGCTACATAGGGTACAGAAATGTTTTCCATATTACATTTCACCAAATTACTTTCCCTCCCCCTCCCCCCTTATGGTGGCCCAAACTCAGAAAATTCTCCATAGAATAGGTAATAGTTACCTGTGTATTAGATATTAATTTTGCTTATTGTCTCGTCTTGTCTCGAAACAAACATTTTCAATTTGTCTGAAAACTTTTTTAACCATCAGTGTGAAACAAGCCAAGAAATTTTTCGGATGTTTAATCCTCCATAAAATGGGACAATTGTGAAAATTTTACCAGGAACTTTCAAACTTGTACAATCCTGTAGAAAATTTATTATAGATCCTTTTTTTTTTCACCTTTGACATCTATGTGCTCACTAGAATTTATGAGTAATTTCAATGAAAATTTAAAAATTACCATATCTGATGCAATTCGAATATGTTTCTTCTACTTTAAGCTTTCACAACTTTCATTTCGCTGGTGGTAAAATTTTAAAACCCATCTCATTTTGTTGAAAATTCAACGGTAGTAAGGAAAATTATTTAAGATAACCTCCAAACAAAATGATTCAACTTCAAAAAATGTATCATCAACCAAATACAACAATTATGAAAGTTGAATTACAGTCTTAAATATCTAAAAGGCATGAGCGCAAGCAGAAATTATTCAAGGTATGATGAGCTGAAAATTCGAAAAAATATAGGGGTCAAATTTGAATGAAAAATCAACTAACCCTATTATTTCAATGGCACTCGTGATCAAGGTATTTTCAGTAGGTTGATGAAATGTAAACAGATTTTAGCAATGAGAAAACTTGAAAATTACATAATTTTTTGGAACAAACCACTAATACACTTTTTAGTAAAATTTACGTGTTTCAATCAGTGAACAAAATTTAACTGAAAATCAGTGGTTTTATTGATTTTTCCTGACAAATTGGGAATTGATTGAGAAATCTGTGATTTTTGACTATCATTGATTTTCAAGGAATGAAAATCATTCCACTGATTCTAAAACACAGATTTTCATCAAAGACTGATTCAGATTCACTTTCACAGTTATAAATTTTTATTTAAGAAATAAATAAATGACTAAAATACTCCCTGAGCGAAGGGAAAGCAAAAATTTAAAAAAATCCTGTTTGAAGAGTAAAAAATGCACTTTTTACACATTTTTGTATAAAAAGCTCGAGTTCCCTGAGCCCCCTCCTTGGAACGCTTATGCTAAAAGGTTTATCAGAATGTTTTCGATCTATGGTTGAATTCCTCAGAAAATTGTACAATTTTAATCAGTAGCGCATTTCAAATTGTTTTTTTTTCAAGAGAAACAATTATGACAGCATCGAAACGCTATCCTACAATTGTCCCCTTTCATAAGCGTCGTTGTTGACTTGTTGCCCATATCGCTTCATAAAATTCCAGACGTAATAGAAGTTCAAGCAATAGGGGAGTGAATATCTCTGAGTTTGGGCCGCCATGAGGGGGGGGGGGAGTAATTTGATGAAATGTAATATCGAAAACATTTCTGTACCCTATGTAGCATAACTTCACCAAATTTCAGCCTTGGACCTTCATTTTTTTGGGACCCCACATTTTAGGGATCTGCCCCTCAAAGAGGTGGGGGTTAGGCGACAATTCTAACAATTCAAACGGAATGTATCGATCAATAATGAACAGAAAATGTCATAATATTTCGATTTCAATGTGATTTTGAACAGCAAAAAATTTTCGTAGTTGGGAGCTCTGAGGGAGCGCGCTGGGGGGAAGGGGGTCAGAGGCACCAACATTTTCACATCCTGTTTTGGTTTGAAAAAATATTTCCAACAAGAATTACCTTTTGGATCGCAATTCCTGTCGTATTTCGGCGTTACAACGACAATTTTGAGCGTTTTTCAAGTTTTAAGGGTCCACAGGGGGCAGGAGGGGGTGCGAATCGAAAAACGGACTACGGCAGTGATTTGTACACCTTACGTAATATATTTTCACAAAATTTCGGTTTCGAGTGTTCACTTCCACAAAATCCACATTTTGGGGGGTTGTGCCCCCTCAAGAAGGTGGGGGAGGAAAAATGATTTTGATAGTGAAAATGGAATCTACAGATCAATATCTAACATTAGACATCAAGATATTTCATTTCTAACAAAAAATCGATTTTTAGGAATTTTTTCAAAATTGCGAGCTCCACCCCCCTCGAAGAGGAGGGGAGCGCGGATGGCTCCCGGTCTCAAAACCTTTGTTTGGGCCCCAAGATTCATCATACCAAAATTCACGCTTCTTTCATTAAATGCAGTTTTTTTGCAGTTTGCCTCCCAACTAAACATGGCGTAATTCCAAACACTAGTTTTTTTACTCGACGAGAAGAATAAATAAGAAAGATATTTCGTGCACGCCGATTTCTACCGGCGCGCGTTTCCATTCCGACTCGAAGAAGCGAATGGATTAAAAAAAACATCCGGGAAAGTCTATCTTTTGCCATAAGGTTACAGGCATTTTATCAGACTGCGTTATATTGTGAAAAGTTAAATAGAAAATTCAATCCCTTCGAGAGAGCGTATGAAATATCTGGACGTGGATTTTTGTTTTCAACTTTTAATATCGAGAGTTTGTTTTACCGTATACCACGGTATTCTTACTACCTATTTCATTTTATAGCGTTTGTCAATTTATAGAAATAATCCTGGTTGTAGGAGGGGAAAAAAAAATCGATCATCGATAAGTTTTACCAGGCAAGATGAGGAGGGATTAAGGATGGAAAAATGTTCCCATCTCGATACCTATATAGAATTGCTACACGATTCGCGAAATCTCCAGCGAGTATTTTAATCTTACGTCTAGATTTCAATAAAAATAATTACACGTTTTAATAACTCGAAGCTGTTTTCGCGAAAACGAACCGATTAAATACGAATCACGTTACAAGGTACCTTTTGATACTAAACTTTGCTCTATATACGCGCGCGAACAAATTAACCGAAAAGTTTCTTAAAGGCAAAACAAACTGAAAAGAAAACATAGCTGAAAAACAAACTTTGCACAGTAGCATAATCTTTTTAATAATATTAAACGCCACGTTATACCTACGTCATAACACAGCAACTGTCATGCCAACATTACTGTATACGTATAAGCATAAGCGAATGCAAAAATTTTCAACGGTTAAGTTTCACAATGCCATTGACGCGTTCCCGTTGCGTTTTCTCGTTGTACCACCCAAATGTGAATTTATATTTCCAACGTGATTTCCAAGTTATTGTGCAGATATAACGTGGAAACAACATCGGGTATAGGATGTTTGCAAAATTTACTGTAGAGCGAAGTTACCTTAGTCTGTTGAGATAACAGGGACTAAATTGTATGTACGAGTGTATACAGGGTGTCCTGATATTAAAGGTTGGCTCCTTCAACTCCCTAGTTAGGCAACTTTTTCAGAATTTGTGAAAGTGCTGCCTTAATTGATTTTCTGATTTTTTAAGCAAACTTTTGATATTTTTGATATTCTATCTAAAAATTAAAGCAAAAATGTGATATCCTAGAAAAAATATCACAAAAATATCAATTGAACCATTTTTAGTACCATGTTACTTTTTCGAAAAATTCGTATTTAAAAACAATATTTGTATCCTTAGCCCAGTCATTTCAGGTCTGAACCCCAAAAAAATTCTTGGAAAGCTGAATTTTACATTATTTGTGTAGAATGGCCTCCTAAACAATATACTAATATTTGCACCCCGCAAATGTCCGGGAATCCCTGCAAGAGGGTAAAAACCGCCCTCAAAACCAGTTTTTTCCGTTTTCCGACGAAATAAAAGGTTTAATCAAAAAATGTCAAGAGTAAAAGTTTTTTCTACGTTGAATTTCCTATAGATATGTTATGAAACTTTCTCGAAATTTTCATTTTTAATCTATTTTGAAGGGGGTTAAAAATCACTAGTTTCCAAAATTTTCAATTTTTTCTATTTTACGAGATTATTCGATCTTTTAGAAGAAAAAATATGAGAATAAAATTATTTTTACATCGAATTTCAAATAGATGGCATCTCTCAGTTTTTAGGAGCTGGCAAATGTGGTGCGAGGGTACAGGGTATTAAGGGAAAAAGAGAATGAATGCATACGTGACTTACTAGAGGGAGGGGGTGGTGGTGGTGGTGGTGGTGGTGATTCTAGCGATTATAGATGATGAAGAAGGCAGTGTTGATGTACAGGGTCTGCCAAGAAAAAGTATCATATTTTAAAATTCAATTGGTCCTTGAAAATTAAGTCGAATTGATTTTTTTAAAAATGAAAATGTGGAACATTTTAAGTACTTTTTCATACGTTAGGAATCAATTCAAATAGTCAAACGATTTGAAGAACTTCGTCATTTTTGCTAAATCACATTCCAACTAAATTTTTTTACATCGACTGAAATTTAATCATAGGTAGATACCATATTTTCATCTTACCATCGCTAAATATGCCTTACCACCATTGTTATTTCCACGAAAAACATTCTTTTTTTCCCTTACCCTGTTTCTCGCACCACATTTGCCTGCTCGTAAATACTGAGGGATGCCTTCTATTTGAAATTCGATGTAAAAATAATTTTATTCTCATATTTTTTCTTCTAAAAGATCGAATAATCTCGTAAAATGGAAAAAAATGAGAATTTTGGAAACTCGTGATTTTCAACCCCTTTCAAAACAGATTAAAAATGAAAATTTTGAAAAAAGTTTCATAACATTTCTATAGAAAATTCAATGTAGAAAAAACTTTTACTCTTGACATTTTTTGATTAAACCTTTTATTTCGTCGGAAAACGGGAAAACTGGTTTTGAGGGTGGTTTTTAGCCTCTTGCAGGGATTCCCGGACACTTGCGGGGTGCAAATATTAGTATATTGTTTAGGAGGCCATTCTACACAAATGATGTAAAATTCAGCTTTCCAAGAATTTTTTTGAGATTCAGACCTAAAATGACTGTATTATCTTGCCTTGCCCCATTTTCAATTTGCATCTTGCTTCACTGGCATTATTGTTTCTTTAACGCGATGTTCTGGGAAGAAAATATAGGGGAAAATTCCAACCAAATACATCATTCGACAGGTAATTGAATGTAGATTAGATTACAAAAAAAATTACCTGATTTTTTTTTAAACTTAAAAACATGATATTTCACAAAAATCAAATTTCTAGAAAATTTTACGAAAATCACATTATTGATAATAACTCATAGACAAGCAATCCGTCAGGTCCTCAGGTCTGTAATTTTTTTCTGTTTTGTATCGAATGGATACCCATTCACCAATTTCCCAGAAAAAAATTTTCAATCACGTCATTGACGACAAAAAGCCAGTTTGCATCTTTCCCCGGTGCATTCTGCACCACCTTCCCTTAATCAACGAAAAAAACTGAAATTCAGTATATACCCTATTTTTGTCCTCGTGAATCAATTGGAAGTGATTTGAAGACGTTTCGGAGCTGCACGAAAATTTTAGATTTTCCAACGCTGGAAAAAAACCTATAAAATGATCTACATATATGAACTTCAGCACCTATAATCGCGGATTACTCATATTGGTGACCTATTTGGCCGATTAAAGCACAATTTTCCGAAATTCGTAACTTTGCGTTCAAATTCACATTTTTGGACTGGAAATTTTCCTTTGAAAAAATTTGAAAATACGCCCATACCGTACGTATCGAGGTAAAAATCCGAAAGTTGGTAGATGCCCTATTTTCGACCTTCCAACACGGATATAATGGTGCTGAAGTTCATATAGACCATTTTTATAGTTTTTTTTCCAGCGCTGGAAAATTAAAATTTTCTTGCAGCTCCGAAATGTCTTCAAACCACTTCCAATTGATTCACGAATTCAAAAATAGGGTATATACCAAATTTCAACTTTTTTGTTGATTAGATCAAATTTTCATATTTTGCAGGGCGATGAAGAAATTTTGAAATTTCAAAAATTCGTCAAGATTCGGGAAATGAACTTTAGCACCTGAAATCTCAGAAATGGGGTTCTTTTATGGTGTACATTCGATTTATTTTTGTTGTAGGATTATTTTAAGATTTTTTCTATATTTTTCAGAAGAAAATTTAAAAAACGTAAATAGATTTTTTTTTTTTTTTTTTTTTTTTTTATATATAACGCCATATACAGCAACTAAGGCTAGAGGCGTGTGGGAAAGGGGGTTACGTCAGAGTAGGGATTTTAGATTTGTATTGGAGAGGAATGTTAAAATTTTTTGAATATGTTGGGAGGTATCTTTCAAAATTTCTGTGGGGGTATTAGAATTTGTTAGTGTGAGCCTTTCTTTTTGAAATTTGGGGCATTGAGTGAGAATGTGAAGAGTGGTGATTTGAGTGTTGCATAAATTACAAATGGGAGGTGGGTCTTTTTTAAGAAGGTATGCGTGAGTTAGGAGAGTGTGCCCTGTACGTAGTCTAGTGAAGATGATGTCAGCTCTTCGAGAAATGTTATTGAAGGAAATTCTGGGGAGTGTGTCATCTTTGATGGTTTTGAGTTTGTTAGTAGAGGGAATTTGGTTCCAAAATTGTTGAAAAGAGGAAAGAGTATTTGATTTGATAGTGTTCTTTAGATCAGTTAAGGGTATTGGAATATTTTGAATGGGGGATAGTTGAAGAGCATGTTTAGCATGAGTGTCAGCCATATCGTTGCCAGAAATATTTCGATGTGAGGGTATCCAACACAAGACAATTTTTTTGGGTGTGGTGGTAAGGATTTGTAGGATTTCTTGAGCAATAGGATGTTGTTTTTTGGAGGGGTATTGTTGAATTGAGAGTAGAGCAGAGAGAGAGTCTGAGAATATCACTGAATCACTTAGTGAAAAATCAATAATGTAAGTGAGGGCAACTTTAATAGCGTAAAGTTCTGCTGATAGAATGGAAAATTGTGGTGGGAGGGGAGTTAAGATTTGATTGTTTAATTTCTTTGAAAAATGGATTTAAAGGCGAAACGTTTGAGCAAAATTATCCATTATTTTAAAATCTTTTTAGGCTACATTTTTACAATTTTCCGAAATTATTTGAATTTATATAACTGGATGGTTAAATTTTGATGGTAGTTGGGCAAAAGCAAGGGTTGAGCCGAATTCAATTTTCAAAGAAGAAGCGAAACTACCTGTTAGGGTGCTCTTTAAAAATTTCTGAACGATATCTTAGAATAAAAATAATTATCTTTACTTCATTTTTTTTTCATTTTTTGACGAATCCGTCAGAGATCAATAATTTTCAACGAAACATTTTGAAATTTTGAGACAATTCTTTTTTCTGAAATCCTAAATTTATTTTCGAAAATTGTTCATTAAACATTTGAAAAATAGGTCATAATATATTGTACTTAGAACTAAGTAGGTTGTTTTAATATCTTTTTTCTTCATCTAAATATTCAAATCGAGGTCAGGTTCAGGTTCAAGTGATCTTAGTCTCTGGATAAAACATGAACATAATCTCTTATTCATTTTTTTTAATAAGCACCCACTCGACAATACCCGTCTAAAAAGTTGTCTACCGTGCTACCATATTGAAGTAGCTATACAGAGACCAGAGAGCCCTACAAGATACGAAATTATAAACTCGCCATCTTACATGTATCGCCCCGTCGTACACCATAGGTACCTATTATCATCTGCAAAGTGTACAGAGAAAATAAAACAAGCGAGAAGAATTTAAACGAAGGAAACTCCGCTCGAAGCATTTACGTTAATTATTCAGTAGCGACTTAATTGCAACGCTAATTAACGGCAAACGCAGTGACGGCTTAATTTCTTTAATGGAACGGAACCGCAAACCGGGCAATAGGTGGTAGTTACTTTGAATCGGGAACACGACTACACCAAAAGCTAATGCATTTTCGAAAAGATAAAAGAAAATAGTATTTACTGACTTTTCAAGATGTTGCCTCGTTGCAAGAGCTTATATAGGTATAGGGTTTTTTTTTACCCTCAAACGAGCCGATATCCTAAGCGTGAGCTCGAGAGTAGCTCGTAATTTTTTCCTGCTTGCCTAGGATGGTAACCGTATAATAATAAAAGACTACGTACTCGTTTCGTTAACTCGGCGACTTTTTCGTAATGATGACGTTAATTCGGAGCATATTTTATAAAATTGTGTCAAGGCGCGTGTTTCGCGGCGACCTTTTTATTTTCGCCAAGTTTAGCCTCTTGGTGGTTTTCGTTGTCATTGTGCCATTGAAATTATGTCTATGCGAAACTTACTCAGCCATTAATTCGGACGAGAAACTTTTCCCAGGCGATAAAAGCGCGTGCAAGAGAAACGTTATATGAATGAAAAAAAAAGTTGCAAATGTTAGAATTAAGTGATTTAGAGCAGATTAAAAGGTGGAAATGAAGGCGGGCTTTGTTCAATTCAAAGTTTACTCAGCTGTGAGATACGTAGACTATTGAGAAAAAAAGAAAGAAATGCTAGGGTAAAAAATTTAATGATAGGTGACTACCTGTCTTTTATGGTTCGGAATAGAAACAGAAAGGAAAGTTCTAAAGTCAAATTTTAGATGCGTCTAAAGCTACTCAGAATTTTTTTTATTCCTTTACAAAAATAATCAATTTTTTAAAATTAATTTTGGTTTTTGAACCAAAACTGTCATTATTTTATGAAGCAAAAATTATCATTTTTTGCAGCAAAAGTTATCATTTCATACAGTAAAACTCATCATTTTTTTTGCAATAAAACTTGCCAATTTTTACAGCAAAAATTATATGTTTTTATGGCAAACATGGCGCAACATCATTTTATGCCAAAATTATCAATTTTTGAAGAAAAAATCATTTTTGGCAGTAAAACTCGTCAATTTTTACAGAAAAATGATCATTTTTCAGATAAGAGCAAATCCTATCAATTTTCACAGCAAAAGTTATATATTTTTACACCAATTTACACCAAAAACGATAATTTTTTGCAGCAAAAATTATCATTTTTTACACCAAAACTTATCATTTTTTCCAGTAAAACTTGTAATTTTTTCCAGTAAAACTTGTCAATTTTTACAGCAAAATGAAAAATTTTGACAGCAAATATTTCAATTTTTTACAGTAAAAACAGAAAACTTATCATTTTTACAGCAAAAATTATTATTTTTCACGCCAAAACCAATGATTTTTTGCAGTAAAAACAGTTTTACAGCAAAACTTGTCATTTTTAAAGCAAAACTTTTCGATTTTTACAGCAAAATGCAAAATTTTGATAGCAAATATTTTAATTTTTTACAGTAAAAACAGCAAAACGTATCATTTTTTGCAGCAAAATTTTAATTTTTGCAACAAAATGACAAATTTTTACAGCAAAATAAAAAATGTTGACAGAAAATATCAATTTTTACAGTAAAAACAGCAAAACTCATCATTTTTTGCAGTAAAACTTATCAATTTTTACAGGAAAATGACAAATTTTTACAGCAAAACCTATCAATTTCTAAGCAAAAGGCGTTATTTCCAAAAATAGTACCTACTTTTCTGGAAAAATGTATAAAAAAGAGGTCCTTATTTCAATTTGATCTATGCACTTTGGAATTTCCAACTAGATTTTTGTTTTTTACAGTATTTTTGAATTTCTTAACATCGCGGTTTCCTTTTGAGCAATAATTTTCAAATTAAATACCAAAAAGTAGATGAATTGAAACCTGGTGAAAAAAAATACACTTGAGATGTCCGTTTGAGAATCAAGATGAAATTAAATTTTCTTGTCAATTGTGGGAATGTACAAAAGAACCTGATTTTTACTTGGCAAGGTTTCATCTTCGCCTTTCAAAGAGTTTGAAAAAAAAAGGAAATCAAAACTTCGGTGGCAGCTCCAAAATAGTTGAAAATTATTAAATGTTTATCTATCATGTTAAATTACTAGAAAACAGTTGGGAACTGTATTTTCAGATACCCAAATTAATTTTTACGTCTTCTGCGATTAAAAATGGTTGAAAAATCAAAATCTCTTCGGAGTTTCCACATTGGCCAAATATGATGAAACGAATTTTTTGAAGTTCAATATTAGTCAGTTACTTGATTTTAATCAGTTTTACAAGAGAAGTTTGACATTTTATTTTTTGGGGTACTTGATCAAAAATTTGCCGAAAATTGAAAAAACAACCTCAACAACTTAACTACTTTTTCTGAAAATCTCATTCAAATTTCGAATCTACCGCTAGAAAATTTTCAAAAAACGAGAACATTCTATATCGAGTTGGAAAACTGAAGGAATAAAATATCAAGTCCAAAAAATTGAAAAAAGTTCTAGATTAAAAAATCAACATCGACAGTTTGCAAAACTAACTGTATTAAATTTTAAATAATAAAAAACCTTACGCAGTCGCGTAAGGTAACCGACTTTTCGGTTTTCACATACAACGTAATGTAAGTTTATTAGCGTCGAAGGATGATTCAACTCGAAAAATTAAGGCCAAATTTGAAATCAACAATCCTTTTTACATAATTTATATTGCTTCTTTTCAAGTTAAGTTCAAAATTTTGAACTTCGATACCCCTTATGACATCTAGGGAAATTCAAATCGAAAAACTAAGGCCTTTGAAATCAGTTTCAAGTTATTACTCGAAATTAAAATTTTTGCCTAGTACCCAATTTCAAACCTCTAAGCTGTCTAATGTACATAGGGGAATCTAGGGGGCTGAAATCGAAAAACCAAGGCCAAATTTGAAAACATAACCCCAAATTACATAAAAGCTGTATGTATAATTTTAAAGTACCTAATTGCCGAAATTGAAATTTCAGCCTTTCCCTCCTCCATCCCCTCAGGCATCCTCAAGTCCCTAGGGACATCTAGGGGATTCGAATCGGTAAAACAAAGACAAATTTGGAATCCGCGACCCACAATGTGTCAGATTGTGCCCTTTTACCGAATTTAGAATGCCAAAATGCAAAATGTGAGTTTTGAACCTCTCATTACGCCCTTTGGTGACCGTTTTTTGAGTAAAGGAGGCGTCCCGCAAAAAAGTTAGTGAAGGACGTTGTAGAGAATTAAATTTATTTTCGTCAGTGTGTCATCGCATTTTTTTGAGTGGGCTTAGTTTTCAAGTTATTCACGCTCAAAGTTCAGATAAGAAATTCAAAAAAACTGTTAATCAATTTTCAGCTACCTGGTGGATGGCATACCTCAACCGATTGAACTGAAATTTTTACTGTAGCACCTTCCAACTTTCCTCTGTCACTTCTGAAAATTTCAGCTCAATTGGTTCAGGGGTTCTTGAGAAATAAAAATTTAAAGCGTTCTGCAACTTTTACTTCATTTGATTGAAATTTCTAAAATTCCCACCTTTTTTATTTTATTCAAATTTCTCAAAGTTCAACGTAAGATATCTCGAAAACGGCTGATTGGATTTTAAATCGGTTTGAAAATCTCAAAATTTCAATCCTTTCTCTACAATTTTTGAGATATGTAACCCCTTCTGAAAGTTCCCAGCTTTCGAGTTTAATCAAAGACAAAACTGTACATCATTCATTCAAATTTCTCAAAGTTCATGGTTAAATATCTCAAAAACGGTTGAATGGATTTTAAATCGATTTGAAAATCTCAAAATTTCGATCCTTCCTCTACGATTTTTGTAATGTCTGTCCTCTTATGAAAGTTCACAGTTTTCGTGTTTAATCAAAGACAAAAGTGTACCTTTTTCATTAAAATTTCACAAAATTTTTTTTATTCATTTATTCAAATTTCTCAAAGTTCAACGTAAGATATTTCAAAAACGGTTGAATGGATTTCAAATCGGTTTGAAAATCTCAAAATTTCAATCCTTCCTCTACAATTATTGTGATATGTGTTATCTTCTGAAAGTTCACAGCTTTCGAGTTTAATCGAAGACAAAATTGTACCTTTTCCATTCAAATTTCTCACATTTTCACCTTTTTTATTCATTTATTCAAATTTCTCAAAGTTCAAAGTTCAATATCTCAAAAACGGCTGAATGGATTTCAAATCGGCTTGAAAATCTCAAAATTTCAATCCTTCCTCTACAATTTTTGTGATATGTGTTTTCTTCTGAGAGTTCGCCGTTTTCGAGTTTAATCAAGGACAAAAGTGTACATCATTCATTCAAATTTCTCAAAGTTCAAAGTTAGATATCTCGAAAACGGCTGAATGGATTTTAAATCGGTTTGAAAATCTCAAAATTTCAATCCTTCCTCTACAATTTTCGTGATATGTGTTTTCTTCTGAAAGTTCACAGCTTTCGAGTTTAATCGAGGACAAAATTGTACCTTTTCCATTCAAATTTCTCACATTTTCACCTTTTTCATTCATTTATTCAAATTTCTCAAACTTCAAAGTTCAATATCTCGAAAACGGTTGAATGGATTTCAAATCGGTTTGAAAATCTCAAAATTTCAATCCTTCCTCTACAATTTTTGTGATATGTGTTTTCTTCTGAAAGTTCACCACTTTCGAGTTTATGGAAAAGTCGGTAAAAATATTATAGGCAATTGCAAAAAAAAATTGTAATAATTCGCCTACGCAGAATGCTCAATTTCAAAAACTTATTTTGAAATGAAAAAAAAAAAAAGTTCTAATTAATCCTTTGAAAAATTGAAAACTGGCCACAATAAAATTATTTACTTCAACATTTTTTTATTTTCGATATTTCATCCAAAAATCATAAAAATACCTATAATTTTAAAACCATAAGTTCCTCTTTTTCATGGTGCCTACCAGCAAAAAAATTAAGAAAAATCAGAAAATATCAAAAATTTTACTTTAATAGCAAAAAAACAACAAAAAATGGAAATATTTTTAATGACTTAATTTCAAAAGGCAAAAATTTCCAACAGTTTTCTCTTTTTTGAATTTTTCAATCAAGGGATAAAAAGAGGCTTCTTTTTTGGCAAATATAAAACAACAAAAATAGCAAAAAAAACTCCAGAAAATGGCAAGAATTTCCATTTTCCATATCCAGTAAACACCACGATTTTGCTCCCCTTCGGAAAAAAATTGAAAAATAATTTCAGTATGATCTTTCGCATTACATTTCATATCATCCGAGAATTCGTTCCATTCCTCGTGCTACTTCATTGCCAATTATCTCGTGAAAATCTGAGCCAAAAAAAATAATAAAAGAAGAAACCATTCGGTGAAATGTGTAAAGGTATCTGTTTGTGATATCGCTGTTGATTTTCTATATCCACTTTCGATTATCCCGCGAAATAAGATTTCTTCATTTTATAAGAAAATAAAGGGCGTGTAAGAAGTGTTTCGGATGTTAATCCTGTCCTACATTTGTGAAAGTATCTTTTAAGCCGGCCTGAATGGCGACTTGAGCAATACATACACTCGATTTAACCGGCTTAGCGATGTTTTTTCTCCTCTTTATAGCAGACCTCTGAAAAAAAAAAACCGAAAGAACAAAGTCCCAATCAAACGTTAACTCTGTATCGTCCTCGACGAGAAAATAAAAATTGAAATTTAATTAAATCGTATAACAATTGAGAATTTCATCGAAATCGAAACAATCGAACGATAATTTACTACACAAAGTACAAAGGTTGAAATATTCGTGGGTACTTTTGAAGAAATGATGACCAAGCGAGGTATGGATATTGGTTTAGGGACGGTAAATGCTTTAATTGAAATGTATAATCGTGTATAATTTAACGAATGAATGAATTTTAACGAAAGCGTATATTTTTCTGATTCAGGTACGCGGCGTATGCATTTATATTTAAAGTATGCCGGTGCATTTAGCATGTCTGGAGCATTCGCAGGTAAAATAGTTTTATAATTGTATATAAAATTGTACGAAATCGTCGAAGCCGATGAAGCAAATAATTAAATTCGAGGTGCAACGGTACACACGAGTGAAAAAAAAAAAGCACCTACGTTAAATTCATTAATTTCGAGCCACGTTAAAAAGATAGTCTAATGAAAATAATTATATAAAGGAAAACTTGTGTAACGTCAGACAAGATGATTGAATTTCATAATCAGCGAACACGAATATATTAAAACGTGTGAAGTTTTACACGAGCCGAAGAGAAGGGGGAAAGAAGAGAGAGTGCAAAGGTTTCGTAAAAGTATGGGAGTTTGATGATTTAAAGTGTAGTATTTTATCCTTTGACCTATACTCGGTAAAAGGTTTAGCTTTGAAAGTTTACCTACTTGAGAGAATCATTTATCAACTAAAGACCAGGTATTAGAGACGCAAGGCTCATATGCGTGATGCGTTTGTTTATACATAAGTGATTTTTGAAACAAGCTGTAATGAAATTTTAATACACATAGACAATACTTGACAGATGAATCTTTTCGACGCGAAGGAGGAAGATTTTCTCGAGAAACGTGTCAAAATTTAGAATTAATTATAAGATGGAGCGTTGGAGTGGTGTAGGTAGTAGGTACGGCGATTTAGCATAGTTTTTGTGATGTCTCGCGAGACGTCGAATTGAGAGCTTTCGACCTTGGAAGAGTAAATAATTTAAACCGTTCGAAGAATACGGTCGTTCGAGGAAATCCCCGAATGTATTTGTGATTTGAAATCGAAACGTTGTAAGCAACCGAAGGATTAAAACGTCCTGGTATACAGGGTGTCTCGTTGGCGTTATGGGATACTTGTTTTCTTTCAGCGATGCTCAAATCGTTCTTAAATGCAATTTGATAGCTCTTTTATTAATTTTATGAAAGAAAACATCAATTTTTTTCTGAACACAAAGGTATAAAAAATTTATAAAAACATGTTGGAAGAGGAGGGGGTAGCAGGGGAGGCAACTTCAATTTGGTCTCTTCAAATATGATTACCACTATACCCCTGACCAAAAACCGGATTCGTTTGCAAAAATTTAGCATAGAAGCTCGAATTATTCATTTAATTATTCAGCAATTGCAAACTTTTGTTATCTGTTGAATTATTCCTGAGGACAAATTTTTTAAAAGGAGAATTTTCGGGTACCAAAATAAGATTTTTGAGAAAATTTTTCAAGAATTTTTACATAAAATAAGACATGAACATCTAATACTGCCCGAGAATACATAAGTGCAACCAGAAATTATGTAAGGGAGGGGCTGAGAATTCGAGAAAAAATGAGCGGGAGTAGTCAAAATTCCATGAAAAAAATTACTCAACACACTTTTCCTTCTAGGGGAAAACCTCAAGATTATGGATATGTTCAAATGTACTCACTAGGGTGGCCCTTATTTATACTTGGTGGAAAAAAAATGTTGGAATTGTTTTCGGGACCCCCCCCCCCCCCTAGTTTGGTGCCACTACATGAGAAAATGACGTACAAAAAATTTCAGCCCAATCGATGCATGTTAAGCCGTCCCTCAAAGCCCATTTTGAAAAATTGATGGAGCGCGCCCGAGCTGATAATATTCCACTACGGCCACGCGGAAACGAAACGCTAAAAATACCCCTAGTGACCCGGCGACTTAAAATTCACGCCAAAGGCATGGAAATGAAGATAGAATGTTCTGGTTTGCGGCATTCGATTCCTTATAAAATTTGGAATCGGAAAAGCTAATTTTCAATTTTTTTGCGCCCCCGGGAGGAAAAGCGCTAGAGGTTTACAAAGTGCGACTGAACAGAAAAAATCAAATTATTTGATAAAAATTTTTCAAACACATTTTTCGAGGGGAAAGAATGAAAATTTAATTCTAGAGGTTATTCAGAGCATCCGAACCCAGTTTTGGGGTCATTTTGACTTCGAACTACCACTAGTACCCAAAGTGAGGGAAGGGGGGGGGGGGATGAAAAAATATTTCGAAAAATTGAGTGTGGTATCAAAATCCATATTTTTTACTCGTGAAATCCGCTTCCGATTTTACTTTATCAAAACCCCCAAAATGGGCCCATGGGGGGGGGGCAGGGAAACACCAAAATAAAAACTTTTCATAAGAATCGAGTGTGGTATCAAAATTCACGTTTTTTTTCTACCCAGAGAGTTAGTTTCTGATATTACTTCATCAAATGCCCCAAAATGGGCCCATTGGGGAGGTGTCAGAGAAAGGCCAAATCAAAAACTTTTCATAAGAATCGAGTGTGGTATCAAAATTCACGTTTTTACTCAGAGAATCCGTTTCCGATTTTACTTTCATCAAAATCCCCAAAATAGGCCCATTGGGGAGGTGTTGAGGAGGACCCAAATTGAAAATTTTACATAAATATGAAGTGGGGTGTCGAAATAAAAAGTGAATTTTGATACCACACTCGATTCTTATGAAAAGTTTTCGATTTGACCTTTCCCTGACACCTCCCCAATGGCCCCAATTTGGGGCATCTTATAAAGTAACATCAGAAACGGACTCTCTGGGTAAAAAAAACGTGAATTTTGATACCACACTCGATTCATATGAAAAGTTTTTGATTTGGCCTTTCCCTGACACCTTCCCAATGGGCCCAATGCCCATTTTGGGGGTTCTGATGAAGAAATATCGGAAACTAACTCACTGGGTAAAAAAAAACGTGAATTTTGATACCACACTCGAAAAAGTTTTTATTTTATTGGTTCCCTGCAACCCTCCCCCCCCCCCCCCATGGGCCTATTTTGGGGGTTTTGATAAAGTAAAATCGGAAGCGGATTTCGTGAGTAAAAAATATGGATTTTGATACCACACTCAATTTTTCGAAATATTTTTTCATCCCCCCCCCTTCCCTCACTTTGGGTACTAGTGGTAGTTCGAAGTCAAAATGACCCCAAAACTGGGTTCGGATGCTCTGAATAACCTCTAGAATTAAATTTTCATTCTTTCCCCTCGAAAAATGTGTTTGAAAAATTTTTATTAAATAATTTGATTTTTTCTGTTCAGTCGCACTTTGTAAACCCCTAGCGCTTTTCCTCCCGGGGGCACAAAAAAATTGAAAATTAGCTTTTCGGATTCCAAATTTTATAAGGAATCGAATGCCGCAAACCAGAACATTCTATCTTCATTTCCATGCCTTTGGCGTGAATTTTAAGTCGCCGGGTCACTAGGGGTATTTTTAGCGTTTCGTTTCCGCGTGGCCGTAGTGGAATATTATCAGCTCGGGCGCGCTCCATCAATTTTTCAAAATGGGCTTTGAGGGACGGCTTAACATGCATCGATTGGGCTGAAATTTTTTGTACGTCATTTTCTCATGTAGTGGCACCAAACTAGGGGGGGTCCCGAAAAAAATCCCAACTTTTTTTTTAAGGGCCACCCTAGTACTCACTTTAGAGATGAAGCGATGTTTCTTATTTTTGCGTGTAAAGAGACGAAACTAAACATCGGTGCATTTGAATATTTTTTTCCATATTTTCAACATTTTAAATACTTTTCTATTTTTTTTATACCTATTTAAAAAAAATATTTTCTTTTTTCTCACATCATATCCTACCTTATTACTTTTTATTAAATTGGCAAGGCATTTAAATATTTTTTCTCGTTTTTTTCTTATTTTTCAAAATATTTTCTTCTTTCTCAAAATATACCCTGCCTTAAAGCTTTTTATTAAATGTCAATGCACTTTAAAATGGAAATGTCAAATTTTTTTGTTCTAAGAGCACGTAATTATGTCATCAATTATTCAATTTTTTCCTGTTTTTTCAAGTCCAACATAATGTCATTTTATCTTGATCTAAAAACGTTACGTTACACAAAATCGTTACCTGCACATTTCAAAATTTTACCCCTAAGTCTAAGAAATGGTTCACGGTCATTTTCCCGAAGCCGAAATCCCGAACGGACATTTTCCCGAATAAGATTTTTCACGAAAAAAATGTTCACAAATCCGTTTTCCCGAATACCGAAATCCCGAATACAATTCTCGAATTACCTTTTTCCCGAATACAAAAATCCCGAATGAAGAAATACAGAATTTCACGAATCACTTTTTTTTATTATTTCTATGGAATGTCTATTGCATGGTGGTATAACAGTAGTTTTTTTTCATCCTCCAGAGGTTTTCGGTAGTATAGTTTTTCAGGAGGTAAAACCACTCAAAAATGGCATAAAATTTTGTAAATCAATTTTTTTTCAAAAAGTTGGTCAAAATTGATGACACCTTGAAGAAAACTGATTTTTTGAATGTGTTTTCTTTTATTTGTACTACATTGCACTTGATTTTCATTGATTTTTTTACAAATTACCACCTTATTTACTATTTTTTTTTTTTTTGATTTATTGCAACAAAATAAAACTACCGGTAGTTTTTGAAAAAACCCGGTAGTTTTCGACTACTGAAGGCCAAAAAAACTATCGACGATTTCGGTAGTTTTTAGCAAAAATAAAATAAATTTTATTTAATAGTACATTGATTTTTTTAATTCGGGAAACAAAGGATTCGGGATTTCGGTATTCGGGAAAAAGGATTCGTGAAATTTTTTTTCGTGAAAAATCTTATTCGGGAAAATGTCTGTTTGGGATTTCGGCTTCGGGAAAACAGTCCATAACCCTAAGAAATAGTTATGTCAAAAATTGGGTATTCTGTTATTTCAATACTCTCTCATTCCTGAATCAGTGAAATTCATCAAAAATCACTGAAAAGCACTCTCTCATTTTGAATCAGTGAAAAATCACTGATAAAACATTCAGAATTGCAGGACAAGAAAAATTAGTGAAATTCACTGATTTTCAGCGATTTTTCACTGATTATTCAAAGAATTTCACAGATTTTTCAGTGAATTCCAAAAATATCACTGAGTTTTCAGTGAATTTTCACTGATTTCTAGTGATTTTTTTTCACTGATTTATTACTGTGCTGCAATTTTGACTGTTTTTCAGTGATTTTTGATAACTTTCACTGATTTAGAAATGAGAGAGCAGTCAGAATTGTTGCACTGTAATAAACCAGTAAAAATATTTTCACTGAAAACAGGTCAATGAAAGAAAATCACTGGAAACCAGGGAAAATTCACTAAAAACTCAGCGATATTTATGAAATTTACTGAAAATTCTGTGGAATTCTTTGAATAATCAGTGAAAAATCGCTGAAAATCAGTGAATTCACTGATTTTTCTTGTCCTGCAATTCTAACTGTTTATCAGTGATTTTTCACTGATTCGAAAAGAGAGAGTAGTGTAGGCAAACAGATTTTTTTTTAGTAGTTAGTGAAATTCTAACTTCAATCAATCAACTCTCTAGATTTGAATCAGTCAAAACTGACTGATTTAAACTGACAGAATTGAGTCACTGTTGAAATCAGTGACAAAATTTACTGATTAAATCAGTGAATTTTCATTATTGAATCAGTAAGAATAAAAATTCCCTGATTGAATCAGTCAATTAATTTTTACTGATTCAATAATGAAAATTCACTGATTGAATCGGTAATTTTTCATTGATTGGCAGTAAAATGTCACGGATTAACAGGGTAATCAGTGGAATTTGACTGATCATCAATGACTTAATTTTGTCTATTTCATCAGTCAATTTTGGCATTTTTGACCGATTCAAACTTAGAGAGAATTATTTCATATTAAGACGCCCGACTTGTACATCTTTAGCGTCTACATTCAAGAAAATTCTGCTTTTTTGAATCGGTAAAACAACTTCAACTGAAAATCTGTAATTTTTTGACTAAAAAATCAGTGGTTTTTCCAATTCTTCAGTCAAAGTTTTTGATTTTTTCTGACAAATTAGGAATTTACAAGAAATTAATCACCTCTAATTTTCATTTTTTTGTAGTCAAAAGTTCTGATATTTTCTGACACATTGGAAATTGACTCAATTGACTAAAAAATTAGTGGTTTTTTCAATTTTTCAGTCAAAATTTTTGATTTTTTCTGACGAATTGGCAATTTACAAGAAATTAATGACTTCTCTGATTTTTACGTTTTTTTAGTCAAAATTTCTGATATTTTCTGACCAATTGAAAATTGACCAAAAAATCTGTGATTTCTCTGATTTTTCAGTCAACATTTTTAAATTTTTGGACAATTTGGGAATTAAATAAGAAATTAGTGATTTTTGACTGAACGATCAGTAAAAAATCAATTTTTCTGTGAACGTTTTCCCCTGATTCAAAAAAGCACATTTTATCAAATTTGACCGATCCAGATTTTGTAGTAAGTAATAATGTTAATTCAAAAAATACAACGAGAACAAAAAATTTTTCAAAACAAAAAAATGCATACTTTCGTTCAACATTTTTATGATGAAAAAATAATCTCCTTGATGAGCTTAACGAGCGGACTCGAGCCCCCTGTGCACTGATTATTACAAATAATCATCCCAGAGAAGCAAAAAATGTTTGTGTAGAAGTTTTTCAGTTTTTCTCAGTTATTTCATGTAGGTTAGGTATACATTACTTCAGCTTACGAAAAATAGGCTAGTTGCCGCCACTGATTTCACAAAGTGCTCGATCCTATGGGCACTATTTATATTCTATATAAAATTTTTAGGTTTTTTTTCGCCTTTTTAATTCACTTTAAATATTAAATTCATTAATCAAATTGAATAAAAAAATTTGTTTATTTGTTTATTCGTTCTATTTGGGTATTTAAATAAAATACGAATTATTATGCTTGTGGGTTTGAATTTTAAAAATTGATGTAATTTCATTCCAAAACCTCAAATTTTAAAAAAGGGTCCAATCATAAACGAACGGATGAAGAAGGAGTAACAAACATTCCCTTTCAAATACTTAATTTAAAAATTTTAAAGAATCGGAAATTTGAAAAAAAATTGCGATCTTTATTTCGTAGGAAAGAGTATTATGTCGAGAAATTTTGAAAAAATTATATCTGAAGTCAAAAAAATAGAAGAAATGCCATTCGAGAATGAAAATTTCCAATTTTTCGTCCCTTCTTATACCAACTTTCATTCGTCTCTGCTTGAAGGCCACTCCGCTCCAATACCAATACCACTTTCAAATTTCCCTTCGCTCGATTTCGTAATAAAAAATTTCAATTTGCTTTCGTAAATTGCCAATTTTCCTACACCTTAAATTTCAAAGACACGCCACAAACTCGCATAAATTTTTTTATTCATCATTGTAAATTCTATTCAAACCAGGATATCCTGCCCACAGTAAATTTCACCAGAAAAAAATTTATATCCGCATCAAAATCGAAGACTCGAGCATATAACACCCCAAAGTACCCATGCACTGAAGCACAATAGGCGGAGAATTTTTATAGCCAGGAATTCGACCAGCTCTACGATGTGATTCGATTTATACCGGGGTTTAGCACCACAGCCGGGTGTACTTTTGGGACCAAAGATCGCACTCGTTTCATCCCCAGCCATGTAAATAATGCAACACGCAGCAAATTCCGTATAACCATATCAGAAAAGTTATTACCTACGTTTTCATGTCTAAATAATTAATCCGCAGGTCCGAATTGTGAGGTAATCTTACACGCGGCGGTATTTTCATTACACCGAAGTGTCCATATTTTCGCACACCTGCTCATCAGCTCCAAGATTCTCTCGTATAAAAGCACCCCTTCGAGTACCGGTGGAATCGATTCTCGAAAACATATATGAGCAATTCGAACGCTGCTTCTTATCTCGGGGCCATAATAACTGAGAACGAGTACACCTTGGCGATTAAGAGTTTTGTGCGAATTGCTAATAAAGGACGGTATTTTCAAGGGCAACGCATCTCTAAAGATTCCCTTTATTACGTTTGGTGAAGTTGGATAATGTTCGATTAGTTCGCTATTATTTCATCGTTTTGGATTTTCTGTTTATTGGAGGCTTCGAGAGATACCTACGAGAATATTTTACAACAGAAGTTCATCTTTTGCACCATTCGAGCAAATATTTCTACATTTAATTTAATGTCGTGAACTCCGAAACACTTTCGCTGTTTGTTTCATCCATTCAAAGTCTGATTCGAGGGGGCACGGAGGGGGAAAAGGTAGACCCTAAATATACGAGGTTTATCTTCGCATACGTACTGTAATTATCCGGGTCCGAGAAACTTTTAATCAAACATCGTTGTTGAAAACTTGATCGAAAGTTTTTTCAACACATCGAGAGTCTACGAAGTTGTAATCCATCTCGTGATATGGCTTCCCATATTCTCATCATCATCCTTTTTCCTCGAACAAAGCTAAGTATCCGATGTAACAAATCCCTTCGAAAAATTTACCTTTTTCGCTCTCTAGTTTCTCATCTTTATGTCTAAGTTCAGGAGAATTCCTCGCATAGGCGGAGATAGAGGGGACATGGGGGGCTTGAGCCTCCCTCCCCCATGTTGAATTAGCCGTCCCAAATTATTCTCGTGCATGTTTTACTCAATAAAAATTTCCAAACGCCCAATTTTCAAGGGATAAACTAGTGATGAATTTCCTGCTTTTTTCAAGTTAAAATGGGGCTATTCCATGCTAAAAAAGACCAAAAGTGAAGTCGGGTCTTCCGATTTCGCTCAAATTTTTTTTATGAGTTCCCCTTGGTGGTCTATTCACGAAACCACGATTTTTTTTTCTAATCCTCAAGGGGGCTGGGGGGTGGGCCTCGTAATTTTCATGCAATTGTTATTTTTCGCCAAACTACCCAACTTTGAAGGCTTATATCTTGAAATAGGCTGTACTTTGGGGAAAATCGTTTGCGGAGCCTGAAAGAGAATTGAAAGTAGATTCAAAAGTGATAATCACATTTTGGAAATCTCAAAGTTGAACTTTGGTGGCGAAAGCTCAACTTTCATGATATGCACAAAATATGAAAGCTACCATTTAAAAATCTGAAAAAGTTACAGTGAGTAGTCCTTTTTACCCCTTTTTCAACCGACAAATTCTCAAGATGGGATCTCCAGGCCCCAAGGGTTACAGGGGTCCACAATTTTGACCGAAATTCAAAAAAATCGATAAAGTCGAGTAACACATCGATAACTACTAATTCGAAGGCGCTTAGTTCGAATATGTACTCAGTTTTTTCATCCGACCCCTCTGAACCCCCCTATTAGCCCCCTCGATAGGGACAAAATTTGAAAAAATGAAAAATAACGTGCGACCAGTCGTTTGTTAGGTTTTTGAGGGCACTGAGTTCGAATATTTGATTATTTTTTGGATTTGACCCCTGAGTGCCCCCCTAGCCCCCCAATTTTTGGGAAAAGTGGGTTAAGATATTAAAATGGAGTGTGGCATATCGATTCTCACTAATTTGAGTGCGTAGAATTCGAATATCGACTTACTTTTTGATTTGACCCCATTCCTCGTGATCTAACTGACTACTTCCCCTCAAATTCTTATTTTTTCATTTGGTTAAAGCGCGAGGAAAGGGTTCAAATCAAAAAGTAAGTCGATATTCGAATTCTACGCACTCAAATTAGTGAGAATCGATATGCCACACGCCATTTTAATATCTTAACCCACTTTTCCCCAAAATTGGGAGGCTAGGGAGGCACTCAGGGGTCAAATCCAAAAAATAACCAAATATTCGAACTCAGCCCCCTCAAAAACCTAACAAACGACTGGTCGCACGTTATTTTTAATTTTTTCAAATTTTGGTCCTATCGAGGGGGCTAATAAGGGGGGAGGGGGGTTCAGAGGGGTCGGATAAAAAAACTGAGTACATATTCGAACTCAGCGCCTTCGTATTAGTAGTCATCGATGTGTTACTCGACTTTATCGATTTTTTTGAATTTCGGTCAAAATTGTGGACCCCTGTAACCCTCGGGGTCTGGAGATCCCATCTTGAAAATTTGTCGGTTGAAAAAGGGGTAAAACGGACTACTCACTGTAACTTTTTCAGATTTTTAAATGGTAGCTTTCATATTTTGTGCATATCATGAAAGTTGAGCTTTCGCCACCAAAGTTCAACTTTGAGCTTTCCAAAATGTGATTATCATTTTTGAATCTACTTTCAATTCTCTTTCAGGCTCCGCAAACGATTTTCCCCAAAGTACAGCCTATTTCAAGATATAAGCCTTCAAAGTTGGGTAGTTTGGCGAAAAATAACAATTGCATGAAAATTACGAGGCCCACCCCCCAGCCCCCTTGAGCGTTAGAAAAAAAAATGATCGTGGTTTTGTGAATACTGAATAGACCACCAAGGGGAACTCATAAAAAAAATCTGAGCGAAATCGGAAGACCCGACTTCACTTTTGGTCTGTTTTAGCATGGAATAGCCCAATGGTCTTTTTGATGAAGAAATTATTAGGCGCTTACATGCAATTAATCGAAAACGGTGCAAAATTTTATCGATTGTTGAAACAGATTTTTTGAGTTTTTTAAAACCACGTTAGATGGCTGATGACACCGAATATTAAACCATCTAGGTTAGCTAATACGAGTTGGGCACCATCAATGAAAAGCAATGATTTCAGTGATTTTGGGAACCGTGAATACAGGTCCAGGGCAACGAAATTTAGAGAAATTTCCTCTCACAAATTTTGAAAAACAATCCAGGAGGTTTTTCGGGAGATTTTTTAAAAGTTATTCGTGGATAAAATGAAGCGTGAAACACGATGGGGTATTTTGTTTTTAGCGTTGAAAATTTTACTCAAAAATAGAAAAATTTCGTTGTAAATAGGCATATTTGCCGACTTTTGAAGAAATTTTTTCAGAAAGTTTATAAATGTAGCAAAAAATACTAAATTTTGTTTAAAAAAAAAACTACGAAAATAATGAAATTTCTTCACTAAAGAAATGGAATATTATCAAACAAACTTTTAAAAAACGAATTATTTTCTTTCTGAAAATCATCAGTTTTCCAAATCTTAGCCCTCGCTTCGCTCGAGCAAATAAAAATCGAAGTATATTTAAAAGTGAAGGATTGAGAATTTTGCCTTCATTTCAATATTAAAATTTGATTGAAAAAATGAAGAAATTTAGCTTTCAGATTCCTTTTTTTCTTCAAAAAATTTCGCCCTCACTTCGCTCGGGCTCGATGAATTCACATAATTCATTCTCAAAATGATGATACGAAACCTTTTTCCTTTTCCATCGATTCTTCATATTGAAAAAAAGTCTAGTTAAAATAAGGGTAAAAAATTTTTGGAAGGTCGAAAATAAACGATTTTGTTTTTTATTTTTTCTAAGTGGGACGTAACCCCCCCCCCCCCAAAAAAAAAGTTACGCTCCATCTCCGCCTATGATCCCTCGAATCGTGAATCGAGAAGTTGTCATTGGTTGAAAAATTTCCTCGAGCATAATTCGTCTGGCAAAGGCGAAAAATAACTACGTCGTTGGGTTCGATCGTATTCCAGGAACAAGGTAAATTATAAGTTAGAATTTATTTCCGAGACTAGTTGACGCGTAAATTTCGACAAAACTTAGCCAGCCAGAGAGAGACGAATTCAAACAAAACAAAATTCATTTGGAAACTGAAAATTTTAATCATAAGGTGTCAGCGTATTCTTTGACGCGTCGCTCGTAAAATGTAAATTACTTTTTAACCTTTGCACGGCCACAAGTTGCGGTGTAATTATTCGAGTTTATTTTCAATTGAACTTGGAAGCCTGAATTTTAGGCCAAGTAGGTGAACAGATGTCCTCGACGATCTGTTCCTTCTACGTTCATTAAAATCTCATGGTATTCGGCGCTTACAACGACGATAAAACGTACGTGTCGAATAAGTTGCCTATTCCGGAGCCAGTTTTTTGCTCGAGTTGGGAAGAAAGGGGTTCGAGTATGCTACTTATTCAACACCGATGTTGAAACATTTCCTCATCAGAGGTCTGCTCCGGTTTCGACTTTGAATGAACACACTGTACGATGTAAAATAAATATTTCATTCGAATTCGTCTTTAAACCGTGATATTTTTCAGTCTCGTATTCAAATGTGTTCCAGATCGTTTTCCATCAAATATTAACAAAATTTCGGGGAAATTTAACGATAAAAATGAACGAATCGATTCTCAAATTTCCACAATTTCAACGCATCTCCCAGACATGTTGAACCCCTCAAAAACGTGTATTCCCCCTCTTCGGCACATCTGTTCTAATTTCCAAACGTCAGCGTCGCACTAAAACGTTCCACTCCGAATATAAATATTTCTATACTCGAAGCTTTTGAAAAATACCGTCTGAGCCCATAAGTATACGCATTTTCCTCGTATCAGATCTCCAGACATTCTTCTTGCTTTATTCTTTCTTTTTTTTCGCACTTTTCATACGTGTGTTGAAAATGTATATGTGCTCTTGATTTTTTTTTTTCCTCCGACGAAGAATCTCGCAGCTTTTATCTGACTCCTGTTCCTTCCAATTTTCTCAACCTTCACCTATAAAATTCGTATATAGCTTTGATGTATATCTCGCATACAAAAGAACACATTTATAACGAAAGCGACGCCTTATAAAGAGCCATTGTAATATCGCATCTTATCGATTCATAAAGAGCCAACAAACGAAAATAAGGAAAAAACTCGGAGCATAGGTAAAATCCGCGCTTAATTTTCCAGCACCAACCGACGATAAGAACTATGCAATTAACAATTTTATTTCTTCCGAGTAAAACTTTTTACACTCGAGCCAAAATATAAATTTAGAAAATGTTACAGGTACGTTTTAATTAGTTGACAAGTAAAAAAAAAAAGAGAAAGCAGAAAAAATTAGCGCTAGCGTACACACACATATAAAAAAAATACGAAGTAATTAGTTAATTACTAAACTACGAAAGAAACTTTTCAAAAAGTTTTCTCCGAGATTGATTCGCGTAAGAAAGAGGAGCAAAAAAAGATGAAAAGAACGCCAGCATACCTTCTTTTTTTCTTCTTTCCGCCCCGATTTCTAAAATAATAATACATTTTGCGCGAGAAGTTGAGTTGTTTTTTTCTTCTTTTTTTTTTAATTGTGAAATAATCTAACGGAAAATTTTCTCCTCGACTTTGCGAGAAAATATTTGGACAGTTTATCGCCAAATTATGATTAATCTGCGATAATTAAAAATTTTCATTTTTCATCGAAGCAGTCAGAAGTTTAGAAATGTTTTTTTCGGCGGGTGAATTTAAACGAGCGGATGGTTTATGAGGTATAATGAATATTACATCGGTATCTATACAGCTTGACAAATATGAGGTGTTAATTTTCGGCCGAAAAAATAATCAATTTTAATTGTTCTTGTTCCTGAATTGAAATGACAAAAATAGAGGGGAGAAACAATGACACCTGCTCTAGGCTCATTAAAATCTAAAATGATAAAAAGTAGGTATATTAGATACTTTCTTACTTTTTTTAAATTAAATTTTTAAAATGATTTTATATCTTTATTTTGTCTAAAGTTGGAAAAATTGTAATCGTATTAATCAAAATTAAATCGAAAAATTGTACGATTTTCTCAAAAAAATTGAAATTTTTCAGTAGCATTTTTTTTTTTTTAATTGAAAAAATAAATGGCATGAAAATTTGTTAATAAAGTTGGACATAATGATAAGGGGCCGACAGGGAAAGAGGTATTTCCATGAAAATGATAAAATTGCATTAAAAAAAAGAGATTTTGAGCTGAAAAATTACAAAACATGAAGAGGGTTTTATTTTCAAATTTGAATTTTTGAATAACAAACGAGGTTCCTAGAAAAAAATTGGGAAATGGGGTATTTTAAATTGGAAAAATAAAATAAAAATTTTATTCATGATGGAAATTACCTCACACTTTACACCCTTTCCCGCTGAATTCTATTGATTTCTATTTCGTCTGCTTCTGAGATGGAAAAAAAAAACAAAAACACTAGAGAAATTTCAACTTCGTCAAATATTATCGATGCCGAGGAAAAAGCTCAGAAAAAAAACGACTGCAATATTTTTTTTTAGGTATTCAGCTCTTCAAAAAAGAAAAAGTCGGTTGAAGTTCTCACAAAACAAAAAACTTCATTTAATCACACCCTCTCACCCCAACAAAATTACAACTTTTAAACAGCATAATATGTTTTTGAAGAGAATGGAATGGCTAAAAAGCAAGTGAGGATACTTGAAGGATAGCCTCTCCCCCCCCCCACCATAAAAATTCCAAATATTTATATCATAAGTCGTTTAAAAATATTCGTTTTTCGCTTTTCGAACATAACTTTTTCACGAAATTTTGTCAATAACTCCGCTCAAATAATATTCTTATCTGCATTTACATACACAAAATATCACCGTATTCTGAAGATTTCTTTCAAAAATCTTGAATTTTTTATTGAAAACTTTCACATTTTAAACACTTGAAAACCAAAACATTTGACATCAAAAATTTCATAAGCACTAAAAATTTTCGTCTGAGTTTGTGACTGTCCAAAGGGTGAACTGGTAGAATAATTTTTCGAAAAGGAAAAAAATTCATCGAAAAGTGAAATTAAAAATAATTATTGTCTATTGAGTTGAGAAAAGTTTATTTTGAGAAGAAAAATCGAAGTTTGAGGACAAACAATACGACAAATTGTGCAAATAAACAATAAAGTAAGTACCTAAAAAAGAAATTATAATTTTTGTCAACGCTATATTTTTCCCATAAAACAGATTTTAAAAATTAGTTCACAAAGTAATGAGGGAAGAACCAAAGCTTACACATTACGAAGAATCAAGGAAGAGAGGCATTTATTCCAATTTTTCCAACTCGAAAACGCAATTTTTCTCGATTTTTGAACTGAAAATGAATTTTTTGAGAAAAAAAATGAAACATGAAAGATTGAAAGGTCATCTCATTTGCAAATTTCTCAACCCAAACGTACCTAATATTTTTTCAACTGAAAATACAATTTCGTAGTTCCAGGCGAAAATGCTTCCCTGGCCATCTTGTACATACATTTCGGCTCAAGATAGAATTAGGTGGATATTGAACATTACAAAAATATTCATAATTTCAAGCCTAACAGGACATACTATGACTTGAGTAGGCTTATTTTTTTAAAATTAAATTCCATAAATCATTATTTATTTTCCTCATTTTTTCAATTTCTTTAAATAATGTTTTCGATTTAAGAGTGTGTTTAATGGAGGGGGAGGGGGGTCGTTCCATGAATCGTCTTTCAAACAATTTTTTCTTTTTTTTTGGATATAACCGGGTAGGCGGGTACCACAAAAAAAACTTGAGAAGAACACGTTGCCTATGTTGAAAATTGAAGGGACAAATGCTGCTTCTAAAAAAAATTATGTTAACATTTTTTTCAAGCATGGAAATGGATAGTACATTGAAAAATGAACAAATTTTTACTTCATGATTTTTTGCCTACCTTTAAAATTGAAGGGTCTACAAAAAAATTGTTCAAAAAAATTTTTAACAAATAAACTTAATCAAGGGAATGGATAGAATGTTGAAAACTGAAAAAAATTGTCCTGTAAACTTTTTGCTTAACATCGAAAATGAAGGGACTACGGGTTACAGTCTTCAAAAAATTTTCAAATTTTCTCAATTTCTAATGACCCATATTAGCCCTTTCATTTTTGATGGTAGGCGAAAAGTCTACAGAATAAATTTTTTTCAGTTTTCAACATACCTACTATCCATTCCCTTGATTAGTTTATTTGTTTAGAATTTGTTTTGGACAATTTTTTTGTAGCCCTTCAATTTCAAAGATAGGCAAAAGGTCATGAAGTTAAAATTTGTTCATTTTTCAAAGTACTATCCATTTCCATGCTTGAAAAAATTTTAACATGATTTTTTTAGAAGCAGCATTTTCCTCTTCAATTTTTAAAATAGGCAACATGTTCATGTCAAGTTTTTTTTTAGTGGTAGCTGGTTATATCCAAAAAAATACGTCTGGCAGACGATTCGTGGAACACCCTGTATTTTTTGGCAAGCGACCTGCTTCTTTGGGTTACTTCTTCAGTATTTTTTTTATTTTTTTTGAATGAGAAGTACCTTTTCTTAGATAGTTAGATTCTCCATTAGCAGACAACCACAAGTATAATTTTCAAAGCAAACAAAATTTTTGTATATCATCATGTTTAATTAAGATCCGAGAAAAAAATGATGAAAAATTTAAATTTTACAATTTTCAGACACATTGGCGTGGAAAATTTCAAGTTATTTTTCTGATTTTCAAATAAGTGGCCGTTGAAAAAATCAATTAAAATTTAATATTCGACCCACATCGCCAAGATTTGTCCTCGACGCCGAATAATTTTAATAATCACCGCGATGAAAATTAAAACCCCATTTTTCCTGCTCCATTTTCACCACATTTCCAACACAAAAAAAGACCAACGACAAAAACAAAATCAAATCGAACCGCCACCCCGGGATAATTTTCGAAACTCTATCCACGCTCCATTTTTAGGTCTCTATTCAACACTGCGAAATAATAATAAATGTCGCACATAAATCGAGGACGAATTTCCACAGTATTTAGGAGTATATTATCAGTACATTTACAGATCTGTCAACCGTTGGGTAAAACCATTTAAAATGATTCCATCCCTATAACTGAATTTATACCGGTGCAGTTTTGTCGTACACGCCGAAACCTATACACGAGTCGAATCTTGTCGTGTTTTCTAAATGGTTCGTAAATTTAAACTTTTATCGTACGATAGATCTGATTTGATTTCTCAACATTTTCGCCAACTCTGCGTGCAAACCGTACTCAATTCCATTCCACTTGCGTAAAAGGAAACTTGCACGTTACACGTTAGGATTTTATCGCGCCGCCATCTCGATACCTATACCCAGTACAATACAACCGCACACAAAGAAAATCTCCTTATATGCCTTTTATTTGCCTTAAACTTTCTCCAAAACATACCACGTTTTTCGATCGCAAAGCTATTTAGTAGAAAATACTCCCAAAATTACACACCGATACACAATAGCCAGCCAAAAAAATAAAAGGTAGATGACCTCTCGGTAACGCAGCAGCGAGAAATCTTCGCAAGATTTTGATAACGAGAAAAAAAACACCCTTTCTGGGGCAATTATTTCACAGGTAGAAAAAAAATGTCGAAAATTTAACGTCTCTATTTTTAATGAATATTACAACCGAAAAAAATCGTTTGAAGTTTTCTTACTCGTGGCTACTACGATTTCTTTTTCAACTTTTAATAATTTTTTTTCCTCGACATTGCTACGCAAAATGACGAGACAATTATGCCGAGGAAAATTTCTCAACGTCGAGAAAAAGTTAATTTCAAGTTGCCAGGTATATTTCGTCGCCCCATATTAATTATGCCAATTCACGTGTTCGTCGAGTAACCTTCATCGTCACACGTTTAACTCAACTAAAAATATACCCACATCGATCGTGAAAAATTAATAATTTAAATACTCGAAAATTTTTACAGCTCGATATTATTTCGAAAACATGGTATAATTGGAATACCCCAACCAGCCGCATTTTATCCTTTTCTTTGAAGTGTAAAAAAATCCATAATAATTCGAGTAGGTAAACTTCTGGGATTTAAATACGAGGCAGGAAAAAAAAGCTAATCGTATTCCGGCACGGATACTTTGTATAAAATCCAAACACGATTTAACAACCTTTAGATAATAAACATAAGAATCATGATAGTACGATTTTTTTTTTACAGGCGAGCGAGCTACAAAACACCTGGTCTGGCATATTGACGAACTCGTACGTGAAAACAGTTTATTTGGTAAACATTTGCAAACACTTTTTTCGAGAATATTCGGGTAAACGAACGAGATCAACTACGGTGTTTGTACGTTGAAATGTGAAAAAAAAAAAGGCCCCCTCTTATTTTAAAACGATGAACTCCGGTTGAAAATATGACTCGAGGGAACAAGAATTATATATATGGAGATAAGAGTGGAAAATTTTCCACCCTGATCATCTAAAAACATTTACTACACCGTGGTGAAGAAAAGTCGTCATTAAAAAAAATTACCCAATACGTTAAGAAACCTTAGGGGAAAAAATTGCCAGCAAAATACTACTATTATCGTCGAAAAAATAAAAATATTCAAATTCGAGTATCTAATTGAAAATACCTGTGAAAATCCATTACTATGATACAGAGAGGCAGCGATAATTTCAGTTCATACAATACAAAAATCAGTTTCAACGGACACAATAAAACAAACCATCGTTATGACGAAATAAACCAACGAAAAAAATTTATACAATAATTTACGCGAGTAAAATAATCGAGAAAAAAATTCGAAAATCGAAAAAACCACTGTACAAAATACGCGAAACAATTACGTAAATGTATCGTCGGGAGAGAGAACGCTACAAATACACGTCATTCAGCAGCTACAAGTAGAAATGAAACTAAAAGGCGAAAAAGCCCTTTGCTTTAACGATAGTGATTTCTCCTATCTTCGCAAACCCCTTCGTATTATGAAAAGCGCCAGCGTGATGCGTTCTGTGCAGTCTACCTGTATAGGATACACGTAAGTACGTATGTAGTTTTATAAACGATCAGTTCTTTTTTTCACAATTTTTTGGGATGATTTAATACCTACGTTTCTGTTCTCTGTGTACTCATTTTTTTTTTTTTTTTTGGTTGAAAAATTCAACTTATTTTTCAAGTCTGGAAATTTAGGAAAATATGGAATTTTTTAAAGCAGATTTCATTGAAAGTCTCAAGAGAGAGTTTGAAGAATTTTTCATAGATATCCAAAGGCTTCCTTTAAAATTGTGCCTATATTGTAAAAAAAAAAGAAAAAAAAAATAGAAAATGTGATTACCGCCATACTATAAGCCGAGGATTTTTTTTATTCAACAACAAAATTCCGCCAAAAAAATATTTATCGTTGTTAAGATCAAATTTTTTCGTCAGAAAGTCATAAATGAAGGCGCATTTAAATTTTATAAATAGGTAACGAATTAAAATAAATTTCACTAAATTCAAGTACTTTATAGTCCGTGCGGTTAGCATGAAAAAAGAGGGGTACGCTTCACTTTTTGAACACGGGTTGAAATGTGGTTTTTATTTTAGTATGACCCCTAAGAAAATTTTCCAGAAGGGGACCCATCAAAAATTTCCCTTAGGGGAGGAGTGAGGGGGTTTATAGGGGAGGTTTCACCCCTATTTCTCCACATAAAGGGGTGAGGGTAAATTTGGTATCATTTTCATATAATTCGACCCTCCTGAACTCGAATCTGTGATTAGTTTTCCGATCAAAAGTACAGAACTCGCACAATCGTACAATTTGTGTCGCAAAAAGTGGCCAATTTTGAGGAAAAAGAGGTAAAATTACGATTTTTTCAATCTGGAGACCAGTAATGTTGATCAATTGGGGTTTGAAACAATTTTTCAATATAATTCGAACCTCCTGAATCCGAATTTGTTATTGGTTTCCAGATAGGAAGTGAAATACCTTCTTGATCGTCGATTTTCGGTATCGAAAAACAGTCAATTTCCGCTAAAATCGACTCGAATCCGCAATTTCTCATTTTCTGAGCCCCATACCTCGAACTAATACCGGTATGAAACTTTTTCTATATTTAATTTGAACCTCCTGAATACGAATTTTTGGTTAGTTTCCCGATTGAAAGTGGAGAATTCTCACAATTATGAAATTGACGTTGCGTAAAACGCCCAATTCTCTCTAAAATTGACTCGAATCCGGAATTTCTTTTTTTCTCAATTCCATACTTCGAACCAATACTGGTATAAAACCATTTTCATACTTAATTTGAACCTCCTGAATACGAATTTTCAGTTGGTTTCCCGATTGGACGTGGAAATTCTCTCATTCGCGAAATTGGTACAGCACAAAATGCCCTATTTTTGCTAAATTTGATATGAAATTACGAATTCTAATCTTCTCAAACTCTGTATATCCTACCAATTGTATGTTATAAAATTTATTTTCACCTAATTAAAACTTCTTGTGCACAGAGAATGCAGCTAAAAGTTTTTCGGGTCTCAAGACTCCTGGGGCTGAGCTTTGGCTTTTCTAAGTAGGGTCTTCCAAAAAAAAATCTGTATTGGAATCTATATTCGTGTTCAGCAGGTCAAAATACCCCGAAAAATATATTTTTCGCGATCGTTTTACTCGAAGTCTCGAAATTCACTTTTTTTTTCATTAAAAATCAGTGAGAAAGGTGAATTTTGAAATTTTAATCAAAACAATTACGAAAAGGGTGTTTACCGGGGTATTTTGACCTGTTGAACACGAATTTGAAATTTGTTTCCTTATTTGGTTATTTCTTTCTGTATAAAGCGCTTAAAATTTGAAAAATCTGCTAAAATTACAACATTTCTGTACGATTTTTTGCAATTTTCGGCCCTTAGTTCAAAGAAATCGCCAAAACCAAATACATAGTAAAATTCTACATAAAAAAACGTATTTTTAAAGAATTTTTCCAGGGTGGTCGCTCTTCGCTTATATGGTATTTTTTTACGATTAAAACTTCAAATGACCGAAAAAACGTGAAGAAGTGCAAAAAAATTGTTGAAAAAATTATCATGAATACATCTCTACCAGATATAACTTTGTGCCAAAGAACAGAAAATTTCCTTCACTTCCGTTGAAATTAAAAATTCTTGAAAATTATGCAATAAAATGATCATTGCTCCGAAAGAGAGGGGGTAGGGGTCCAAAATTTTGTGAAAAATTATTTCTAGTCAATATATACGACTTGAGGTGTTTAGGAGCCCAAAAGCGCCGGGGGCCAAATTCACCCCTTATCCGTTAATACCCTTTCGCAAAAATAGGACATTTTGCGCTGCACCAATTTCGCGATTGTGAGAATTCTCCACTTCCAATCGGGAAACTAACCAAAAATTCGTATTCAGGAGGTTCAAATTAAATATAGAAAAAGTTTCATACCGGTATTAGTTCGAGGTATGGGGCTCAGAAAATGAGAAATTGCGGATTCGAGTCGATTTTAGCGGAAATTGACTGTTTTTCGCTACCGAAAACCGACGATCAAGAAGGTATTTCACTTCCTATCTGGAAACCAATAACAAATTCGGATTCAGGAGGTTCGAATTATATTGAAAAATTGTTTCAAACCCCAATTGATCAACATTACTGGCCTCCAGATTGAAAAAATCGTAATTTTACCTCTTTTTCCTCAAAATTGGCCACTTTTTGCGACACAAATTGTACGATTGTGCGAGTTCTGTACTTTTGATCGGAAAACTAATCACAGATTCGAGTTCAGGAGGGTCGAATTATATGAAAATGATACCAAATTTACCCTCACCCCTTTATGTGGAGAAATAGGGGTGAAACCTCCCCTATAAACCCCCCTCACTCCTCCCCTAAGGGAAATTTTTGATGGGTCCCCTTCTGGAAAATTTTCTTAGGGGTCACACTAAAATAAAAACCACATTTCAACCCGTGTTCAAAAAGTGAAGTATTCCTGTGCTAACCGCAGGGACTATTAGGGGTAACAGGATAATCAATTTTAATGGAATAAATTAAAATGTTGATTGTTTATCTTGATGTTGAAACCTATAGATTTTTTTCACCATACTGCCATACACTTCTGATCTGAAATTTATTTTTTAGTTTTTGTGAAAAAAATCGCCCATAGAAAAACAAAAAAATATTATTATTTTACTAAAAATGAAGATTCTTAGAATTTCTGTTTCCTTAATGAATTTTTTTTACATGATTTCTCCACTAATTCAACAAAACTTATTTTAAAACGCCAAATTTTGATATATTTTTTAAAAGCTTCTTTAAGATATCAAAATAAGAACAGCAGATCTTGAAATTATTTTCTCTAGACATCATAAAGTTTGGGCCAAAGTGATTGTTTCAAAGTTACTAGAAGATGGAGTTTTCAAAAAATTCATCATTTCAAAAATTTCTTCCTGTTTATTTATGCTAAAATTCCCAAAACCGAACAAAATTTTCAAAGTCCAGTTACTTTTTTTTGAATTATTCAGTAACAAAAAATTCTGATCTGATTCTCTGATTCTTACTTCTGTTGTCGAATAGTCACACCTGATTCTCTAGAGCTTACTTCGGCTCAGGGTTGTCATTGTGAACACAGAATAATTTATTTGCATTTTGTGCAGAACACAAAGCAGAATGCATGATAAATACAGATTACATAGATAAGCGCAAAATACACAGAATGATGCATAATGTGAAAGTAATGGCTAAAATTCAAGATTTTTAACCCAAAAATTTTTCATTTCTGATGAGATACTGTGACACTGAGAGTAAAACTGAACCGTGTTGAGTCAAAAGTGACCAAGCGACAAAATTGGAAGTGCTGAGATTTTAACGGTGTTTTTTTTGTTGGTAATGTAGAATAAGCTTCTAAACATGTAAATTACTGATAGATCAATGTTACTAAAGTAGGCACATATTTCTCATACTTATCATCCCTTCTTCAACTTTTTATACTTTTAAACCTGTTTTTTCGTCGCTTGGTCGCTTTTGATTCAACATTGTTCAACTGAAACAGTAAAAGGTTTCACAATCTTAATAAAACCGGATCTATTTTTCATACACCTGAACTTCCTAAAGTTGGAATGGAAAATTTAGGGGGAAAACAATGAAAAATACTTGAACAGGGTGTCTACCAATTTTAAAAAATCAAATTTCGCGACTTTTTCGCGACCTTTTTTTAAGGTATCTAGTATCTACCTCTCAATCCCCCCCCTCCCCACTAAAAAATCAACGAGATCAAATTTATTATAGAAAAAAGTTTATACACGGGAGAAAATACGTCTTTAATTTTGAAAAAAAAAAATTCACAAAAATTTTCCAAAAGTGAGTTATTTTATGGTAAAGAAGAGAAGTAGTTACTGCCCGAGCGAAGCGAGGGTGAAAATTTTACGAAAAATCATGTTAGAACGCTTAAAATTGTTAAATGATTATTGAGAAATAAATTCATGAAAAGTCTGAAACATTAGCAGATTTGGCCCGAGCGAAGCGAGGGCGAAATTTTTTCGAAGAATTTATTTAAAAAACAGCAAAAAAAGACATATTTCCAAATGGTTTTCTCCTTTAAAAAATCCCTTAGAAAATTCCAAAATTCTCCAATTATTTTAGATTTTCCTGACAATGGACACAATATTACCTTTGAAATTCCCAATCGTGATCGCTACTTAGTCTCCCACAAAAATATATTCTTCCGCTTCAAAATATTCAATTGTTCGAAATAGAAGGGAAGAGGACGAAGGGGTATATAATTTAAGAATGGGTGTTTTAAATTTATGAGCCCGAGCGAAGCGAGGGCAAAAATTTTTAGAAAAAATGTTCAAAAAGGTGAAATTTCTTTACTTTTTCTGTTTTGTAAAAGGCGAAAAAAATGGAAGTAATTTCGGAAAAATTCGCGACTTTTGATGAATTTTGGGTCAATTTCGCGACTTTTTCGCGACTTTAGCGACCTAAATCTAAATTCGCGACTTTTTCGCGACTTTCGCGACTTTCGCGACTTTCGCGACCGGTAGACACCCTGTTGAATGTAACTGTAAATATCATATTTACCACTTTTTCTGTGTATTCTGCACATTTTGCATTATTCTGCATTCTGAGCAGAATATGCATGAGCTATACTGCACGAAGTATAAAAAATATTCTGCAGCATTTATTCTGTGTAACAACCCTATAGTTCTGCTGCTGGATAGTCAGATCTGAATCTGATCCTCTGATTCTCGAGTCAAGAGTCAGATTGTCAAATCCTGTTTCTCTAATTTTCACTTCTGTTTTTGGATAGTCAAATCTGATTCTCCAATGCTCACTTCTGTTATCGGATTGTCACATTTCTTGACTCAAGAGTTTATAGTCAGTTACAATTCCACAATTCTTAACCAGTGATGGAAGAGCCGGGAGGGAGCGGGAGCCTAAGAGAGTGGTACTTTTTGAAAAAGCGAGAGTGAGAGAAAAGAGCAAAAATATTTGAAATCTCAAAACTACTGAGTGCGCTCCTAAAAAAAATCTATCAACTTATTTGAAGAGCATTCACTATAAAGAGTCATTAACCTGAGAAGAGCGGGAGCGGAGCGAGATCCAGCAAATTTTTGCCAGCTTTCACTCTTCTTTATTTTTCTGTGTTCGTGGGTTTGTGAAAACTAAAAATGCAAAAATAGTGAAAAATGAAGAAAAAAAGAATATGTTTTGAGACAACTTTGAATAAAAATTAAATTTCATATGTGCAGGATTTTCATTTTTTGGGCCCATTTTAGTCATTTTTGTCATATCTCATGATCCCATCACGAATAGAGTATTTGCCATTCTGTGTTTGAATAGGTACCAAAATTTTCAATTTTGATGAAGAGCCAGGAGTGGGAGCAAGAGCGGAAAAAATTTGAAGAGCGAGCCAAGAGCAAAGAGCAAGAATCATTTTGAAAAATAGAAGAGATATAGAGGGAGAAGATTCATGATTGAAATTTTCAGAAGAGCGTGTGAAGAACGAGAGCCTAAAATAACAGAGAGCAAATGAGCGAGCAAGAGTGGGAGCGCTCTGCGCAAGGCTCTTCCATCACTGTATCTTAACTCAAGGGTCAGATTGTTAGACATAATTTTCTAATTCTTACTTCTATTATCAGATAGTTAGATCTAATTCTCCAATGCTTACTTCTACTCTCGGAAAGTCAGATCTGATTCCCCCAATTATTACTTCAGTTGTACTATAGTCAGATCTAATTCTCTAGTGTGTATCTACTTCTGTTGTTTGATAAATCAAGTCTAATTTCTCTATATATTCTTACAGATAGTTACATCTCATTCTCTAATACTTTTATGTTATCAGATTGTCTGATGTAATTCTTCGATTCTTACTTCTGTTATCGGAAAGTCAGATCTAATTCTCCCAATTATCACTTCTATTGTTGGAGAAGTCAGATCTAATTTCTCAATTCTTACTTCTGTTGTCAGATAGTCACATCCATTTCTCCAATTCTTACATCTATTGTTGGATAGTCAAATCTCATTATCCGATTCATACATCTGTTGTCAGATAGTTATATCTGATTCTCTAATACTGATAGTGAGATCTAATTATTCTTCGATTCTTTACTTCTGCTGTTGGATAATCAGATCTGATTACTTGGTGCTCACTTTTTCCTCCAGATAGTCACATCCGTTTCTCAATTCTTGCCTATATTACCGGATAATCACATCCGAGTGGAAAATTTGGGAAAATGATTTTTACCTTGAAAGTCATCTTAATTTTCCTAGATTTTTTTACAGAATTTTTTATTTTCCCAACAATTTTTCTCAACTCTGAAATTTCTTCCTAAAAATTTTATTCTCAGATCTAAAGCTTTTTTCTTCCTTTTTCTTATTACTCAAAATATGTACCTACCTATGTAATTACTATGTAGCACCTAGAAAAACAGGAAAATAAATTACTGTGCCTACTATCATTAAAAAACTTGGAAAATGTGAGGGATGGCGCGAGATGACTTTTGGGATGAAAACTTGCCTCATCTCTCATCATGCATTTTTTTTGTCTTTTTTTAAACACACAGGTGAAAGAACGAAAGATATAATATGTTAAAATACTCCCTTCCCTTCCTCCATCATCGAAAAAATTAACGGAATTTTTATGCGACACATTTAATAAAAATAGGTAAAATACTTAGTTGAATTATATTTTAATCAATTTTTTTTCGTAATAATTGATAATTTTTCAACTTACCCCAGCCCATGATTCGAATTCAGTTGGAAAAAAATTTCAAGTAGGAATAAAATGGAGATCCTCCGTCTTAAAAAAAATCCAAATTTATTGCAAAAAAATCTTCAAATATAAAAAAGATTTACCTCATTTTTTTTAAATCTTCTTTTTTCAACTATGTAACCAGATAAGTAGGTATTTCTAATTTTTCACAATAGAATGAAATATTGATTTGAATATTCATCTTGTGAAACATGACATTTAAAAAAAATGTCACGTGACAAGTTGAATAATCTGATGCAGAAATTGATAATTTCCATATAACCAGTGACAATTTCTGAATTCCTGCAGGAAATGATAATCATTTTTGAATAGACTGAAAAAAACCAATCATTTGAAAAATGATACTTATGTGAAAAAAGATAAGATAGATACTACAATAATTTCTTTATTGGTTTTTGAAACCACAGGTAAGAAACGAGACTTCCCAACAAATTTTTTCACCAACCCCGAAAGCCAAACTTTTCTCCAGAATTATGCAATCTGACCCAAAACAATCCACTGCCTACTTCAAAAAAATTACAACATATTGGAAAATGTATTCCCCAACAATACATACAAATCGTATACGATGCGACGTTCCACAAAGACACATCACTCTTCTAAAAGCTCATCGTTTGACCTGGCTGTCAAAATAATCCCGGGAATCATAATATTATACTTATTCGCATTGGTCGATAAAAAAAAAAAGGAGCAGAAAAAACTCGTCGCGTCACCATCTACGACGAATTCCGATCACATTTATGGGTTAAGCCACATACATCCCCATGTTTTATACACGAACATAGTCGTACGAATACGATACCTTGTATGAAGTATTATATACAAAACAAATTCAGGAAAAGTCTTTTTTCAGTGGACGATTTATTGATGACAAAACATATAAGCTACTTATTGCCTTTAACGTACTCGTACCGTAGTTAGCTTATAGCTTTGGATACTTTATTACCTTATAGCTGAGCATCTCTCCCTACGTAATTTTTTATACCAGTCTAGGTAGAAAAGTACCTTTATATGTATACTATAAGAAATAAAACTCTAAATTCACCCTATTGGACGAGTGAAATAAAAAATCAACCATGACCCCCTTTAGTCGTGATACGATTTCAGGAAATTTTCTTTTTCGAAAACATTTAAAATGCGTTTTCGTGTAAGCGAACACGTGCCGAGGAAAAAACGTAGGGAAGTTTTGTCAAAATCGTCAAGGTACTTTCGCCATCAGATCCCATCACATCAGAATTTCAATCGTCGAAAGGGACATCGAAGGGTAAATATGATCAGCTTCGATGTTTACACTAAAAACAGATGTAACTACCCTATATTTTGCGGTATGGCCGATGCTGATGATGAATATACAGGGTGTTCCATGAATCGTCTGCCAAATGGTTTTTTTTTTCATATAACCGGGTAGCACTGAAAAAAAACCTTGAGATGAACATGTTGCCTATTTTGAAAATTGAAGGGGCAAATGCTGCTCCTAAAAAAATCAAGTCAAAAAATTTATTCAACCATGGGAATGAGTAGTACTTCGAAAAATTAACAAATTTTCACTTTATGACTTTTTGCCTACTTTTAAAATTGAAGGGACTACAGAAAAAATAGTTCAAAAAAATCTAAAAAACGAACTGATCGAGAGAATGGATAGTACGTTAAAAATTGAAAAAATTTTGTTCTGTAAACTTTTTGCCTAACATCGAAAATGAAGGGGCTACAGGTTACTCAAAATAAATGGGCTTCAAAAAATGTTCAAATTTTCTCAACTTTTAATGACCTTTAGCCCCTTTATTTTTGATGTTAGGCAAAAAGTCTACAGAACAATTTTTTTTCAGTTTTTTACGTACTGTCTATTCCCCTGATCGGTTCATTTTTTGAGAATTTTTTTGAACTATTTTTTCAGTAGTCCCTTCAATTTTACAGATAGGCAAAAAGTTACGGAGTAAAAATTTGTTCATTTTTCAAAGTACTATCCATTTCCATGCTTGAAAACAATTTTAACATGATTTTTTTAGAAGCAGCATTTTCCCCTTCAATTTTTAAAACGGGCAACATGTTCATCTCAAGTTTTTTCAGTACCCAGTTTCTTATATCCAAAAAAAAAAGTTTGGCAAACGATTCATGGAACACCCTGTAGAAGGCGAACGAAAAATTTCTCATTATTCGCCTCATCATCAATCATTTATTAATATATGGCTCGATATGTATATGCTGGCAAGTTGCTAGGACGAGAAAGTGCCTTGAGAAACACGTGTTGCTGAACGTGCGTATAGGGGGTGAAAAACACATCGACGTTGGGTCAACGATGAATTTCGATTTAGAGTACGCGAGGGATACACGAGGGTGGTTCCCTTTTGTAATTATCTAATTAACGTATTTTCGACGAAATTAAAATTTATTTTTTATATTTCTCGAGGCTATGATTTAAAAATACCCGACATATCGGAAAAAACCAGAAACACATGTTGGTCGTTGACCCGAGCGAAAAACCAGACCGATGTAGCCACGATACGTAGACTAATTTCGAAAGTTTTTCGTTCGGTAAAAGCCGACCGACCATTTGGAGTACACCCGAGTAGCGAAAATTTCGAAAGGCGTTCTATTTTAACTAATACCGATGTGAATATAAACACATGGGCCCGGTTTTGCGAGCCTTCAAATCCGTAAATTATACAAGACAATGTAATAGCGTTTATATGTAATGGGTATGGTATACTCGGCAAGTTATATAGATACGAAAGGAGGTATCTATATCTATATGTGTACAAAGTGTATCTACGTGCCATGATACTCCACCAAGATGCGCATTTCATGACCAGGTTAACGTCACACCGTATTAAGAAGCCTTTTCGCACTTTGCATTTCGGGCAAAGCACCTCAGGCTACGTGGCAGCATACAGAATAAATTTACGTACACATTCGACCCGAGTACCGAGCTAATTACGTCTTACGGAGGCTATCTCGTCATTTTATAAGCAATCTACTCCGATACAGTGTACGGATTGCCTCGTTGAATCATTACCATCGTCAACTCTTCGTATATAAAATTCGAGTGAGATGTCATCCTCTTGCGTTATTTTTGGGTGCGCTTCTCGACGCCGCCGTCGTAAATTAAAATTGCAAATTGTATTCGGCGATGAGGATGGTGGAGCGCGGTGGCGTTAATTTGATTCTCTTTGTATTGCCTCGACTCGACGTGCAGCTCACTCGTGTATGTGCGGTTTTTGCGAATTTATTTCCGACTCTCCTCTCGTTCCAGTCGTATTCGCGTGACGAGTATAACGTTATGGTATCATCGAGTCGATGTACTTACTCGTAATACTCGCAGTACGTACGATGAATCCGATTCTAAAACCAAATCCGTATCTTCGTCAGCCTCAAATGGATAAATTTAATACCGAAAGGATTTAATTACAGGCGAATATCGTTCAAGGACGTCTAAGTGTAATGCTCGCTGAGCTGTTTCTTCTCGCAATGAATTTATTTGCTTGAGATTCGATTTTCGAGAATAGAAAAAAATTTCGTAACGTGTTTGGAAAGTATCTCATGACAAGTATCCGATTTACACGTGACCAAAAAAATCAATTCTTTTTAAAAAAATAAATAAAAAATATTCATTATTAGAAAAAAAAATCAGGAGAAATTTTTTTTTTAGAAAACTTTGAAACATGAAAAACAAAATATTAACTCTATCAACGATTAAATACCGGATCTCCATCAACTACATAGGCGGAGATAGGGGGCATGGAAGGCTCAAGCCCCCTCCCCCAATGTTAAATTAGCCCCCTCCCTCCAATCATTTTCGTGTATTATTATGTTTCATTCAAAAAAGGTATCAATATGTGACGAATTTCCTGTTTTTTTCAAGTTACTAAAATGGTTTTTTAGATGAAGAAAGTGATTATAGATGCTTACTATGTAGTAATCGATCGTAATCGATGCACAATTATCGATTGTTGAAACACAAATTTCTTCAAAAATTCTGTAGATCTTGTTTTACCATGTAGCAAAAAAATACGAAATATCGCAAAAAAAAACTTCGAAAATCACGAAATTTCTACACCAAAGAAATGGAATTTTTTCAAGCAACAAAATACTTATTAAAAAACGAATTCTTTTATTTCTGAAAATCATCAATTTTTAAGATTTTAGCCCTTGCTTCGCTCGGGCGGGCATATGAAAATAAAAATGTATTTAAGAACGAAAGGTTAAATATTTCGCCTCCATTTTGATACTAAAATTTGATTTAAGTAAAGAAATGAATAAATTTAGCTTTTGGATCCCTTTTTCTTCAAAAATTTTTCGTCCTCGCTTCGCTCGGGCTCGATATTTAATTTTACACAATTCATCCTCAAAATGATGGTATGAACCCTCTATCCTTCCATTGATTGTTCATATTGAGAAAAGGTTGAGTAAAAATCTGGTAATGATAAGAATAGAAAATTTTTGAGAGGGTCGAAAATGAATATTTTTTAATCTGGGGCTCAAGCCCTCCTCCCCTCCCCCCAAAAAAAACTGCGATGAGCTATCAAATGAGTACCTATTTACAAGCAAATTTATCAACAATTTAAAATCAAAATTCAGAAATAAATTAAAAACCACTTCCAGATAACCCCTTATTTCCAAAAAAAACAACCATTTTCAAAACATTTTCATTAAAAATCCAAACAAAATTACTTTACTTACAAGAAAAAATAAAAATAAAAAACCCATTTTCAAGAAACTTGAAGAACCCAATCTATTTTTGACAAAAACCAATTATTCAATGAAAAAAAGATAACACAATTTTTACAGACAAAACACAACCAAAGAAAAACGAAATAAATATTTAGAAAAAATCCAAATAAACCAGCTCATTATCAGAGAAACATCGATCCATATATTCAAGGAAAACAACTCTTTTTTAGAAAAAAAAAATTATTCATCAAAAAAAGGAGCAAAAAAAATCAATCTCTTTTTATTTTAAAAAGAGACTCAAGTATAAACCTAGGGGTCAACTCTTAAAATGACATTTTTTTTCAAAATTACTCTCCCTTCTGAAAAAAAAACAATCAGTACTCAGAAAAACCACAAATCATTCGTATACAGGAAATAAAACAAAAAAAAGGGTCCTGTGCAGGAAAAAGGTACCTGTACCTACCCAAATTCGGAATTTTCAAAAATGAGTTTTTTGGCTTAAATAATAGCGGAGACCAAGAGGAACATTTTGAGACCTTGATGAGCATCCTAAGTCAATTTTTCACCGAGATAGAGACATTTGAAATTTAGAAAATTTGACTTTCAAAAAAACAAAATTCAAATTTTGTTTTTATTCTGTTTTTCATGTATCAATCATGAAAAAAGCTGTCAAAACTACTTTCATGTACTGAAATTTCACGAGGAATTCGTTTCTGATGTCAAAAATTACCACAGGAGAAGTGAAAAATGGAAAAATCAGGACCTTCAACAGACTGTATTTTGCAGCACGCAAACATTTTTTTTAACGTTCCGACTTTAGGTACATTTTCCTCAGTCGGTTTGAACGTCATTTAGACATGTTCTGGTGGGTTATTCGAAATGAAATTTTGGTAGCAGCTGCGTAAAGGTCTAAATTACTTAAAAACGCAAAAGAAATTTTAAAAAATCGTTCATTTTTCATATTTTTGGCTCCAGCACAAAACTATATTTTCCGACTTTAGGTAGGTACCATGTCTCTGCACAGTACACAAATTGTTTCCAGGAAAAAAACGAACCATCGTTATTGAAAATGAATCGTTCTTCGAGAAAGAAAATCATAATAATGAGACCATTTTAAGGAAAAATCAAAGAAAGCAATCCATTTTCAAAAGAACACAAATCTGCATAATTAAAAAAAAGTTTACCCTCAAAAATTTAAAAAGGAACTCAAATCCAAATAAAAGTACAATTTTTGAAAAAAAACAAACAAATAGGAATCAAAAAAACCCAAGGACGACTATCTTTTTTCGGAAATTTTTTTGCTCAAATTTCCGGATAAAAAAATTATTTAATTTTTTGATCAAATTGAACCATATGATAAATTAGGTGATAGGTGCTTAGTGAAAAAAAAACTTTAAAAAAAAAAACAAGAAAACTAGGTATTCATTTTCCAACAAAAAACAACCTATTTTCGGATAAAAAAATGATCAATATTCAAAAAATCGTCAAACCAATAAACAAAAAAAAAACAAAAACTTAGTTCATTTTCATAAAAAAGTAAACCATATAATCAATAACAACCTTTTAAAAAGTCCCATTTTTAAACCCCATTTTCATAAAACATCCAAAAAAACAAATGAATTAATCATTATTCGAAAAAATGCAATTTTACAATAAAACCAATCAATTTTCTGAAAAAAATTAACCCATATCCCTCAAAAATCCAAATAAACGATCAATTTAAACTATTTTCAAAATATGTGAATACAAAAAATTCAATTTTTGTCAAAAAAAACAACCTACTCACTTTTGAATAAAAACTCATCAAAATCAGGAAAAAAACAAATCATAATTAGAAAAAACAGTCTTTTTCTAAACAAAAAATAAAAAAAAACTGCAAGAATACTGAACTGTCTAATTAAGGGGACTCTGGCACTTTAATTGACTGAAAAATCGCCTTTTTGAATTACCTCAAAGAAAAGCGCAGAGGGCCCTCCTGAACCTAACCCCGGAAGATTATCCTCCAAAACTCAAAACTCTAGTAGGAATTGCTTGAAGGAATTGAAAAGACAGAAAGATGCAATGATAAAAAAGTTCTGACAACTCCTACTAAAAAAATGAATGAAAAACCTCAGTTAACACGTAAGTTGACTAAGTTCAACAAATGGAGACAGTTACAAGGGTAATCAAAAATATATCTTCCAAAAATCACGAGGCGGAAAAAAATGGTGACCTGTTTTTGATGGGTAAAAAATAGAACCTCCATGATCCTACAAAATTTATTGACAAAGAACTCATTATCCTGAAAAATGTATTCTTCTAGAAAACGGTTCCAAATTTTGAGGTAAACAAAAAATTCACTCGCAATTGTAGTAGGTATCAAAGTTCTGTCATTTACCTATTGTGTTGAGCTACTAAAAAAAACACCCCCTTCCAATCCTACTGAATTTATCTGTAAGCAGACTTTCTTACCACTAAAAATATTTTCATATTGAAAAAATTCTAAAATTTTGAAGTAGAGAAAAAAAATCACTCCTAATCTTAGTAGGTATCAGTACACATATTCTCAGTAGGAATATGGGAGGATCAATTTTCTGCCTTCTCTGAGTCTGGGTGCAGTGGGTAGACAGTAGTACCTACTAAACCGGTGAATGAATTTTTTCAAGTATCTCAGTATTTGAAAAATTAGCCAATATGGAGAGAGAAGAAAGGAAAACAATGACTACTTACTTATACTGCCAGTAGGAATGTGAGTGGACAAATTTTTATACCTAGTCTGAGTCATGGTACAGTACTTGGAGTGTAGTACCTACTAAACAACAGACTGAATTTTTATAAATATCCCAAAATTTGAAAACTTGGTCGAAGTGGAAATGCTAGATGAGAAAACTATAACAACTGATACATATTCTCAGTAGGACTGTGAGTAAACCAATTTCCTGGCTTGTCTAAGTCTGAATACAGTATGTAGGCAGCAGTACCTACTAAACCACAGAGTAATTTTTTTTTAATATTTTGAAATTTGCAAATTTGGTCAATATAGAGGCAGAAGAAAGAAAAACTCCGACTAGGTACCCATATTCTCAGTAGGAATGTGGGCGGATGAATTTTCTGCCTTCTCTGAGTCT